>JAVJIF010000166.1:0-149507 GCA_038442645.1 Agave tequilana | reverse complement strand
CGCGGCCTTGTTAGGTCAGTTGGGGGAGCGTTTGCTCCCCCAATCTTCTCGGGTTCCCCCTTTTGTTTTGCCCTATAAATACTAGTTTCAGCAGAGCAAAATGAGACGACCATGCAGAGATAGGAATTAGTTCAGTTTTTCACTCTTTATAGTATAGGCTTTTGTTTTCTTTTATTGTAATTTTAATTTGTATGTAAGCTTAGGTTAGATTGAGATTCATGTAAGTAAGAGAGAGAGGCTTATGTTGAGAGTGACACCGATGTACCCTCCTCCTTTCTTCCATCGTTTCTGCAAACAATAAAAGGTATTTTTTTATGTTCGTCTTTACTTTTTGTTTTCTTCTTCTACTTTCTACTTTACCTCTTTTGGTTTTGATGAGCATGCAAGTGAATCCAGAAGCATCAGTATAACAATGTTTGTGTGAGTGCCAACGATAATTCATGATGATGTTCTCCTCCTCAAGACTCCATATCATTTCATGCTTGTTCGTCTTGATGATGTAATGCGACTGGGGACTGAGCTTGATCCTATGGCTTATGCGTTGAACGCCTCTGAAGCAAGGTAGAACATGCAAGGTTTCCAGGTAAGTCAACAACCAAACTGGGTAAGTATTTCATTAATCTTCTTTCTTTTCTTTTTCTTTAGTTTAAATCACCATCACCCACTTCTTTCATTTTCCATTTCTTTGTAAATAATCATTCTCCATTTTTCTCCACCTTCTCCATCTATCGCTTTCTTTCTAACTTAACCTAACTCTTTTTCATTTTCATTTCTTAAAACAAAGAAGAACCTTCGTTTTTCTTCACAAAGATTTCAATACAAACCTTGAACGTTTCTATCGCTAACCCTCATTGTGGATCACGACCCGCATAGCCACTTGCTATTGCGATAGAATTGAGCACTTGCACTCTCTATTTTAAAGTTCCGAAATTCTGTATTTTTTGTGCAGGTTCAATCAATCAAATTTTGGCGCCGTTGCCGGGGAGGGTAATGGTTTTTTATAGAATTTTTGGAACTAAAACGAATTTTTCTTCTCTGTTGCAGGTTACAGGGTAGTAAAAGCAGGAAAAAACAAGATTGTAGTAACATATAAGTGGTCTTGGGCCTCTGTTCCAGAAAAGAGAGACCAAGCACCCTCTGGATTGCCGCGTTTTCGCGGCTATGGTCGCGGATCCGCGGCAAAAAGGAGCTCACTACTGACTGTCATTTTGCAGGGCTGCTTGTTTTGCAAAATTATAGTTTTCTGCAAACATTATTTTTTATATGCCATCACTAGAAGCCTGCTAATAAACCAATAGTAAAACATTTGTTGAAAAAGTTAAAAGAATTGATTAGATGTTTGCATTTTAGGCACATGTTTTTTTAATTCATTTACTTTACTGTTGAAGAGTGCTGGAGCAAGGCACGTTCGCATTGCATTTAGAATAGGACTCATCTCTTTATTGATTTACATTGCTTTGAGTGAATCTTGTTTGCATATTTTGTATACTTGCACAAACTGATCTTAAGGGCACCACCCCATAACAAAATAAGGTGTTCCTTGGCCCAAAAATCAAATTCTAAGCACTCACTAACCCGAGCCTAACTAAAAATGAGTAGACGTTGGCCCTAGAGACATCTCAGACTCAATTAGGAGATTATCCTAAGGGGGAAAGGTGTTGGAATTTGACTCCTGCCAAATCAGTGTATAGGAAGGGGATTAAGGGCCGAAAGCCCGAAGGTTGGGGGTTATTTAATTATGGAACGTCTTTGACGGATAACCTCCCACCAATCTTGCCCTGACCTGGCTGATTAGCTTGTGGTCAAAGTCTACATTATACCTCCTATGGACAGTCTAACCAGTTAGGAGTCGTCTAGGTCATAGGTCTACCCTAACTTAGTTTAGAATTTTTTCTTTTTATTTGTTTACTTATTTGTTTGTTTTTTTATTTGTTTGTATTTTATTGTGTGATATGGCTTATAATAACAAATTTTCCAATTTTAATAGTAATCCATATTACACACCGACCTCTTTTTTGCATATTACCAACCTGGCATATCATAACTTTAACCAACCTAGTGTGCCGGATTGGTCTTATCCGAATCAATATAACCCATACCCCCAATCTTATAACTATAATTTCCAGAATAATTTCAACTCTTCACAGTGTCAGTAGGGATTCACCTCCCCCGAGTCTAATTTTCAACCAACTTGTCCTCCTTATCCACCTAGTCCACAATATTTCCAAGATTCATACTCAGTTCCACCAATCCAAAATAGAAAACCATCAATTTTGGAAATGAGTATGCGTGAGTCCAAACAAAAATCACAAAATCTGATGGACTCACAATTTCACCACCAATTCCAAGACATCACTTCATCTTTTCAACAAAACGATGAACCAATCAACTATGAAAAGATGCTTGAAGCCATGACTCAGGCTCAAAATGCTCATAATCATGACATAGATATGATGGTCCAATCTCTACGTTCTCACCGTTTGACCAGTTCTGATGTTACTAACCATTCTGTTAGAGTCGAAGAGTCATGTTGTTTTGGAAATTAAGGTTCCATTTCAGAACAATCATTTGAACTTGTCCAAACTCCAAATTTTGAAAATGATATTGACAGTTTGGCAAGTTATTCCTTTCTTGAAATAGAACTTGAGAATGAATATGATCCTGAACTCAACTTGGTGATTCAATTCTATTTCCTGATTCAATTATGACTCCAGTATCTTCCCCAGATTTCAATCTTTTCCCGAGTCAACATTGGATCCTGTGCCAATGCATAATGAAATTGAATCACCCATCTTTGATGATCATATTGAACTTGACCAATTTTACACTTTTGAAAGTCCTATTGACAAATTGGCAAGTTCTCATTTTTATGACATTGAACTCAATGAGAAATGTGACCTAGATTCTCAAATCTGTGATCCAGTTCAAATTCCCGAATCAATATTGACTCCTGTTTTGTTACCCGACTTGAGTAATATTTTAGAGTCAGTTTTGATTCCCACACCTATCATTCTTGAACTTTATCACCAATATTAAGTCAATTCTATTGTTGGAAACTGAATGTGGACTTGAGTTTCAACTTCTTGATTTGGACCCACTTCCTGAACCAATCTCGACTCCTGAACCTTTACTTGACTTAAGTCACTTTCCTGAGTCGGTATTAGTTCCCGTACTTTCTGAGTCCAAGTCAATCATTCTATCTTTTCACACTCCATTTTGGGACAAGGCGGTTGACAAATTTGACTCCGAAATTAATTATGGAATTTGGAAATTAGATGGGGTTAAATTTTTAATAAAAATCTTTTATGGATACATCATTTTAATAGGTTATATTAGAGAGATTTCTGGTGGGTTCCTCCGAACTCCACGAAAAGTCGATTGGGCCGCATTTCGTGGACCAATCAGACCACCGCCGGAACCACTACCTTAAGGTAACATTTTCCTTCTCTTTCTTCTTTTTCATGCATCTATGCATTAATTCATACATTGAGGACAGTGCATGAGATAGGTATGAGGGAGGGTTCTAACATAACTAAAAAAAAAATTTAACATTTTTCTTTACGTTTAAAAAAAACTTTTGAAAGGTTAGAACAATATTTTGATATATTTTTTGTAAGAAATTACGTCAATTTTAAGGAATAGGAAAATCATAATTAGGATTTCTTATACTTGGTCAAAGTCAGATAACTTGTTTGATGTTTAGGGTTAGGAAGAAAATTTGTGAAAGTAGTTTAGTCTTGATATTTACCTTGATGAAATATGCACACTAAATACACTTACACACTTAGGGTTTAAAAACAGAGACTCTTATGCCTTATAAAAAAATATATTATGAAAAAAACAAAAAACAATATAAACAAATCTAATTATTGATTAGCTAGGTGCTTTGGCCTAAGCAAGCCTTGGTATTTATGCAAAAGATAATTAGATAAGTTTGAAAAAAAATGTATATATATAAATCCTCTGATTAAGCTGGGTATTTATGCCTCTTGAAGCATAAGTATTCACGCCTAAAAGGGGTACATCTTATAAGTAAAAACCTTGGTTTTGTGGCCTTATCTGCTCGAGTGTTTAAGTCCTTAGGGGTGTTTTCTCACCTGGTGCCCTAAAACTGTCCGGTTTGGGTGTCTTGACTGAAGGCTCGTTACATGGGCAGATTAGAAAGCCTAATGAAATTGAGGAATAAATTCCCCCAAAATAATATAAGGCATAGGAGTTAATATTAAAGAACCCTTAGTCAACTTCACAGTCACGATGGTGCATATGACTCAGGGTAAATTAATAGACTAGATGAGAAATACAATTTGACTCCTTACTTTAATTGATGACATGTTTTTGAATAAAGACTGAGTTTAGGAATGAAAAATTTGATATTCCTATAACTTATAGATTGCTTAAACTCTCACAAATATACTTCAAATATTTTTCTCCTTTAAAAATGCTTTTCAAAAATACTAACTTTTTCTTTTTTTTATGGATTTTGTGGGTGTAATCCACTGAAAACCCTCACGAGACAAAACTCGTCCTCTAGGAGAAACCTAGAGGTTTAACGGCTTGTTGCACATGCTCAGTGCAATCGAGTGACCTGCGAAAATGGTCTAATAATCCTTAGTATAGTTTAGTTATTTTGCTCGAGGACGAGCAAAAGATAGATATGGGGTGTGATTGGTCACTAATATTGCACATTTGATATCATATTCTCCTTCTTATTATAGAATAAACTCTGCATTTTCCTAATTAAATGTTTAATATATTTGCAGGCCCATTCCTAAAGGAGAGTGAAGAGAAACAAGCCCAAAAGCCCACCAAATTCTGATTTAATTCAGAAGAAATTTGAAATCAAGGAATCATGGCTAAATCTTAGCATATCAAGAGGTGAAAACCAGTTGAGAAGAATCCTCCCTGAATCAAGCGGTTGAAGCCAACAATCAAAGGCTGTTTAGTCAAATCTTGAAGCTGAAATGAGAAAACCAGCAGAAATATAGGCAAATCATCAAACCGGGGATCTCCACAAATTGGGTGTGGCCACCTGGCCACACCAGGGCCGCGGAAACGCGGCAATAGCCGCGTTTTCGCGGCCTTATTAGGTCAGATGGGAGCGTTTGCTCCCCCAATCTTCCCGGGATTCCCCCTTTTGATTTTGCCCTATAAATACAAGTTTCAGCAGAGCAAAATGGGACGACATGCAAAGATAGGAATTAGTCCAGTTTTTCACTCTTTGTAGTATAGGTTTTTGTTTTCTTTTTATGTAATTTTAATTTGTATGTAAGCTTAGGTTAGATTGAGATTCATGTAAGTAAGAGAGAGGCTTATGTTGAGAGTGACACAGATGTACCCTCCTCCTTTCTTCAATCATTTCTGCAAGCAATAAAAGGTAATTTTTTTATGTTCGTCTTTACTTTTTGTTTCTTCTTCTTCTTTCTACTTTACCTCTTTTGGTTTGATGAACATGCAAGTGAATCCAGAAGCATCAGTATAACAATATTTGTTTGAGTGCCAACGATAATTCATGATGATGTTCTCCTCCTCAAGACTCCGTATCATTTCATGCTTGTTCGTCTTTATGATGTAATGCGACTGGGGACTGAGCTCGATCCTATGGCTTATGCGTGGAATGCCTCCGAAGCAATGTAGAACATGCAAGGGTTCCAGGTAAGTCATCAACCAAACTGGGTAAGTATTTCTTTAATTTCTTTCTTTTCTTTTTCTTTAGTTTAAATCACCATCACCCACTTCTTTCATTTTCCATTTCTTTGTAAATAATCATTCTCCATTTTTCTCCACCTTCTCCATCTATCGCTTTCTTTCTAACTTAACCTAACTCTTTTTCATTTTCATTTCTTAAAACAAAGAAGAACCTACGTTTTTCTTGACAAAGATTTCAATACAAACCTTGAACGCTTCTATCGCTAACCCTCCTTGTGGATCACGACCCGCATAGCCACTTGCTATTGCGGTAGAATTGAGCACTTGCACTCTCTATTTTAAAGTTCTAAAATCTGTATTTTTTGTGCAGGTTCAATCAATCAATAGGATAGAATGATAAGCTCAAGTGTGAGAAATGAAGAGTTTTGAAATCAAAAAACAAAAGAAAAACTCTTGGGAAAACTTCTAGAATAGATATGAAATAAAGATCAAAAACAATCCCAAAGACTTCTCATTTTCTTGATTTTTCCAACCCTTTAAAACAAATAAAAGATAAATCTTTTAGCTTAAAAACACTTTTAAAAACTTGTATTAAAACACTAGAATGTATGGGAATTTTGGCTCTTAAAAATCTTATTGAAAACAACCAAGAAATGGGGTATTTATACCCTCATTTTCCAATTTGCCCGTTGGCAGCCAAAAAGGGCCAGTTTACCCTTCCGGTCGACCGGCCGTTCGACCGGCCAACAATCACATTTTTAACCGTTGAGCCCAGTGGTCGATCGCCCGGTCGACCGTCCCCAGATCCAGAGAGCAACGGCTCTCTGGTCGGTCGACCGCCCGATCGACCGAGCCAATACAGAGAGCAGAACTCTCTGCCGGTCGACCGGTTCGGTTGACCGGGGCCATTTCCAGAGAGCATAGGCTCTTGTTGGTCCCGAAGATGATGCCAATTATGGATCTAAAATACAAAGTCAACACATATACTAAACAAAGAAGGATTAAAGTTAAATAAATAAAGAACTTGCAATAAAAGGAAATTAAATCTCAAAAAAGTTAGGCAAACGCAAAACACGAGAGATTTATCCTAGTTCGGTCCTCGTGACCTACATCCAGTCCCCAAGCCACCCGCTTGAGATTTTCCTTTATCCTTGACTTTGTACACCCAAAATCAACACCTTGCACACCACTTGACAAATCCCCTTTGCCAAATGTGTACAACTTCTCTTACAACCAAGAGGACAAACTACCTTGTATAACTTCTCTTCTACACCAAGAAAGACGATCTTATACAATGCTTTCTTTGAGTGATTACAACCTTTCCTATAAGCCTTGGTACAGTATGTGATCGTGGACAAGGGCTAGTATAGGAGAAACTTCAGAAAACTTCACTAGGGAGTAGGATTTTGGTGAAGAACTGAAGTGGGAACAGTTTTCAGGAAACCAGAATATTGGCAGAATTTTGTGGTCAGAAAACTGAAGTTGTGGATTGGTATTTTGGCCTAAGATTAACAATCCTATTTATAGCTGCACTCTAGGGTTAGTTAGGATAGTTATTAGGTGCAATTTGAATGTTCAAACGTTGAAGAACGTTGCAGAAAATACCAGAATACAGAAACTGTCCAACAATCAGAAACTACCTATAGTCGATTCGCCATTTGAGTTAGTCTACTATATTAGGCAAATTTCACTAGATTAGTCGACTAATATTGGGTATAAGTCGACTAGGTCAAGATAAGTTCAAGTGACAGGTTTCTGGTAAACTGAACCAAGTCGACCACAACTACTTTATAAGTCGACTAGGCCAGGATTAGTCGACTAGGGTAAATGATTAGTCGACTACAAGTCTATTAGTCGACTATGTTTTATGTTAAGTCGACTAACAGGACAAATAGAGAGTTGGGTTCATTTTGGACACAAAGCTAGTCGACTAGGGAATTTGGGCAAGTTGAATACATAATGTATTAGTCGACTAGAAAGGAGTATAAGTCGACTAAATGACTATGATATGTGTGTGTGCATCAAGGCTTTTGACATGCTAAATAATCATTATAAAACATATCATAAGCAACTCTCCTTGGGAAGTCTTGATCATGAAGAACTCTTGAATTGGCTTGTGTTAGAGCTCCAAATGATTGGCTTCACAATGTCTTCATCAATACAAGTTCCAACATTCTTCCCCTTTTTGATGATGACACTTTGTATGTACAAATATTCCCCCTGTAGAAAATAAGTTATATTTTCTCCCCCTGCAGAAAATGGGTTATAACAGATATAAAAAAATTGGTGTTCTCTCCCTCAACAAATATATCATAAAAAATATATATATAAATATTGTACTCATCAACTCTTATATGGTACCTGAAAGATAAACGTTAGATGGTACCAATCATAAGAGAAAACATTAACCTTTAGGAGACCAAACCCAATTTGAATTTGATTTTCATCTGTTAGTATACACATAATTGCATGAATTATATATATCATGAATATATGATGCAATATAAGTATTTTTGTCAAAAATGCTCAAGTTTTTAGGAACCATATAAACTTATTTTTATTCTTTTTGAATTATTATCAAACTTTCTTTTTATAAAAGAATTATATGGATTACTAAGATATGAAGATTTTTCAAAATACCCAATACCATAATGATTATGTGACAATTTTTGATATGATAACAAATCATTCAATTTTTCTTTTCCTTGATTGAACTTAGTCACATTTTTCAAAATCTCTTCATATTTCATTTTGAAAACTGAAATGTCTTTATCTAATATAGAAATTGTTTCATTTAAAGACACAGTTTTCTTTTTAAGCAAAATATTTTATTTTATAAATTTCTTATTATCCTTTTTCAATGATGATATTACTTTTTCAAACTCATCTTTTTGAGAATTTATAGAAGAAACTTGTAAAGCAAAACATGAATTTTCTTTTAAAGATTTTCATTTTCCTTTGATAACACTTTATTTTTCATTTTTTCATTCTTTAGATCATTGAATACTTCATGGAATGCATCTAAAAGTTCAGTATATGATACCTCATCTTCTTATAGCGCCATGTAACAGATGTTGACATGTTCAGTGGTTTCTTCTTCGTTAGAGGAAGAGGAATCACTGTTCTCCCATGATGCTTCATAGTCTTTCTTCTTTCTGAACATTTTGCTCTTGTATTTACCTTATTTTTTAGCAAAGGGCAATCCTTCTTCATATGACATGTTTTATTGCAATTAAAGCATTTAAATTTACCTTGCTTTAAGAATCTCCTGAATTTCCTTGAAAGTATTGCCATCTCCTCTTCATCATCATCTGAATTGTCCGTATCTGAGGATGCATGGAAGGCAAGTTCTTTCTTCTTTGAGAGAGGTTGTTGTTCATCCTTCTCTTTCTTCGAGTTGCACTTCATATGCCATTAGATTACCAATAAGGTTTTCTAACGACAAGGTTGAGAGATCATTCGCTTCTTCAATTGCGGTTGTCTTCTTCTCCCAATCTGATGTCAGTGCACGAAGGATCTTGCGAACTTTTTCGACTTGTGTGTATTCCTTTCCAAGGGATGCTAAGGAATTGGTAATGTCGGTGAATCTTGTAACCATTTCTGAGATGGTTTCATTCTCCTTCATTTTGAATAATTCAAACTTGTGGACAAGAACAGAAATCTTAGATTTTTTAACTTTATTTATGCCTTCATGTGTTACCTGAAGAGTATGCTATATTTGATTTGCAGAAGTGGCTGTTGACACACGGTTGAACTCTTCTTTGGTTAAGGCACAGAACAAGGCATTCATCGCTTTGGCATCAAGGTTCGCATTCCTCTTTTGATCATCACTCCAAGCATTGTAGTGGGTAGTCGGCTTGGTGTACGGTGCTTCTACGATGTTCCAAAGTTCGTAGTTGAGCGATTGCAAGTAGATCTTCATTCTACACTTCCAATAGTTGTAGTTGGATCCATCAAATAGCGGTGGACGTTGTGTAGAATGTCCTTCCTTGAATTGTGACGAAGGGAACTCCGTTGCCATTCTTGTAGATTGTTGACTAGGTATGCAGGGCTCTGATATCAAATGTTGGTCCCGAAGATGATGCCAATTATGGATCTAAAATATGAAGTCAACACATATACTAAACAAAGAAGGATTAAAGTTAAATAAATAAAGAACTTGTAATAAAAGGAAATTAAATCTCAAAAAAGTTAGGCAAACGCAAACATGAGAGATTTATCCTGGTTTGGTCCTCGTGACCTATATCCAGTCCCCAAGCCACCCGCTTGAGATTTTCCTTTATCCTTGACTTTGTACACCCAAAATCAACACCTTGCACACCACTGGACAAATCCTTTTTGCCACATGTGTACAACTTCTCTTACAACCAAGAGAACAAACCACCTTGTACAACTTCTCTTCTACACCAACAGGATGCTCTTGTACAATGCTTTCTTTGAGTGATTACAACCTTTCCTATAAGCCTTGGTACAATGTGTGATCGTGGACAAGGGCTAGTATAGGAGAAACTTTAGAAAACTTCACTAGGGAGTAGGATTTTGGTGAAGAACTGAAGTGGGAACAGTTTTTAGGAAACCAGAATATTGGTAGAATTTTGTGGTCAGAAAACTGAAGATGTGGATTGGTATTTTGGCCTAAGATTAACAACCCTATCTATAGCTGCACTCTAGGGTTAGTTAGGGTAGTTATTAGGTGCAATTTGAATGTTCAAATGTTGAAGAACGTTGCAGAAAATACCAGAATACAGAAACTGTCCAACAGTCAGAAACTGCCTATAGTCGACTTGCCATTTGAGTTAGTCGACTATACTAGGCAAATTTCACTGGATTAGTCGACTAATATTGGGTATAAGTCGACTAGGTCAATATAAGTTCAAGTGACAGGTTTCTGGTAAACTGAACCAAGTCGACCACAACTACTTTATAAGTCGACTAGGCGAGGGATTAGTCGACTAGGGGAAATGATTTCGACTACAAATGTCTATTAGTCGACTATGTTTTCTGTTAAGTCGACTAACAGGACAAACAGAGAGTTGGGTTCATTTTGGACACAAAGCTAGTCGACTAGGGAATTTGGGCAAGTCGAATACACAATGTATTAGTCGACTAGAAAGGAGTATAAGTCGACTAAGTGACTATGATATGTGTGTGTGCATCAAGGCTTTTGACATGCTAAATAATCATTACAAAACATATCATAAGCAACTCTCCTTGGGAAGTCTTGATCATGAAGAACTCTTGAATTGGCTTGTGTTAGAGCTCTAAATGATTGGCTTCACAAATGTCTTCATCAAAAAAGTTCCAACAGCTCTCTGGCGGTCGACTGTTCCGGTCGACCGGCCCAACAGCCTGGCTGCGTGCACGTCCTGTGCACGTCGGTCGACCGGCTTGGTCAACCGTCCACTGCTACGGTCGACCAGTCCGGTCGACTGGCAACTAGCCAGTCCAGCTTAATTAGGGACTTAAAAACTTGGGTTTATATCTTTAATTAAATCCCATAAAATCACATAAATTCTACAAAAATCAGTTCATGTTATATCTTTGAAATACAAATATGTGTGACAAAGATTAAACACATATTTCAAACCTTTTGAACCATTCTTGTGACTTGAAAATTTTGCCTTAAACCAAAAACGGTATTTTCTAGAAACTAAACTTTTAAAGGAAAATACAGTTTTTCTATAAACTTGTATAAATACAAAAACATGATATTGAAACAACATTGAAGCATATTGTATATGGATTGAATCCAATATACATGAAAGGTACTATATCTATGTTTTTGACATTAAATCCAAAATAAGTTTGTCTAAATATAAAACTCCAAACACATGAATAGTCTTATCAAAATAAGTTTTTCTAAGTATATGAAGCATAGATGTATATAGATCAAATCTAATATACATTAAACCATGTAAACTTGTTTTGGTTCTATCTATTCAGGAAAACTAAGATCGGTTAAACCAAAAACCGAAATCCAAACATGAAACTTAAACAAGTGTGTGTGTGTTGTGAACTTGAGCATATCACACTATCTAATCTTTACAATGGATCTAAACTTAATGTTAACTAAACAAACGAAGCCTTCTTGTAGAACGTCGTCTCCAAGTCGACTCGATCCAAACGTGATCTCCCGAGTTTGACTCCATCTGAGTACTAGATGTGAACTTAACGCTCGAGCTCTTGAATCACCATGTGAAAGCTCCGAAAACACTTTTGTTGAAGTAATCACCTACTAATATCTTGATCAAATATCTGAAACTAAATATCACAAGGTTATTAGTAAACTATAACTACATGAGTTAATCATCATTAAAATTAGAGTGGAAGGCCTCTGGGCCAACAAGATGGTCCCAAAAGATTTACAATGAATGACAGGGAAATTCGAAGAAGGGCCTGGTTATATGTAGATTGGGTCGTGAAGACCCAGTTCAAAAGTCCCGTGTGACATAGGCTCAGTGGTGTGAAACAGTTTCAATTTTTGATCATTGACTTTAAAAGTGTTACCGTTCTTGGGATCTGAGACTTCCACTACTCCGTGTGAAAAAACTGTATGCACAAGATAAGGTCCTGACATCATGTCTTCAATTTACTAGAAAAAAGGTGGAGCCTGGAGTTGTATAACAAAACTTTTTATCCAGGGACAAAATTCTTCCTATTTATGGACTGGTCATGGAAGAGTTTGGTTTTTGTTTTGGAAATCCGGGCATTATCATATGCCTCATTTTTTATTTCTTCAAGCTTGGAGATCTGCAACTTTCTTAAGTCACCGACCTTTTAAGTTCAAAATTAAGTTGTCCAATAGCCTACAAGGCACGGTGCTCAAGCTCCACGAGCAAATGGCAAGATTTTTCAAATACCACTCGATATGGAGACATCCCTGGGACAGTTTTGTAGGCGGTCCGCTAAGCTCATAATGCATCAATAACCTTAACCAACAAATCCTTCAAATTATGTCCTACGATTTTCTTCTGGATGAGTTTAATTTGTCTATTTGTCACCTCCACTTGTCTGTTCGTCTGAGGATAGTAGGCCGTGGATAATTTGTGAGAAATGGAGTACTTCCACATTAGGGCTTCAAAAGCCCGATTGCAAAAATGACTCCTATTGACGCTTATTATCGCACAGGGGGCTACGAAGCATGAAATGATATTTTCTCTCAAAAATTTGATGACAACTCGGTTGCCATTCGTCCTTGTTGGTACAGCTTCTACCCACTTTGAAACATAATCAACGGCTACCAAAATGAATTAGTTGCCGAAGACAATTGGAAAGGGTCCCATAAAATCGATGCCCCACACATCGAAAATTTCTTAATCTAGGATTGGGGTAAGGGGCGTCATATCCTTATGTGTGATTCAAACCGTCATTTGGCATCTTGCACAAAGTTTGCAAAAATTATAGGAGTCCTTAATGAGAGTGGGCCAGTAGAACCCACTCTGCAGAACTTTCTCAGCAGTCTTACATGGATCAAAGTGTCCACCATATGCACTCTCGTGACAAAATATCAACGCACTATGATGTTCATCCTCAGGAAGACACCTTCTAATGATCTGGTCAGGGCAATATTTGAATAGATATGGTTCATCTCAAAAGAAAAATCATTTCTGCGTGAAAAAGCGATTTGTCCTGTTTTGACCAACTAAAAGGTGTTCACCCAGTTGCAAGATAATTTGCAATATCAGCATACCAGGGTTCTGTACACATCACTAGGATGTGTTCCTTAAGAAACTTTCATTGATTGGGATCATTTCCACTAGTTCATTTGGAATCCTAGAAAGGTAATCAGCCATCACATTTTCAACGCCCTTTTTGTCTTTTATTTCTAAGTCGAATTCTTGCAAAAGAAGGATCCAACGAATGAGTCTAACCTTAGCGTCCTTCTTTTGCATCAAATATCTTAGGGCGAAATGGTCAGTAAAATCATTGTTTTAGACACAAGTAGATATTGGCGAAATTTCTCCAACGCAAACACAACTGTTAAAAATTCCTTTTAGTTGTTGTGTAATTGAGTTGTACCTCATTAAGTGTACTACTTGCATAGTAAATCACATGTTTCCTGTTATCAATGCGCTGTCATAGAACAGTGCCTATAGCATAATAAGAAGTGTCACACATGACTTTAAAGGGTCTAGTCCAATCTGGTGCTGATAGTATCAATGCAAGAGCAAGTTTTCATTTCAGCTCTTCCCAAGCTTTTAGACATCCATCATCAAAATATAAGGGCACATTTTTTTTCTAAAGGATTAGTTAAAGATCTAGCAATTTTGCTAAACTATTTAATAACCTTTCTATAAAAACCAGCGTGCCTTAAGAAAGATCGGATGTCTTTTAAGTATTTAAGTTCAGGAAGTTTTACTATCATCTCCACTTTGGATTTGTCAACCTCAATTCCTCTACTCGAAATCTCATGCCTCAGGATGATTTCATGTTTGACCATGAAACGACACTTTCTCAGCTAAATGTCAGGTTCTTTTCCATGCATATTTGTAAGACCATATTAAGATGATGCAGGAATTGGTCAAAGAAATCTCCATATATCGAAAAATCATCCATAAAAATCTACAAAAAATTTTCTACCATGTCTGAGAAAACTAAGCATGCAATGTTGGAACGTTGCAGGAACGTTGCACAAACCAAATGGCATTTGTCGGTATGCAAACGTTCCAAATGGATAGGTGAAAGTTGTCTTTTTTTGGTCCTCAGGAGCAACTGAGATTTGATTTCATCCTGAATATCCATGCAGGAAATAATAATATTTGTGTCCTGCCAATCTCTCGAGCATCTAATCTATAAAAGGAAGAGGGAAGTGGTCTTTACACGTGGTAGCGTTCAGCTTACGATAATCGATAGAAACTCAAATCTTCGTTTAAAGACGAGTCTGTACCAATTCTTTTTTGTTATTCTCTACCACCATAAAGCCAACTTTCTTAGATACAGCATGGACTAGACTCACCCACTGGCTATCAAATATGGGATAAATTATCTCATTGTCTAGCAGTTTCATAATTTCAGCACGGACAGCCTCTTACATAATGAGGTTAAGTCGACGCTGCGGATCACGTTTAGGCTTGGCCTCTTCTATCAGATGAATCCTATATTATACAATAGATGGGTTGATCCTCTTCATGTCAGCCATGGTCCAACCAATGGCCTCTCTATTTTCTCTTAATGCAGCAAGAAGATCCTCTCTTGTTGTTCTGTTTGATGGGAAGCTGTGATCAATGGGAAAGCTTCTTTTTCTCCCAAGTACTGGTCCTTGAGATGACTGGGAAGAACTTTCAGTTCAGAAGAAGGGGTATGATCCATCAAAGGTCATTCTTCTTACAAGAGAATGATTGGGGTTGCGTTTGTTGCTAACTCAACTGTTGAGTCTGCAATCTGGTCAAGATTGAAGTCATCTAACTCCAAATAAAATTCATGGTCAAACTCATATTTTAACTCCTCCGCATGTTCACTTGTGAGTCCTTAAATTTAGTTCACCTCAAATGATTGGTCATCCAAGTCCCAAGGTTGTTTTTTCAGGTGGAAAACATTCACCTGCTTTATCATGTTACCGAAAATCAAGCGCATAGACCCATTTCTACAGTTTACGATTGCGTTTGCAGTCGCTAGGAAAGGTCGTCCTAGAATGACCGGGGTCTGAGCTTTTGGATTTTGCACGGGTTGTGTCTCCAGAACAATGAAATCTACGGTGTAGATGAACTTTCTAACCTGTATAAGGACTGAGCACTTTTACAGAACGATTAGTTAATTGTATAGTAACTCGGTTTGGATGGAGGTTGCCAAGCCTGAGTTGCTGATACACGAAAAAGGGGAGCAAGTTGATATTTAATCCCAGATCAAGTAGTACCCTGTTTATGGTGGTCTATCCTATAATACATGAAATGGTTGTTCTCCCGGGGTCTTTGTATTTTACAAGGATGGGCCCGGTTAACAACTCAATGATGTTGGATGTGAAGAAGACCTTTTTGAGAAAATTTTTTTTCTTTTCTTGGTGCATATGTCTTTTAGAAATTTGACATATGATGGGACTTGTTGAATGGCATCAAGAAGGGGCACATTTATCTGGACTTGATTAAACATTTTTCTAATCTTTTTCATTTTAGCATTGGTCTTGTTGGTTGCTAGCCTATTAGAAAATGGCACGATAGGCTTGTGAGTTTGTCAGCTGATTTATCCTTTTCATTGGAAGTGGATAATTGTGAACTTGATGATGAAGATGGATCATTTGAAACAGGTGGTGACATCACAGGAGGATTAGACACTGGATCGTTGGAAACTGAGGGATTAAAAATCTTGTTATCAACTTGTTTTCCTGATCTTAGGATATAAACAATATTGCATTATTTTGGAGTCATGTTCTTAGTTTCATTAATAGGGAAGGGTTCTTAGGATTAGGCAATGGCTAACTAGGCAATGTTTCTTTTTATTTTTCATTAAGTGAGTTAGCCAATTGACCTATTTGAACCTCTAGCCTATTAATAGCTTGATTATGACTGTTCATCATTGAGGCTTGATTTTTGGACAAGTTTTCTATCATTTTTCAAATCTATCATTTTCCTATCTGGATGATTTTGTTGCTGATGTTGGTAAGCGGGCTGGAAATTATGTTGGTAAGTCAGCTGAAAATTGGGTTGATTTTGATGGAAATTGGGTTAATGAGTTTGAGCAGCATATTGATATGGAAACTATTGCCTTTGTTGCTCAGGACTAGACTAACTCCAAGAGAAATTAGGATGATTCATCCATCCCTGTATGTCTTAGAATAAGGATTGTAATAGGGTCTGGTGTAGGCTGCATTCATACTATCAGGAAACATCTGTTGAGCCTGGTATACTGGACACTCCTCGAATAGGTGGGTCAACGCATGACAATAGGTACAACCCGAACTTGGCATTTAGGTTGGGTTGACCTGGTTTACTGAGTTTGGCACCCTAGGCTCAAGTATCTCTAAACTCCATATCAGTTGTGTGATTCTTGTCTTAGCAGCTATAGAAGACTCAATGGAGTGCATAACGGTTCTGAAAGTTGTGGAGTTGGTCCTTTGATTAGTCTCCATATGTGCATATTTCATACCACATCTTCACATTTATTCTATATAAAATATTGCTAATAATAGTTTTCTTGTATGTTCCTTAGTCCATGGTGTGGAATGAAGAAGAGGCCTAAAAATCTCATTTATTTAGTCATTTTAGAACCTAAATATAGTCATTGACTTTGGGGAGCTAATCTGTCAAATTTAGGAGTAGAAAATTAGAAACCAACAGGAGGAACCAACAGGGGGATAAGCCAGCAGTCTGCACCCATTGGCGCAGCGCGCGGCCCCAGAAGGGCCGCAGAAACTGGCAAAAATCGCATTTTTGTAGCCTTCTGGTGGGGCCACATGTCGAGTTTCGACTTGTGACCCCGTGATGCTTCCCTGGTGCCCCCCTTAGCCTATAAATACCCAGATTTTCCATGGAGAAGAGGAGGAGAGTTTTTAGGGGTAGTTTTTCTCATTTTTGTAATTTAGTTTAGTTTTCCTCTTTCTTTTGTTTTTTATTTCCGTTGTAGATCATGTAATAGGGAAGAGAGAGATGCATAGGATGAAGGTTAGGGTTCTTGTAATGGAAGGTGACATTCTATGAAAGGTTCTCTCCTTATCTCTATTGATTTTCTCTTCAGCAATGACGTCAAAATTTGAGTGATAAAAAGCATGTACAAGAAGAAGTAAAAGAGTGATGGTCGATGTTACGGCTTTCTGATTGTGAAAATAAAGAAACAACCATTGAGTTTAAGAATGTACCGTGTAGCTTGTGGCTAACGGGTCGTGTCCACAAGGAGGGATGCGATGAAAGCTTTTCAGTGAATCGTTTTAAAACAAGGAATTGTGTTCGTTTTTTAGGAAAAAGAGAATGGAAAGAAAGAGATGAATGAAAGAAAAATTGCAACTTTCAGAAAAGGTTTTGGAGAAGGTGATTTAGAAAATTTGAAAATGGTTTTGTTGTTTGTAATAATAAAGAAAGTCTGGGCTCACTATCTCACTATTCAATTGTTCATTCTTCTCTTAAAAAGTTAAGTCCCTCAAATGATCATTTGCAAAACTTAGAGTTGTCTTTTAGAAAGCTTTAAGTAAAGCGCATAAGATGTTAGAAGAGCTGAGTCTTTTTCTTCAAGAAGTCATGAGAGTTGGATATTAAAACATCAAGCGCGAAGAGCAAGAATGAAGTAAAAACAACTCAAGAGATTTTCATGAAAGAATTGTGAATTCAACTATCCATTCCCATCCTCATGTGCCTTCAAGAACACTTTCAAGAAGAAAGGCTTTTAAGTGAGGCATTCATATGAGTCATCGGGTCTTTTTCTTTTAAAAACAGAAGAGAAGAAGAACGAGAGAGTTCGATAGCAAGCCCAGAAAAAATGTTTAGTTATTCATGAAAAACGAAGAGAAAACAAAGACATAAAGCAACCCATACCTTACTGCAAGTGGAAGAGAAATAGGCTCGACTTTTATATTGCTGTCACTTCAATCTCCAAGTACAAGCTCTCAGTCCTCTCTCTCACAAGTTTTGAAACTGGATTACAAATTAAAAAGCAAGATTACAACTCTTGTTCTAGCTAACAAAGAACCTAAATCCTAAGAAAATAAATGTAAAACTTAATCCTAGTCTTCGCTGCCTTTTTTCTCTGCTGAAAACCATATTTATAGCCAAAATCCTGACAGGTAGAATCCCGGAATGATTGGGGGAGCAAACGCTCCCCCAACCACTTTTGTTTGGCTACGAAAACGTGGCTAGGGCCGCGTTTTCGCTGCCCTGGTGTGGCCACTTGGCCACACCAAAGGGGGGGAGGCTCCTGGTTTGAAGGGTGTCCCGTATCTCTTGCTGGTTTTCTGGTTTTAGCTCCGAACTGTTGACGAAACAGCCTTAATTTTGTGGCTTCAATCGCTCGATTTAGGGAGGATTTTTCTCACCCTCTTGATTTGCCAAGATTTACCCAGATTTCTTCATTTCGAATTTATTCTGAATTAATTCAGAATTTGGTGGGCTTTTGGGCTTGTTTCTCCTTTCTTCCTTTAAGCACTTGGGCCTACATTTAGCAAAGAAAAAGACAACTTATTAATATAATTTATTAGCTAACAAGTGTGGTAAAGTGACAATATTAAATGCAATGTATGTGACAAATCACACCCCCACACTTATCTTTTGCTTGACCTCGAGCAAAACATCATACTAACTCGAATCAATTATTAGACCACTTTTGCAGGTCACTCGATTGCACTGAGCATGTGCAACAAGCCGTTAACCTCTAGGTCACCCCTAGAGGACGAGTTTTGTTTCGTGAGGGTTTTCAGCGGATTACACCCACAAAATCCAAAAAGAAAGAAAAAAGTTAGTATTTTTGAAAAGCATATTTTTTTTTCTTTTTTTTGGAAGAAGAAAATATTTGAAGTATATTTGTGAGAGTTTAAGTAATCTATAAGTTATAGGAATATCAAATTTATCATTCATAAACTTAGTCTCTATTCAAAAACATGTCATCAATTAAAGTAAGGAGTCAATTTGTACTTCTCATCTAGTCTATTAATTTACCCTGAGTCGTATGCACCATCGTGACTGTGAAGTTTACTAAGGGTTCTTCAACATTAACTCCTATGCCTTATATTTATTTATTTATGGTGAAATTTATTCCTCAATTTCATTAGGCTTTCTAATCTGCCCATGTAATGAGCATTCAGTCAGTAACACCCAAACCGGACAGTTTTAGGGCACCAGGTGAGAAAACACCCCTAAGGACTTAAACACTCGAGCAGATAAGGCCACGAAATTAAGGTTTTTATTTATACGGTGTACCCCTTTTAGGCGTGAATACCTATGCTTCATGAGGTATAAATACCCAGCTTAATCAGAAGATACACACATTTTTTTATTTTTGCAAACTTATCTAATTATCTTTTGCATAAGTACTAAGGCTTGCCTAGGCCAAAGCACCTAGCTAATCAATAATTAGACTTGTTTTGTTTTGTTTTTTTTTCATATATATTTTTTTTATAAGGCATAAGAGTCTCTGTTTTTAAACCCTAAGTGTGTAAGTGTATTTTGTGTGCATATGTCATCAAGGTAAATATCAAGACTAAATTACTTTTACGAATTTTCTTCCTGACCCTAAAAATCAAACAAGTTATCTTATTTTGACCAAGTGAAAGAAATCCTAATTATGATTCTCCTATTCCTTAAAATTGACTTAAATACTTACAAAAAATATATCAAAATATTGTCTACCCTTTCAAAAAAAAAATTTTTTTTTATATACATCCATTTTTTCTTAATTTTTTTCAGTCATGTTAGAACCCTCCCCCACACTTATCTCATGCATTGTCCCCAATGTATGAAAGAAATGTATAAGTGCATGAAATAAAATGAAAAGGAGGAAAGTTACCGATACACTGGGCAAAAAGACCCATTATCGTTTCATTTACCGGCACCGATTCCAAGAAAGGTTTAAGGCGTTGACCATTTACCTTAAAGTCATTTCTATTCTTCGGGTCACTGATCTCAACTGCACCATGTGGAAACACGGTTTTGACAACGAATGGCCCAGTCCATCTCGATTTCAATTTTCCTGAAAAAAGATGAAGCCTAGAATTATAGAGTAAGACTTTTTGTCCAGGGACAAAGGTCTTTCTTATAATGTGCTTGTCATGAAAAATCTTGACTCTATCTTTAGTGATCCTAGCATTTTCATAGGCCTCATTTCTCAACTCCTCCAGTTCAGAAATTTGTAACTTCCGAAGGTCACCGGCCTTAGTCAAGTCGAAATTCAACTGCTTGATTGCCCATAAGGCTCGGTGCTCTAACTCAACGGGCAAGTGACAAGGTTTGCCATAGACTAACCTATAGGGAGACATTCCTAGAATCGTCTTGAAGGCGGTCCTGTAGGCCCATAGAGCATCTACAAGTTTAATGGACCAATCCTTCCGGTTTTGGTTCACAGTTTTCTCCAATATAATCTTGACTTGTCTATTTGAAACCTCAACTTGCCCACTGGTTTGAGGATGATAGGTGTGGACAACTAGTGAGTTATGGCATACTTTCGCATAAGGGTTTCAAAAGATCTATTGCAAAAGTGAGTGCCATTATCACTGATGATAGCACGAGGGGTTCCGAAGCGGGAAAAAATGTTCTCTTTCAAAAACTTTATAACAACTTTGTTATCATTAGTTTTACATGGAATGGCTTCTACCCACTTGGACACGTAATCCACAGCAACCAGTATGTATTGGTTCCTAAATGAATTAGGAAATGGACCCATAAAGTCGATGCCCCAAACATCAAAGAGTTCTATTTCTAGAATTGGGTTGAGGGGCATCATATTTCGGTCTGAGATCCTTCCTATCATTTGGCATCTAGGGCACGTCTTGTAAAATTCATAAGAATCCTTGAACAGAGTGGGCCAATAAAACCCGCTTTGTAGCACCTTTTCAACAGTCTTGCGGGGATCAAAGTGTCCACCGCATGCAAGTTCGTGACAAAAGGACATAACACTCCTAACCTCCTCATCGGGAATGCATCTCCTAATAATTTGGTCAGAACAGTACTTGAAAAGATACGGTTCCTCCCAAAAGAAATACCAGACTTGGGATAAGAACCGGTAAACATCATTTTTGGACCAATGAGACGGAGTCTGGTTTGTGACTAAGTAATTCACTATATCAGCAAACCAAGGTTCCCTAGAGATAGCTAAGAGATGTTCATCAGGAAAATCCTCATTGATGGGTAATTCGTTGCATGGAGAATTGGGAATCCGTGAGAGGTGGTCAGCAACGATATTTTCTACGCCTTTCTTATCTCGAATTTTGAGATCGAATTCTTGAAGAAGGAGGATCCAACGAATGAGTCGGGCCTTGGCATCCTTCTTCATCATGAGGTACCTAAGCGCAGAATGATCGGTGAAAACGGTGATTTTGGACCCTAGTAGGTAGGGACGAAACTTCTCTAAGGCAAACACTACTGCCAAGAATTCCTTCTCGGTCGTAGTGTAGTTCATTTGAGCATCGTTGAAAGTCCTACTAGAGTAATAGATCACATGCTGCTTGTTATCAATGCGTTGTCCAAGGACAGCGCCTATGGAAAAATTGGAAGCATCGCACATGATCTCAAATGGCTTAGACCAATCCGGTGCAGATATGATTGGTGCAGAAATAAGCTCACTCTTAAGCTTCTCCCAAGAATTTATGCATTCAGCATTGAAAGTGAAGGACACATCATTAGCTAATAGATTAGTCAAGGGCCTAACAATTTTGCTAAAATCCTTGATAAATCGTCGGTAAAAACCAGCGTGTCCTAAGAAGGATCTAATGTCCTTAACGCATTTGGGCATGGGAAGCTTAGCAATAACCTCGATTTTGGCTCTATCCACTTCAATTCCTTTCTTGGAGATTTCATGACCCAAGACAATTCCATGTTTTACCATGAAGTGGCATTTCTCCCAGTTTAGTGTCAGGTTTTTCTCAGCACAACGTTGGAGGACGAGTTCTAGATGGTGGAGACATTGAGTGAATGAATCACCGTAGATGGAGAAATCATCCATGAAGATTTCTAAGAAGCGTTCTACCATATCAGAGAAAAGACTCAACATGCAACGTTGAAACATTGCTGGGGCATTGCATAAGCCGAAGGGCATTCGACGATAAGCAAATATCCCAAATGGACATGTGAACGTAGTCTTTTCTTGGTCCTCAGGAGCGATAGGGATTTGGTTATAGCCCGAGTAACCGTCCAAGAAATAGTAATACTCGTGACCCGCCAAACGTTCTAGCATTTGATCAATGAAGGGAAGTGGAAAATGGCCCTTACGAGTTGCAGCATTCAGTTTCCTATAGTCAATGCAAACTCTAATCTTCGTGGGAAGTCGAGTTTGAACCAACTCTTTGTTCTCGTTTTCCACTACGGTGAAACCAGATTTCTTTGGGACCGCGTGGACAGGACTGACCCATTGGCTATCAGAAATGGGATAAATTATCCCATTGTCTAAGAGTTTGATGATTTCAGCATGAACAGCCTCTTGCATTAGGCGTCTTCATTGAGATGGATGCGGTGTTGAACGATGGTTGGACTTAATCCCTTGATATCAGTCATAGTCCACCCGATGGCTTCCTTATGTTTTCTTAGAATTGCTTTTAAATCTTTTTTCTTTCTTGTCATTTAGGTGGGAGGCAATGATGATAGGAAAGGTCTCTTGTTCGCCTAGATAGGCGTACTTGAGATGCGCAGGTAGGGCTTTCAATTCTAAGGAAAAGGAAGGCTTACTAGAAGGACTAGTCAAATTTGTTGGCTCCATTGTTGGTGAAATGGGGTTTGAGGCCCAATTCACAACAGAATCTACAACCTGATCAAGATTAAAGTCAACAGACTCTAACCCGAAGTCACTCACCGTTTCTGATTCCAATTCTTCCCCGTGTTCACTTGTCAAGTTCTCAATTAGGTTGACTTCAAATGTTTGGTCCTCGATGTCGCGGGGTTGTTTTCCTAGATGGAAGACAATGACTTTTCTAGTCATGTCTCCAAAGGTTAACCTCATAGACCCATTCCTATAATTAATGATGGCATTAGCAGTAGCAAGGAATGGTCGACCTAGGATGATAGGAGTTTGAGCCCTACGATTGGAGTTGGACACAGGTTGTGTCTCTAGAACTATGAAATCGACAGGGTATATGAACTCTCCTACCCGGATCAGGACATCATTAATTTCCCCTTTTAGAACTTTAATAGAACGATCAGCCAGTTGGATGGTGACTCGAGTTGGACTAAGGTCACCCAACCCGAGTTATTGATAAACAGAGAATGGAAGCAAGTTGATACTTGCCCCCCAAGTCAAGAAGTGCACGACTAATCTCGGCTTGTCCTATTGTGCAAGCAATGGTGGGACTACCTGGATCTTTGTACTTGACAGGAATAGGACCCGATAATAGCTCACTAATATTAGTGGCTAAGAAGACCTTCTTTGGAATATTAGTCTTTCTCTTCTTGCTGCACATGTCCTTAAGAAACTTAGCATAGGAAGGAACTTGTTGGATGGCATCAAGAAGTGGCACATTTATCTTCACTTGGTTAAACATCTCGATTATCTTGTCCATGTGAGGATTTTGCTTGTTGTTTTTCAGCCTATTAGGGAATGGTACTATAGGCTGGTGCACCTGGCTGGCTAACTTGTCTTTTTCAGACTCGTCAGAATTGGAAGAAATTGGATTAGAGGAGGTGGAAGCTTGATTGTGGTTGTGCTGAATGGGATTTGTTGGTGTTGACACTTGGTTATCAACTCTCTTTCCCGACCTCAATGTATGAACAGTATTACATTGATTGAATGAAGGATCCTCAGCCAAATGAGCTTGTTGGGAATTCCTCGGATTGGTGACTGGCTGACTAGGCAAGGTACCCTTTTGTCTCTCATTCTGTGGGTTGGCTAGTTGACTCATTTGAACCTCTAACCTCTGAATGGTTTGCATGAGAGAGTCTTAGTTTTTCACATATCGTTCCATGTTCCTTTCAAAGTCAGTCATTCTCCTTTCTAATTGAGGATTCTGGAAGGAGGATTGTGGAGCTTGATTAGGAAAGTTCTGTTAATAATTCGGAAAGCTTGGTGGATAGTTGGAGAATTATTATGAAAATTGGAGAAGTTGGGTTGATGATTGGAAGAATTATTACCATGATGGAAGTGGCTAGCATGATTGGATCGTGAATGGTCATTGTTGTTTTTGCTCCATGAGAAATTAGGGTGATTTCTCCAGCTGGGATTGTACATTGGGGCGTAAGGGTTATTGTTCGGCCTTGAAAAGGCCGCATTCATCGGTTCATGGTAGGATTGTTGAGCCTGAAACACTGGGCACTCATCGAACACATGATTCATGGCTTGACAGTAGGTGCAGCCCGGGGTGAAAATTGGTTCGGGCTGACTTGATGACTGGACTTGGTTCTTTCGTTTCTAGAGCTTCTAGTTTTCTATCCAGGTTTGCTAACTTAGCCTCATTACCGATGGACGATTCTATGGAATGGAGACCTCCTTTTGAAGAGATGGAGTTAGGATTCTTAGAGGTCTCATTAGCAGATTCCCACTGGATGGTCTTCTCAGCTAAATTTTCATACAAATCCCATCCTTCATCTTCATCTTTCTGCAAGAAACCCCCTTGGCACATACTTTCTAAGAGGGTTTTGGTGGAATAGTCTAAACCGTCATAGAGAATTTAGCATTGTCGCCATTTCTCTATTCCATGGTGTGGACAATGGACAAGGAGGTCCTTAAAGTGTTCAAAGTACCTCCAGAACGGTTCACTAGGCTCTTGCTTGAATTGCACGATCGTCTTCCTAATGAGAGCGATTTTATGGATAGGATATAATTTCTTCGAGAAAACCTTGATGAAACCATCCCAAGACTTGATGGAACCGGCTGCTAAGCTGTATAGCCACTTCTTTGCTAGGTCCTTAAGTACGAAAGGGATAAATCTCAACCTAATAGCATCGTCTACAAGGTATGAGATTTTCATCATTAGACAGACTTCCTCAAATTCTCTTATGAAGAAGTAGGCATCTTCGGACTCTAGACCATGAAACTTGGGGAGTGTGTTGATGAATTGAGGCTTAAGCTCGAAATTGTATTCACCAACCGATGGAAGTGAAATGCAAGATGGAAGTGAGGTCCTAATGGGGTAGAACCTATCCTGCAGTGATGTTGATTGAGCCATTACCGGATCTGGTCTTGGTTCAAACTTGGGTGGTGATGTGTGTCTAGTCAACCTAGATGAATTAGGGTCTCTCAACCACACTTTCATACACAAACACAATCACAACAAGTTCAAACAACAGTCAACAATAGAAATCAACCAAGCCTAGTCTAAGGTAACCTGGGCCTAGACAACTCCTAACTGGTTGATTGTCCATAAGAGGTAGAATGTAGACTTTGACCACAAGCTAATCAGCCAGGTCAGGGCAAGATTGGTGGGAGGTTTTCCGTCAAAGACGTTCCTTAATTAAATAACCACCAATCTTCAGGCTTTCGGCCCTCAATCCCCTTCCTTGACACTGATTTGGCAGGAGTCAATTTCCAACACCTTCCCTCTTTAGGATAATCTCCTAGTGAGTTCGAGATGTCCCTAAGGCCAACGTCTATCAAATTTTAATTAAGCTTAGGTTGTGCGTGCTTGGAGATGGTTTGTGGCTAAGGAAGGGTAATGACTTCCCCACCTTATCTTGATTTAGATTTTGCCCTTAGAATTGATTCGTGCAAGTGTGCAAGATATAGAAAAGTACCATTCAAAAGCAAAATCACCCAAGAATGTTTCCTAAACTATATGCTATGCATACATACCTTGTCTCCAACTCTCTTCAACAGTAATTGTAAAGTAAACGTAATTAGACAAATGCCTAGAATGCAAGTCTAAACGTTTTTTAAGCAATTCACAATCACTCAACTGTTGGATTAAAACAGGGATGGTGATAGCAAAACTAGCACAAATATGACATATGAAAACTGAAGTTTTTGCGAGCAATATGTCCTGCAAAACAAAGTTTTTAGTAGTCCAATGAAAATTTTCAGATTTTGCAAAGTAATTTCTTGAAATTCTGTTTCCTACTTTCGAGAGTAAGGGTACTGATTTTTCAAGTCTTCTTGGCAAAGCTTGAATGGTAGATCTTGATCTTCACATCCCTGAAACAACACACAAAACTTGTTAAAACAACTACACCGTTCCCTCCCCGGCAACGGCGCCAAAAATTGATTGCGAAAATAAAGAAACAACCAATGAGTTTAAGAATGTACTATGTAGCTTGTGGCTAACGGGTTGTGTCCACAAGGAGGGATGCGATGGAAGCTTTTCGGTGAATCGTTTTAAAACAAGGAATTGTGTTTGTTTTTTAGGAAAAAGAGAATGGAAAGAAAGAGATGAATGAAAGAAAAATTGCAACTTTCAGAAAAGGTTTTGGAGAAGGTGATTTAGAAAACTTGAAAATGGTTTTGTTGTTTGTAATAATAAAGAAAGTCTGGGCTCACTATCTCACTACTCAATTGTTCATTCTTCTCTTAAAAAGTTAAGTCCCTCAAATGATCATTTGCAAAACTTAGAGTTGTCTTTTAGAAAGCTTCAAGTAAAGTACATAAGATGTTAGAAGAGCTGAGTCTTTTTCTTCAAGAAGTCGTGAGAGTTGGATATTAAAACATCAAGCGCGAAGAGCAAGAATGAAGTAAAAACAACTCAAGAGATTTTCATGCAAGAATTGTGAATTCAACTATCCATTCCCATCCTCATGTGCCTTCAAGAACACTTTCAAGAAGAAAGGCTTTTAAGTGAGGCATTCATATAAGTCATTGGGTCTTTTTCTTTTAAAAATAGAAGAGAAGAAGAACGAGAGAGTTCGATAGCAAGCCCAGAAAAAATGTTTAGTTATTCATGGAAAACGAAGAAGAAAACAAAGACATAAAGCAACCCATACCGTACTGCAAGTGGAAGAGAAATAGGCTCGACTTTTGTATTGCTGTCACTTCAATCTCCAAGTACAAGCTCTCAGTCCTCTCTCTCACAAGTTTTGAAACTGGATTACAAATTAAAAGGCAAGATTATAACTCTTGTTCTAGCTAACAAAGAACCTAAATCCTAAGAAAAGAAATGTAAAACTTAATCCTAGTCTTCGCTGCCTTTTTTTCTCTGCTGAAAACCATATTTATAGCCAAAACCCTGACAGGTAGAATCCCGGAATGATTGGGGGAGCCCCAACCACTTTTGTTTGGCTGCAGAAACGCGGCTAGGGCCGTGTTTCCACGGCCCTGGTGTGGCCACTTGACCACACCAAAGGGGGGAGGCTCCTGGTTTGAAGGGTGTCCCGTATCTCCTGCTGGTTTTCTGGTTTCAGCTCCAAATTGTTGACAAAACAGCCTTGATTTTGTGGCTTCAATCGCTCGATTAAGGGAGGATTTTTCCCACCCTCTTGATTTGTCAAGATACACGGCTAACCTTCTACTAATTGCTCCCACTAACCTCTAACTTCTTGAAGACATAACCTCACAATGGTTCATAGGAAATCACAAACCTTGTGCATAAGAACTTTTCAAATGGTAGATCGAACGAAAGTTCCTCTCATCACCTTACTTCACACGACAAAACTCTAACATTCCTTCATCAAGATCCATTTGAAGGCAAGTATGGAGGAAGAAACAAGTGCACTATTGGTATCAGTAAAGATGCATGGGAGTTCCAATAACTTATCAAAATCAAGTAGAGTTAACAACTTCTATAGATCATGAAAAACTTAGGAGTCAAGCATGAAATAAGCAAGTGAATCCACTTGTTTGTAAGTTAGATTAAAAACCCTCATCGTAACATACCATAGCTCTTGTTTACATAAGGCTTGTTTGACACTTATTGATTCATATGGGTTGTTCAAGTAAGTTAATAGAGGTTAGTGGGTTAGTAGTTAGTTAGCCATGCTATAAAGAAGTTAGTTAGACATGGTAGATGAAAACAAAAGAGAAGATGAAAGGAGAGAAAACATGTAAAAGTAGTGCAAGTAAAAGTAAAGTAAAAACACAAAGAACAATGTGGTAAAGGAAGAACTTCACTTGTATTTGATTGTCACCTTCAAGATACAAGCTTCACTCTCTCTCTCTCTCACACTCTAATGGCTAACCTAATACAAGAAACAAAGAGGGAATACGAGAAAGCAAAGAAAAGTACAAAAAACAACTAACAAGAACTCCTATCTCTGGATATCTCCTTCTCTGAAAGTCTAGAGAAGTACTTGTTGGCCCAAAGGCCTTCCACTCTAGTTTTGATGATGATTAACTCATGTAATTATATGTACTAATTATCTTGTGATTTTAGCTTCAGATCATTAATCAAGATATTAGCTCGGTGATTAGCTTCAATAAGATGTTTTGGAAGCATTCACATGGTGATTCAAGAGCCCGAGCGTCAAAGATCATATATAGCACTCATTGGAGTCAAGCTCGGTGAATCAAGTTTTGGATCGAGTTGGCTTGGAGACAGCGCTCTACAAGAAGTCATCGGTACCATAGTTTAGAGTTTGTGTTTTAGATCCAATTTGTAAAGATTAGAATAGTATGATATGCTCAAGTTCATAACACACACGTTTCATGTTTTGGATATTGGTTTTCGGTTTTTGGTTTAACCGATCTTGGTTTGCATGAATATATATTATATCAAAACAAGTTTACATAATTTAATGTATATTAGATTTGTTCTATATACATGCATGCTTCATCTACTTAGACAAACTTTGTTTGATATACCCATTCATGTGTTTTAGGTTTTGTGTTTTAACAAAACATATTTTGGAATTAAAAACAAAAACTATGATATGTATATGTTTCATGTATATTGGATTTCTATCCATATGCAACATGTTTCAAAGTGTTTAAATGTCATGTTTTTGTATTTGGATAAGTTTTGGACAAAATGTATTTTCTATTCAAAATCCAAGTTTTAGAAAATACAAGTTTTGGTTTTTGATCAAATTTACAAGACTCAAAATGATTCAATATGCTTGATGTATGTCTTGAAATTTTTATTTATCACAAGTTTATTTATTGCTGTAAAATGGTAAAATAATATATATATATTTTATAAGATTTATTAAAATATGTTTAACCCAGTTTCTGACCCTGTTCTGTGCCTGACAGGCTAGGTCGGTCGACCATACAGTCGACCGAACCAGTAGCCGGTCGATCGAACGGTCAACCGATGTGCACAGCCTTGTGCACGTCTGGCTGGCACATGGCAAGGTCGACCGGTCGGTCGACCGTCCCAGAGAGCAGTGCTCTCTGTATTTTTCGGTCGACCGAGAGCCGACAACGGTTCTATTATTTGTACTTCAGTCGACCGACGTCGACCGAGAGAGCCGTTTGGACAACAACGGCTATATTTTTCTAGGGGCTATAAATACCCCATTGATGGACTGTTTTCTCTAAGAATTTTTGGACGAATTTTCTGAGCTTTCTCTGGTGTTTATACAAGTTTTAAAAAGAGTTTCATTGTGCTAAAAAAATCAATCTTCTTGTTTGAAAGTGTTTTTGATATTTCAAAGAAAAATAGTCTTTTAGGAATTTGGTTTTGTTCTATCATTCAATATCTTTGTGGTGATTTCCCAAGTGATTTTTCTTTGTTTTAAACACTTTGTTTTCTCCACACTTGAGCTACATCTATTATCTCATTCTATAGGATCTTTGCGGGAGAAAGAAATTGTTTGTGGTTGTTGGTTAGACCACCAAGTTGTAAACCCTTCATTTGCTTGGCTTTGTGCCTTTCCCTCATTGTGTTGAGGAGGTTGTGCATTTGGGTTGTATCCCTCAAGTTGTGAGGTGATCCTTGTATTGCTTTGTGGTAATCCCTAAAGCTGTGAGGTGATTGTTGTTGGCTTGGTGTTTTGCCTCAAGAAGGAGGTGGTGATTGTAAAGAGGGGAGTTGGGTACTCCTTGTAATTGTTATTGCCCCAAATCCTCGGTGGAGGTTCCCTTTGTGGGAGTCCTTTGTGGACAAGCTAGTGGATTGGATATCCTTCACGGTGATGAAGGCGGGGATGTAGAGCTAAGTGCTTGAACCTCGAAACATATCTTGTTGTTTGCGCTTGATCCCTTGACTCTTACTCTCTCTCTCTCTCTTTACATTGTGCATTGCATCATTCATATTGTGCATTCATATTTATATGCTTGGCTTGGTTGTGTGTGCATCACTTGTTGGTTGCACTTGAGTGTATAATTGCAATTAAGTTTTTAATTCCACATTAAGTTCAATAGATTAGCATTATCACCTATTCACCCCCCTCTAGGTGATTTCAATTGGTATCAGAGCCTACGCTCCTAATATTAGGTTTAACCACCTAGGAGTGAGATCTTGGTTTGCTAATCTTCATTTGCATTTTCATTTTGCACACATATAGTTTTCACTCATGGATAGCCCTCCTATGTTTGATTTTTCTAGACATGATATTTGGAAGGGCAAGATGAGTTATCATTTAAAAAGCCTAGGACATCTAGTTTATCAAGCCACTACACTAGAATCCTATCCAAATGCTAGCTAGCATAGAAAGGCCAATGCACTTGCACTTAAGACACTTAGAGCATCTCTAAATAATGATCTTTTACCGGTTTTTGCTCACTATGATTCGGCTTTTGCAATTTGGAGCATTTTGACTTCTCTCGAGCTTCCAAGGATCATCAACAAGATAAGGAGATCTAGGAGAGACATGTCCGACGAGCATTGCATCATGGTCCAAGGGAAGAACTCCCTTGAGGTACACTCGGAATCTCAACTAGATGTAGCTCTAGTTCATATTGTTATGGATGCTTAGAAGTTCAAAATTTAAATGTAAAACTTGCCTCTAAGCTTGAAAATTTTGTGGAAAAATATGACCTTTTGAAAAAGAAACATTTTGAATTAAAAGAAGAAATGAAGGATTTGTGCTCAACTTTTGAATTGGTATTGCAAGAGAAGGAAGAGATCACTAGTGAACGTGACTCACTAAGATCTCAACTAGACCTTGCCCTAAAAGAGATTGATGTTTTAAAAAGCAAAAATGATTGTGATGATATTTTGAAGAACAATGAGGTTTTATCTTCAAAATTGGATTTTGTTTTAAAAGATAATCTTGTTTTGAAAAATGAAATTGATTTCATTACAAAAGAATTAGATTTGGTTTTAAAGAAAAATGAATCTTTAAAAATTGATTCTCATGTTTGCCATGCTAGTGTAGCTTCTTCTTCTAGCACTCCTATTGCATGCTCCGCTTTATCTTCTAGCATTGAAAATGATATAAATATTTTGAAGAAAAGTGGTTATTGTTTGGGCTCCACTTTGAGCCAATGTGCTTTAAATCATACACGTTTGGAAAACTTGGTTCGAAAGAATCAAATTCCATCTTTGCATGCACACCCATCACGGCATACACATGCTTCCCACGGTCACCACCAACACTTGTATGCTCACGTGTACACATGTACACATTGTGGTCGAAAAGGCCACCTTGCTAGATTTTGCTATGATCGCTTACATAATGAAAATTTAGCAACTAATTTTGTTTGATTTAGAAAAGATACTAACCCCCGTGGACCCACAAGAAAATGGGTACCAAAGACCACCTCTATGCTTTTTGATGTAGGTGGGAGCTCTCACATTACGTGAGAGTATTGGTGCCTTGAGGTGGATGCGTTCCGAGCTTAAAGAGAACCATTTTTGAATGCATCACTTTCAAGGGATTTTGGTGGGAGGACCACCTTGGTTTGGAGAAATAGAGAGGTGCCCTATTGGTTTTGGTGACAATCTCTAACTCCTATTATGTTTACATGCTTATTAGATCATTCATTTGTAGCATGTTTTGTTTTGTTGTTCATTATGCTTATGCCATGTTTTATTAGATTAGCAATATGCATGTTTAGTTATTTGAGACACTTCATGCTTATATAAGTTTATATCTATATGTTCTCACCTTGTTTTAAACTAACATGTATGCTCTAAATCTAATGCACATGCATATACATAATGATCTTATGGATGTTTATGATGTTTTGTTTTTAATGAATCATGGTTTGATTAGTTTGTTAAATACTATGATTATTAGATTTTTGACATGCATGTATAACCCTTGAGATCACCCATGTTTATATGGACCCATATGTTGTGTTCTCACCATGTTTAGCTATTATGTACATCATACATGTGGATTTACATAATGATCGTGTTTATGTTCATAATGTTGACTTTTGACCCGTTTTATGCTTCATGTGTTGATTACTTGTTTGAATGTTAGCTTTTATTAAGACTAGAAAATGTACTTGTACAACTAGTGAGCAACAAATAGATTATTACATGTTTGTGCTTAAACGCTCATTTGTACTTATTAGATGTACTATTATAGTCTAGTTTTGATGAATCATGCATTTAACTTGTAGTCCCTATTTTGGAATTGATTCATGAACATGTGTTATAAACTTCATGTATATGTCCATCTTGTTTAAACTATTAGATATACATGTACATCCTTGAGCCACGTGCCTTCATTCATATATATTTGTGGACTCTTTATGTTTTGAATATGTATGTATACTTTAGTTTGTACATGACATACATATGCCGTGAAGTTTAAATTGTTTTGATGAGTTTCATGTTTCAGTGATTTCAATTGTTTTTAGTTGATTAACTTGTGTTTCATGCTTTGAGGAATTCAATATTGAGCTTAATTGTCCATTCTCAAGATGATATGTTTCACATAAACACGTGTACACTCACCTTATTTGATGTTTTCTCATGATTTAGTTTTCATGAGTACAATTTGTGCTATATGGATTTTGAGTGTGTTAGTGTCATGTGATTTACATGTGTTTTTGAAAAATATTTTTGTTATTCCTTCCTTGAAGGATTTCATACTAGTTGATTCATATAACTAGTTATGATATTCTTCATGTGGTAGAGTCTTTCAAACGTACTCTATTTTTAAATCTATTTTTGAAAACCCTACCTTCAACGGGCGGTTGGTTGGGAGACCATGCCTTGTATGCTTTATCTTGAATATCATTTTAAACATGTGCATGTGTTGGGAGGATAGGTTATATGAGATATACACTTGTTCTTATTGTTGTTTCAATTGGTATCTTTGAATTCTTTCAATTGGTATCAATTTTGAACATTTTTGTATACTCATTTGTTTTATTGTGTATGTATACTTTCAATTGGTATCATCTATTGGTGATTGGTACTCATTTTATTTCATACACACATACTTGTTTATTTGTGCTATTATATTTCTATATCTTGAGCACAAAATTTTGTTTATGCCAAGCTTGTACCTTAACTTTGTCTCAATTGATTTAATTTGCAATTGGTATCAAGCCTATGCATAGTTTTTATTGGTATTTCATAAAGGGGGAGAAAACTCGTATTTTATATTTCAATTGGTATCGAGATTTTTGTTTTCAATTGGTATATGTTTTCATTTTGATTTCAATTGATTTGTTGATTTTTTTTTTGTTTTTCAATTGGTATCAATATGCACTTCATTGACACATTTTTAATTGGTATCATATTTGATTTAACCCCTTATTGACTTTGTTTTTGTTTTAGACAAAAAGGGGGAGAACATTTTGTTTTATTTAACCCTTTGTTGATTCTTTATTTCAATCAAAAAGGGGGAGAAATTTTTTTTTGTCGTTTACCCCTTTATTGATGATTGACAAAAAGGGGGAGAAGAATTTGAGTTTATATGCATGTTTGTAAGAAAGGGGGAGAAGAATTTAAGTTGATATACTTGTTTGTATTGAGTTTAAATGCATGTTTTTATGCATAAGTTTTGTTTTGCTTTATATGTTTTGTTTCAATTGGCATCAAGAGCATTCTTTCAATAAAAAGAAGAATAAAATGTTTTATATGTTTTATAGTTTTATGCATATTCATTTGGTGTCAAGAGACTTGTTTATATGCATTTCATTGTTTCATGCATATCTATGCATTATCATGTTTAATATTCATTGCATATCTTATATGTTTTATTGTGATGCATGAGTTAAGGGGGAGCTTCTTTGAAGCTTAACTTTAATCCATGCATATATAACTCCATGAGTTTTGTTATCATCAAAAAGGGGGAGATTGTTGGCCCAAAGGCCTTCCACTCTAGTTTTGATGATGATTAACTCATGTAGTTATATGTACTAATTATCTTGTGATTTTAGCTTCAGATCATTAATCAAGATATTAGCTCAGTGATTAGCTTCAATAAGATGTTTTGGAAGCATTCACATGGTGATTCAAGATCCCGAGCGTCAAAGATCATATATAGCACTCATTGGAGTCAAGCTCGGTGAATCAAGTTTTGGATCGAGTCGGCTTGGATACGGCGCTCTACAAGAAGTCATCAGTACCATAGTTTAGAGTTTGTGTTTTAGATCCAATTTGTAAAGATTAGAATAGTATGATATGCTCAAGTTCACAACACACACGTTTTATGTTTTGGATATTGGTTTTCGGTTTTTGGTTTAACCGATCTTGGTTTGCATGAATATATATTATATCAAAACAAGTTTACATAGTTTAATGTATATTAGATTTGTTCTATATACATGCATGCTTCATCTACTTAGACAAACTTTGTTTGATATACCCATTCATGTGTTTTCAGTTTTGTGTTTTAACAAAACATATTTTGGAATTAAAGACAAAAACTATGATATGTATATGTTTCATGTATATTGGATTTCTATCCATATGCAACATGCTTCAAAGTGTTTAAATATCATGTTTTGTATTTGGATAAGTTTTGGACAAAATGTCTTTTCTATTCAAAACCCAAGTTTTAGAAAATACAAGTTTTGATTTTGATAAAATTTACAAGACTCAAAAAGATTCAATATGCTTGATGTATGTCTTGAAATTTTATTTATCACAAGTTTATTTATTGCTGTAAAATGATAAAATAATATATATATATTTTATAAGATTTATTAAAATATGTTTAACCCAATTTCTGACCCTGTTTTGTGCCTGACAGGCTAGGTCGGTCGACCATACGGTCGACCGAACCAGTAGCCGGTCGACCAAACGGTCTACCGACGTGTACAGCCTTGTGCACGTCTGGCTGGCACATGGCACGGTCGACCGGTCGGTCGACCGTCCCAGAGAGCAGTGCTCTCTGTATTTTTCGGTCGACCGGTCGGTCGGCCGAGAGCCGACAACAGTTCTATTATTTGTATTTCGGTCGACCGACCGGTCGACCGAGAGAGCCGTTTGGACAGCAACGACTATATTTTTCTAGGGGCTATAAATACTCCATTGATGGACTGTTTTCTCTAAGAATTTTTGGACGAATTTTCTGAGCTTTCTCTGGTGTTTATACAAGTTTTAAAAAGAGTTTCATTATGGTAAAAAGATCAATCTTCTTGTTTGAAAGTGTTTTTGATATTTCAAAGAAAAATATTCTTTTGGGAAATTGGTTTGGTTCTATCATTCAATATCTTTGTGGTGATTTCCCAAGTGATTTTTCTTTGTTTTAAGCACTTTGTTTTCTCCACACTTGAGCTACATCTACTATCTCATTCTATAGGATCTTTGTGGGAGAAAGAAATTGTTTGTGGTTGTTGGTTAGACCACCAAGTTGTAAACCCTTCATTTGCTTGGTTTTGTTCCTTTCCCTCATTGTGTTGAGGAGGTTGTGCATTTGGGTTGTATCCCTCAAGTTGTGAGGTGATCCTTGTATTGATTTGTGGTAATCCCTCAAGTTGTGAGGTGATTTTTGTTGGCTTGGTGTTTTGCCTCAAGAAGGAGGTGGTGATGGTAAAGAGGGGAGTTGGGTACTCCTTGTAATTGTTATTGCCCCAAATCCTCGGTGGAGGTTCCCTTTGTGGGAGTCCTTTGTGGACAAGCTAGTGGATTGGAAATCCTTCACGGTGGTGAAGGCGGGGATGTAGAGCTAGGTGCTCGAACCTCAAAACATATCTTATTGTTTGCGCTTGATCCCTTGACTCTTACTCTTTCTCTCTCTCTTTACATTGTGCCTTGCATCATTCATATTGTGCATTCATATTTATATGCTTGGGTTGGTTGTGTGTGCATCACTTGTTGGTTGCACTTGAGTGCATAATTGCAATTAAGTTTTTAATTCTGCATTAAGTTCAATAGATTAGCATTATCACCTATTTATCCCCCCTCTAGGTGATTTCAGTATTTATAGGCACAGGAGCATGGGGAGATGGAGTGGGAGCATGGCCCTGACGCTGGCAGAAAGGCGCCAGGATGGCTGTAGAAACGCGGCCTGGACCGCGTTTCTGCGGCCATGCTGGCGCCAGTTGCCAGCATTTGAGCGTGCAGACTGGTGCCAGGGCAAGGGTTCTGTATCCGCAATAAATTTGTTGACTTTTGCTCCTAGCAACAGCAGATTGGGCTTCAAGCGTTGGGCTTCTTCTTGGTTCTAAAAATCCTCAAATATGTTGGAGTTTTGGGCCTGTCTTCTTCTTCAAGCTATGGACCTAGAAACAAGAAGAAACACCTATTAGTGAACAGAAATTTATTAAAATAAATGTGAAAATATGATGAAAATTATGCAAACATAAACACTAATCACACCCCCACACTTATTTTTTGCTTGTCCCTGAGCAAAACAAAAGGAACTAGAAAGTTAAACTAAGAGAGCTTATTACACCACTTTCGTAGTTGTCGCGATTGCACTGAGCATGTGCAACAAGCCGTTAATCCTGTAGGTTTCCCCTAGAGGGGGAGTTTTGTCTCCTGAGGGTTTTCAGCGGATTGCACCCACAAAATCCAAGAGAAAAATGAAAGTGTCAATTATTTTTGGTAACTTCTTCTTAGAGTAGAAAAAGGCTTTTTAATTTCCTGAGTAAAAATAACTAAATAATTATAAGCATCAAGTCTAACCCTCATTAGTCCTTCCTATACTTTGGCCTTCATGCAAGAATATGATTTTTATTCAAGTTTAAGAAGAATTTTGTACTTGAAACTAATTCTTTTTATTTTGCTTTAATTAATATGCATTGTGTGAAGTGATGACTTACTTGAAAATTTTCAACTCAAACTCTAATGCCACAAAATTTATTAATGTTTATTTATGTACCATTTTTGCCCTTAATTTTCTTAGGCTTTCTAATTTACTTGTGTAACGAGTCTTTAACTGTCGACTCTCAGACCAGGCGGTCTTAGGGCACCAGGTGATAAAGCACCTTAAGGTTAAATACTCAAGTAAATTAGGCCACGAAACTAAGATTTATTTCGTGTGAGTAATTATTCTTCTTAAAACGCAATTATTCAGCTTAATCAGAGTTATAACTATATATACAATTTTTTTGGCACTTAGAGTCTATGTCTATAAATTTTAAGAGTGTTTGTAGTCAATGCATATTTACTAAGGTAAAATTAAAAAGATTAATACTTTTCCTAAATCTTTCAAAACTATCAATCCAACCAATATTCATTTATTTAGACTAAAGTAAAGAATTTCTAATCGGGTTTTCTTAATCCTTATAACTGTTTTGTATTTTTACAGAAGATTATCAAAAATTCTCTGCTACCCAAGAAAAATGTCCGTTTTTATATAGGGAAAAAGAAAAGAGATCCTAAGAAAAAGAGCAAAGAAATCCTAGGAACTTTTTTTATTATTATTATTTTAGTTTTTTATTTTTTTATATTCATATTCTCTCCCTCACGCCTATCTAATACATTGTCCTTAATGTATGACATGTCAATTTAAATGCAATAAATAGGTAGAAAGAATAATCTCAACGCCTATGCCTACTCGGACCGGCCAAAATGCTAGGGCCAGCCGAGTGTGAACGCCTGAGGGTATCCTCAATGCGTTCCAACCTAGTATTTTGATCTTCCAACTACCTCCTAAGCCGGATTTGTTCCCTAAAAATCTTTTTTATGCCCTTCAAGATGGAGGACATGAATGCGTTGGTCTCAGTAGGGGGTGGTTGTCACAAAAATTGGGGTTCTCTTTTGCATCCATCTGTTCCTCTGATGAGAATTTAGCAAGAACATCTTCGAGCTGGATAGCATGTGACTAGATCAAGGGCAGACAGCTATTATACGCACTGGCAATGCGTTCAGGGGTTACTATTGCTCTATCATACTCAACAAGTTCTGCGTCTGGTAGAAAGTTTCTACATAGACGGGTCATCAAGATAGGTAAAGAGTATTTCGCACCGCTAGTGCGTTAGGAGTTAGCAATGAGCTGTTGCAAGAGCATGGTGTTCACACAGACATTGTGTTGCCTCATCATGAGGCTGTGAATTATTTGAAGTGCTAGTATGTAGAAAGAGGTTGTTTGATCAATACCCAAAATATTGCATTGGATCCAACGTCCAACGCAGTGAATGTTACGGAATGTGGTATTAACTCAGACACCAGGATCTAGTTCCATGCAATGTACACCTATTAAAGTCATGTAATCTATTAGGGGCAATGGTGCAGCATGCTGAAGTGAGGATGGGATTTGGTGGCCTCCTCAATAGTACCCCAAGTGACCTCTGTTGGCCCAAAAGGTTACACTTTCCATTTGTTTTTGGTTTTGATGATGACAAACCAAATATGAGCTATTTGGTACTAATAAGTTTGTTAAGATGAGTTTCAGGTTTGTACCATTTTTGGAGGCCATTGCTTGCTATTGCAACAACAACTTCTAGGTTCATGAAGCTATGAAGGCAAATTGCACAATCAAGGAAGGATCATAGAAGAGAAGGCACTAGCAAGGCATTGGATGGCTCAAAGACTTGAAGATTGCTCAAGAAGTCTTTAATTATTTTATTTTTAGTTTTTATAGTTTGTTAAAGAATAGTGGATAGGTTTGAAGCTCTATCACACACGTTTTTGCGCACATGTTCAATCCAAAATATTTTCCTATAATTTATACAAAAATATTTTGCATATAAGATTTTGCCTACAGATATATATTTATGTTTTATACTAATCCCTGTTCAAAAGTATTTTTATCAAAATCTTAATCTTTTCTTAAATTTCTTCAAAGTCTGATTTTTGACCAGTTCCGGTCGACCGGCCTGGTCGACCGAATCTGTGTCAGGTTATACCGGTCGACCGTCCCAGTCGACTGAGGTTCTGGCAGATGCACGTATCCGTGTGCATGTCTGTCGGTCGACCGACACGGTCGACCGGACTATAGTTTTTGCTCTCTGGTTTTTCCGGTCGACCGGGTCGGTCGACCGAATGCCTGTAACGGTCAAAATTTTGAACTAGCGGTCGACCGCACCGGTCGACCGAGCTAGCCGTTGAACAGTAACGGGCAGTTTTTAAAGAGCTGTTTATTTTTGTCTTTTTGTGTTTAAAATTAGTTTAATTAATATATTCTGAACTAATTGCCTCCTAAACTTCAGTAATTATGTTTTATCCCTAAACCCTAGCCCTCTCCTATAAATAGGGGTGTTTGGGGAGAGATTTGTTACAACAATTATTGCTACAAAATTCAAAAGTTTAAGGCTTTCAAAAGTTCTTGGTTTTTGTGCTAAATTCTCTCAATTTTCTGAAGGGTTTTCAAAAGTTTTTCTCTGATTTCAATTTCTTTTCCTTACACACAAAAGAGCTTCAATTCTACTCATTATTCTCTAAGGACCTTTGTAAGGGAAGAGATTTTTGAAAGAGAGAGTTTGTGGTCTTGTGACTACTCAGAGATTCTTGTGATTGTAATTGTGGAGTTGGGTACTCCGGTTGTATTTGTTCTTTGTGATAGTGGAAGTAGCTAGAATCCTTCTGGGGAAGGCGGGGAGTAGAGCTGGGTGCTCGAACCTCGATAACATATCCTTGTGTTTACGATTGGTTTACTTTCTTGCACACTTTACTTTACTAAACTTGCTCTTATTCTTGCTCATCATAATCATTGTCATATTTACTTGCTTGCATTCATCTTGTGAATCTTGATTGGTAATTGTTGTAGCTTTAAATTTTTAATTTGCCCCTTGATTAGCATTGTCACCTATTCACCCCCCCTCTAGGTGACTTTTCAACCTCAAGGTCCTCGTGATCCATATGGACAACAAAGTGGTCATGGTCAATGGTTGCAACATTAATGCCTAAATAAATATTTTACTAAGTCTGGGCAATAATAGTCATCACGATCTGTATTATCATAAACCAATCCATACCATTGCCTCTCCTTAATTCGATCTAGAAAGATAGTACCATACCCATGAATGTCGCTAAAAATCCGTGAGAAATCATTCTCAGGGAAAATTACAGGGGCCATAGTACATATCTGAATTAAAAAAAACAGAGATCAGGTACAGAAAATTGCAAACCTCCACCGAAAACTCTGGGGGAAAACCAACCACAACTTGCCAGGAGTAATCCAGACAACAAAATCCCAAAATCTGAAATAGATCTGAGATCTACATGGAGAGAATGCCGGGGGGAACTAGACACGCGGCTGTCTCTCCTAGACAGTCGCGGAAACGCGACTAGAAGGAGCGTGGCGCGGCTGTTTGGAGGAAGAAGGGGAGGGGCTCGGGTGCTGTTGCGGTGCTTGGGCTACTCTCTTCAGATCTAAGGTAAAGTTGAGTTTTGGTGAAGGGAGAGGGGTAAGAGAGTATAAATAGGAATAAAAAGAAGGGATATTCCAATATTAACCCTAAGTCAAAGGAGTAATTACAAATATACTAGGGTTATTATTATTATTTTAATTACAAAGATCTCCTAGTCTTTATATGTATTTACAAAAGTACCTTTTTATTTTTATTTTATTTATTTGTGGTATGTGATGGCATATGGTCACGTATAAGATTGGTTGCAAAGACCTAAGACAGTTTCAGCTTGCGATTCAGGCTCAGTGGTAAGAAATAGTTTTAATCTTTGTCCATTTTCCTTGAATTCCTCACCACTCTTAGGATCAAAAATAACCACAGCACCATGTGGAAAGACAGTGCGCACAGTGAAGGGCCCGGACCAACGAGTTTTGAGCTTCCCCGCGAAGATGTGAAGCTGAGAATTATAGAGTAGAACTTTTATCCAGGAACAAAATTCTTTCTGTGTATGCATTGATCATGAAAAAACTTGGTTCTACTCTTTCTTATTTTTGCATTTTCATAAACTTCATTTCGTATCTCCTCTAACTCTAAAATTTACAGTTTTCTCAGTTTGCCATCTTTGATTAAATCAAAATTTAATTGTTTGATGGCCCACAAAGCACAGTATTCTAATTCCACTGGCAAGTTGTAGGCCTTACCAAATACCACTTGGTATGGAGACATATCGAGGACAGTTTTAGAAGCAGTCCGATAAGCCCATAGTGCATCTATCAGCTTACTAGACCATTCTTTTCTATTCTGTCTGACTGTTTTCTCTGAGATGAGCTTAGTTTGTTTGTTCGTTACTTCCACTTGCCCATTAGTTTGGGGATAATACGCTGTGAACAATTTATGAGTGATAGAGTATTTACGCATCAGAGCTTCAAAAGCCCTGTTGCAGAAATGAGTCTCATTATCACTGATAATAGCGCGCGGGGTATCGAAATGAGAGAAAATATTCTCTTTTAGAAATTTAACAACCACCCTGTTGTCATTTGTCCTAGTCGGTATTGCCTTTACCCATGTTGAGACATAGTCCACTGCAACCAAGATGTACTGGTTGCCGAATGAACTTGAGAATGGTCCCATAAAATCAATACCCCAAACATCAAAAATTTCAACCTCCAAAATGGGGTTAAGGGGCATCATGTCTCTCTTCATTATTTTTTTCGATCATTTGGCAGTTGGCGCTTGACTTGCAAAAGTTGAAGGAATCCTTGAACAAAGTGGGCCAGTAAAACCCACTTTGTAAGACCTTTTTGGTGGTTTTACGGGGACTAAAGTGTCCATCGCAAGCAAGTTCATGGCTAAAGGATAATACACTCCTATGCTCTTCCTCTGGTACACACCGTCTGATTATTTAGTCAGGACAGTATTTGAAAAGGTAAGGCTCTTCCCAAATGAAGAACCGTACCTGGGCGAAGAAGCGATACCTGTCTTGCTTCAACCATTCAGAGAGTACTTGTCCTGTGGCAAGGTAATTGATGATGTCAGCATACCAAGGTTCCTTAAAGACTGCCAAGATGTATTTATCCCGGAAATCCTCATTGATCGGTGCTTCCTCAATGGGTGCGTTGGGAATTCTAGACAAGTGATTAGCCACTACGTTTTCACACCCTTTTTGTCTCGAATCTCCAAGTCAAATTCTTGCAAAAGAAGGATCCAACGAATAAGTCTTGTTTTTGCGTCCTTCTTTATCATAAAGTGTCTTAACGCTGAGTGGTCTGTGAAGACTGTGGTTTTCAATCCTAGCAGGTATGGATGGAACTTTTCCAATGCGAACACTACAACGAAGAATTCCTTCTCAGTTGTAGTGTAGTTTTGTTGAGCATCGTTCAATGTCCTACTCGAATAGTCCAGATCACATGTTGCCGATTATCGATACGTTGTCCCAGAACAGCGCCAATGGTAAGGTCTGAAGCATCACACATGATTTCAAATGGTTGGGTTCAGTCAGGAGTAGAAAAAATAGGTGTAGATATCAGTTCTTGCTTGAGCTTCTCCCATGATTTAAAACATCCATCATCAAAATCAAAGGGCTCGTGCTTTGCAAGCAGGTTAGTTAAGGGTCTAGCGATTTTGCCAAAGTTCTTAATAAACTGTTGGTGGAACCCAACATGCCCTAAAAAGGATCAGATATCCTTAATGCATTTAGGTGGTGGAAGCTTAGCGATGACTTCTATCTTAGCTTTGTTTACTTTGATTCCTCTCCTCGAGATTTTATGGCCTAAGACAATCTCCCGTTTTACCATGACATGATATTTTTCCCAATTTAGAGTTAAGATTTTTTTTTGTGCATCTTTGAAGAACTAACTCTAAGTGATGAAGACACTTGTCAAATGAATCTCCGTAGATAGAGAAATCATCCATGAAACTTTCTAGAAAATGTTCTACCATATCAGAGAAAAGACTAAGCATGCACCATTGGAATGTAGCGGAAGCATTGCATAATCCAAAGGGCATGCGTTAGTAAGTAAAGGTTCAGAATGGGCAAGTGAACATGGTCTTTTCCTGATCCTTTGCAGCAATGGAAATTTGATTATATCCTGAGTACCCATCCAGAAAACAGTCGTACTCATATCCAGCCAAGCGTTCTAGCATTTGGTCGATGAAGGGCAACAGGAAGTGGTCCTTACGGGTAGCAGCATTCAATTTTTGATAGTCAATACAAACACAAACCTTGATGGGTAGTCTTGTATGTGCCAACTCCTTGTGTTCATTTTCTTCTACCATTAAACCGGCCTTCTTAGGGACAGCGTGGACCGGGTTAGCTCATTGGCTATCAGAAATGAGATAAATTATCCCATTGTCTAACAATTTTAAAATTTCTGTTTTCACAACAGCTTGCATAACTGGGTTAAGCATACACTGTGGGTCCCTCCTAGGAATTGCCTCTTCGTTCAAATGAATTTGGTGATGTACTATTGCTAGACTTATCCCTTTAGTGTCATTCATTGTCCATTCAATGACTTCTCTATGTTTCCTTAAAATTTATATCAAGCTTTTCTCTTGTTTCCCAGTCAAATGGGATGCTATGATGATAGGTAGGGTTTCTCTTCCACCTAGGTAGGTGTACTTGAGGTGTTCAGGTAAAGCTTTTAATTCTAAGGAATGAATGGATTCATTGGAAGGGAGATTTGGAATTTCGGTCTTGAGATGAGGAGCACTTGGGCTTGACGCCCAATCCACTGCTGAATCAATGATCTGGTCTAAATTGAAATCCTCAGACTCCAGATCAAACTCGTTCTCCGTGTCTACCTCCATGCTCTCTCTATGCTCACTTGTCAAATTCTCAATGGAGTTGACCTCAAATGTCTGATCATTAATATCCCTTGGTTGTTTTCCTAGATTGAAACATTGACTTTCTTTGTCATGTCTCCAAAGGTCAATCGCATGGACCCGTTCCTACAGTTGATTATGGGATTAGCTATAGTAAGGAATGGGTGCCCTAAGATGACTAGAGTTTGAGATCGTGGGTTGGACATAGGTTGGATCTCAAGCACAATGAAGTCAACGGGGTAGATGAAATCCCAGACCTGAATAAGGACGTCTATGATTTCCCCTTTGGGGACTTTCACAGATCGATCGGCTAACTGAATGGTTACTTGAGTTGGACGAAGCTCGCCTAACCCAAGTTGCTAGTATACTGAGAAAGGTAGCAAGTTGATACTCACTCCTAGGTCAAGAAGTGCACGGCTAATTTCTGTTTGTTCTATGGTGCAAGAAATTGTAGGACATCCGGGATCTTTGTATTTCACCGGAATAGGACCAGACAGAAGCTTGCTTATGTTGGTTACTAAGAACACCTTCTTTGGAATATTTGTTTTTCTCTTCTTAGTATACATATCCTTAAGGAATTTAGCATATGCTGGGACCTATTGGATTGCATCAAGAAGAGGCACATTCAATTTGACCTGATTGAACATCTCGAGTATCTTTTCCATGTGCATGTTTTTATTGTTCCTCTTAAGCCTATTAGGAAAGAGTGCTACAGGCTTGTGAACTTGATCAGTAGTTGCATCCTTACCAGATGTTTGTGGAGCAGAATGGGGTAAGCTGGCAGATGTGGAGGCAGGAGTAAGATCAATTTGGATCAAACTTTTTGGCTGGTAGACCTGATTGTCCACCTTCTTTTTTGATCGAAGTGTATGAACAACATTAAACTGGTTGATCTGAGAATCCTGAACTTCATAAGCTTGATTGGAATTCTTAGGGTTAACTAGCGGTTGACTAGGTAAAGTACCCTTGGGTCTTTCACTTAGAGAATTTGCTAATTGACTCATTTGAACTTCCAATCTAGATATGGCCTGTGTATGGCTGTTCAATATCTGTCCTTGATTTTGCACGAAGGCAGTTTGGGACTTCAAGAATGCCTCCATACTTTCCTCCAATTTATTGAGTTTTTTCTCTGCTAGTGAATTTTGGAAGGAGGAAGATAGAGCTTTGTTGGGAAAGTTTGCTTGATGATTGGGATAGTGAAGATTGTTGGGAAAATTGAGCCTAGGAGATTGTTTAGGCCCGAAGAGAAATTCAGGTGATTTCTCCAATCGGGATTGTAAGTTTGCGAGTAGGGATTATTTTGCGGCCTTGAGTAAGCCGCGTTCATGCATTCCGTCGATGAGTTTGAAAAATGGGACACTCCTCGAAAACATGGTTTGGTGCTTGACAAAATGAATAACCCGAATTGTGGATCAGTAGTGGGTTGATCGGTAGTGTGATTTGGTTGACCTCGGCTGCCCTTTTGTTTCTAGGGCCTCAATTCTTCTCATTAGAGTGCCAATTTTAGCTTTAGCAGCTATGGATAATTCTAAGGATAGGAGCCCTCCATTAGAAGCTATAGACTGTGAATTTTTTGGCTTCTTAGAGGTTGGCTCCCATTGTAGAATTTTTTCTACTAGATCCTCGAATAAATCCTAACCCTCATTCTCATCCTTTTGCAAGAATCCCCCCTGACACATGGTTTCTGATAAGGTTTTTGTTTGATAATCAAAACCATCATAGAGAATCTAGCATTGACATCATTTCTCCACACCATAATAAGGGCACTGAGCTAAGAGATCTTTGAATCGCTCAAAGTATCTCCAGAATGATTCGCTCCGCTCTTGCCTACACTGCATGATGTTCTTTCTGATGAGGGCAGTTTTATGGATTAGATAAAATTTCTTCAAGAAAGCCTTGACAAAATCGTCCCATGTTGTGACTGAGTCAACAGCCAAGCTATACAACCATTTCTTAGCTAGGTCCTTTAGGGAAAAGGGATTGAAACGTTGCCTTACATCGTCGTCTCCTAGCTGGGTGATGCGCATCATAAGGCATACTTCTTCAAATTCCCTAACAAAGAAGTATGTGTCCTCTGATTTTAAACCATGAAATTTTAAAAGAGTGTTGATGAACTGTAGTTTCAGCTCAAAATTGTTACCGTTCACTTCAAGAAGTTTTATACAACATGGGAGTGATGTTCTGATTGGGTAAAACCTATCCTATAGCGATGCCATTACTACTTCTGGATGCAGTGGAAGAGAAGTGTTTCGGGTCCGTCTGGACGTAACAGGACTCAACCACTCTTGCATGCAATAACCACAAACAACGTACAAACAACAAAACAATCGAAAAGAATAAAGAACAAATAAAAGAAAAAGAAAAAACCACCAAGCCTTTAGTCTAAGGTACCTGGACCTAGACGACTCCTAACAGGTCAATTCTCCGGTGGAGGTTGTTGTAGGAATTAGACCACAAGCTAATCGACCAAGAAAGGGTAAAACTCGGTGGGAGGTATCCGGGCATGATCCTTGGGCCTTAATTACACCAAACTACGGAGCTTTCGAGGCTTAACCTCTCAATCCACTTTCCTTTGACACCAATTTTGTAAGAGTATAGTTCTTGCAATTTTCACCCTTAGTTAATCTCTTAATAAATCTGAGATATCCCTAGGAACAATGTCTATCAACATTTATTTGGGCCTAGGACTGTGAGTGCACTTGAAAATGGTTTTTGGGCTAAGCAAGGATGATGAAATCCCCACCTTATCTTGTTAATTGAGTTTTGCTCTTAATGTCAATTATGCAAGTGTACAATGTATTCTCAACAAGATAACACTCAAAGTGATAAATCACTCCAAAATGTTAGTCCTATTCTATATGAAATGCACACGTACCTGTCTCTAGCACTCTTCAACAGAAATTGAAAGAAATTTAAAAAGACATGTGCTCTAAATGAAGAAATCAAATTTTCAATTTAGCAACAAACGGGTTTCTGTTGAATTATTTGTTGGCCCAAAAGGTTACACTCTCCATTTGTTTAGAGTTTTGATGATAACAAAACAAATAAGAGCTATTTGGTACTAATTAGTTTGTTTAAGATAAGTTTCAGGTTAGTACCATATTTGGAGGCCATTGCTTAGCTATTGCAAGAACTTCTAGGTTCATGAAGCAAAGAAGGCATTTTGCACATCAAGGAAGGAACATAGAAGAGAAGGCTCTAGCAAGGCATCGCATGGCTCAAGACTTCAAGATTGATCAAGATAATTCAATAGACTTGTTTTTAGTTTTATAGTTTTGTTAAAGAATAGTGAATAGGTTTGAAGCTCTATCACACACGTTTTTGCACGCATCTTATTTCTAATTTTATTCCCTATAATATGTACAAAATATTTTAGTATACAATCTTCTGCCTACAAATTCATTTTAATGTTTTATACATATTTCTATTCAAAAATATTTTATTAAAAATCAAATTCTCTTCAAAATTCTGTTTCTGTTTTGGCTTTTGACCTGAGCTGGTCGACCGACCGGTCGGCCGATCTTGTGTCAGGTCAAGCCGGTCGACTGACCCAGCCGACCGAGGTTCTGGCAGCAGGTGCGTATCCGTGTGCACGTTTCACGGTCCACCGAGCGGTCGACCGAAACCTGCCTGACTGTAAGACGTTTGCTCTCTGTATTTTCGGTCGACCGGTCGGTCGACCGAGAGCCGGCAAAGGCTCTTATTTTTGAACTTCGGTCGACCGACCGGTCGACCGAGAGAGCCGTTTGAACAGTAACGGCTATTTTCTGAGCTGTTTTAATTTTGTCTTTTTCTCTCTTAAATATGTTTAAATGATATGTTTTGAACTTAATACTTCCTAATTAACCTTAAGTGAGTATTATCTCTAAACCCTAGCCCTCTACTATAAATAGGGGTGTTTAGGGAGAGGTTGATTACAAGAAAAATTTGCAAAAATTTCAAAAGTTTAAGGCATTCAAAAGAGCTTGGTTTCTTGATTTTTGTGCTAAAAATCTCTCTCATTTTCTGAAGTGTTTTCAAAAACTCTCTGATTTCTTTTTCTTTTCTCCTTACACACAAGAGCTTCAATCCTACTCATTGTTCTACAAGGATTTTTGTAAGGGAAGATAGTTTTGCAAAAGAGAGTTTGTGGTCTTTTGACTACCAAGAGTGAACTTGTACTTGTGATTGTGGAGTTGGGTACTCCGGTGTATTTGTAACATCTTTGTGAAGTTATAGTGGTTAGAAATCCTTCTAGGGAAGGCGGGGACGTAGAGCTGGGTGCTCGAACCTCGGAAAAATTCTTGGTGTTTGCGTTTGATTTACTTGCTCTTGCTTCTTGCTTTACTTTCATTGCTTTTATTTCTTGCTCTCATTCTTCATTGCAATATTCATTTGTTTTCATTCATCTTATCAATCATAGTCCCATACAATAAGATTGCATTGCGCACCTCCAACTCATTTCAAGAGGAATCACGAGGAAGGAGTTCAGAACCCTTTGCGGGGCATTCGGCTCTTAGTCTTGTTTTGGGCGATTGTTGTATCATATTTTTAAATTGAGCATTGATTAGCATTATCACCTATTCACCCCCCTTCTAGGTGATTTTCAATTGGTATCAGAGCAATCTTGAAGTCTTGAGCCATGCAATGCCTTACAAGAGCCTTCTCTTCTATGTTCCTTCCTTGATGTGCAAAAAAGCCTTCTTTGCTTTATGAACCTAGAATTTCTTGCAATAGCTAAGCAATGGCCTTCAAATATGGTACAAACCTGAAACTTATCTTAACAAACTAATTAGTACCATATAGCTCCTATTTGGTTTGTTATCATCAAACTCTAAACAAATGGAGAGTGTAACCTTATGGGCCAACAAGCCGGTCGACCGGCCCAGTCGACCGAGGTTCTGGCAGCAGGTGCGTATTCGTGTGCACGTTTCACGGTCCACTGAAACCTGCCTGATTGTAAGACGTTTGCTCTCTGTATTTTTTGATCGACCGGTCGGTCGACCGAGAGCCGGCAACGGCTCTTATTTTTGAACTTCGGTCGACCGACCAGTCGACCGAGAGAGCCGTTTGAACAGTAACGGCTATTTTCTGAGCTGTTTTAATTTTATCTTTTTCTCTCTTTAATATGTTTAAATGATATGTTTTGAACTTAATACTTCCTAATTAGCCTTAAGTGAGTATTATCTCTAAACCCTAGCCCTCTACTATAAATTGGGGTGTTTAGGGAGAGGTTGATTACAAGAAAAATTTGCAAAAATTTTAAAAGTTTAAGGCATTCAAAAGAGCTTGGTTTCTTGGTTTTTGTGCTAAAAATCTCTCTCATTTTCTGAAGTGTTTTCAAAAACTCTCTGATTTCTTTTTCTTTTCTCCTTACACACAAGAGCTTCAATCCTACTCATTGTTCTACAAGGATTTTTGCAAGGGAAGAGAGTTTTGCAAAAGAGAGTTTGTGGTCTTTTGACTACCAAGAGAGAACTTGTACTTGTGATTGTGGAGTTGGGTACTCCGGTGTATTTGTAACATCTTTGTAAAGTTATAGTGGTTAGAAATCCTTCTGGGGAAGGCGGGGACGTAGAGCTGGGTGCTTAAACCTCGGAAAAATTCTCGGTGTTTGCGTTTGGTTTACTTGCTCTTGCTTCTTGCTTTACTTTCATTGCTTTTATTTCTTGCTCTCTTTCTTCATTGCAATATTCATTTGTTTTCATTCTTCTTGTCAATCATAGTCCCATACAACATGATTGCATTGCGCACCTCCAACTCATTTCAAGAGGAATCACGAGGAAGGAGTTCAGCACCCTTTGCGGGGCATTCGGCTCTTAGTCTTGTTTTGGGCGATTGTTGCATCATATTTTTAAATTGAGCATTGTTAGCATTATCACCTATTCACCCCCCTCTAGGTGATTTTTAATTGGTATCAGAGCTTGGACTCTAGGTTTGGCTTAACATCCTTAGAGAGATCCTTAAAATTTGCTAATCAACAATTGCATTCTTTCATTCATCACTAGTAAACATGGCCGATAACATCAAAACCCCTCCTAAATTTGATGGACTTAATTTCCCTGTTTGGAAGGTTAGGATGACTATTTTCTTACAATCTTTAGGTAGCTTAGTAGCTAAATCTTTGACCAAACCCTATGTTGTACCCGATAGTGATGAGAGCACATGGACCGACTTTACCTTTAGAGAATATGAGGCTAACTCTAAGGCCCAAAATTCCCTCTTAACCGCCTTGAATGAGGATGACCTTACACGGGTAATACATTGCCAATCCGCCTATGAGATTTGGCAACATTTGTTGGTCACACACGAGGGGACTTCACAAGTTAAGAGAGCTAAGATAGATCTCTTAAGGTCCCAATATGAATCTTTTAAAATGATTGATGATGAATCTATTGATTGCATGATTACAAGGTTTACTAAAATCACCAATGCTCTTTCCTCCTTAGGTGATGATATTTCAATGACTAAAAGGTGCGAAAAGTGATTCGGGCTCTTCCTTCATCAAGGGAGATAAAGGCCACCACCTTAAAAGAATTGAACGACAAGAATGAAATGGACCTCATTAGTCTCATTGGGAACTTAAAGACCCATGAGATGGAAAAGAAGGCAAGAGAAGAAGCCGCTCCGCTAAAGAAGAAATCCATAGCCTTCAAGTCTTCATCTACTCTTGATGACGATGAAGAAGTTGAAGAAGAAGATGAGGAGCTCTCCCTTCTTGTGCGAAATGTCAAAAGGATGTACCGGAAGAACAAGCTCAACTTCCGAAGGAAATTTGAAGGTAAAGAGGAGAGAAAATTATTTGCTACAATTGCCGAAAGCCCGAACATATCATGGCGGATTGCCCGGAGTTCAAGAAGAAGATGACTTCCTCCTTTAAGCCAAAGAAGCCGGTGGAAAAGAAAGCGTACAAAGCAACTTGGGATTCGAAAAGCAAGTCCGAAGACGAGGTGGACACGGCGAACATGTGTTTCATGGCAAACACACCAAAGGTAACCCACAACCTCTTGATGAAGAAGATGAATTAAGTAAAGAAGTTCTTGTACATGCTTTTGTTGAACTCTCAGAAACCTATGATAATAAAAAGATTGAATGTTCTAAATTGGAAAAGGAAGTCGCTTTTTTTAAAAATCAACTTGCTATTATTTCTAGAGAAAAAGATGAAATTTCTTCCAATCTCATCTCTACTCAAAATGAATTTAATGCTTACAAAGTTGCATGTAAAGCAAAATTTCCTAAGATTGATGAAAAGAAATTTCTTCTTTAAAAACTAGAATTGTTGATTTTGAAAAGGTTTTGAAGGATTGTGCTTTTAACACTAAGAAACTTGAAGAAATGTTTTCTAAAAAGCACACTTCTCATGCTAAAGATTCTCATGTTAAGATTCCCCATGATCACACTACACACCACACTCATGCTAAATCCACACATGCTCACAAGTCTCACACTCACTATGTTTTTAAATATGGTAGAGTGTATAGATGTACATATTGTGGTAAAAATGGACATTTGGCTAAGTTTTGTTATGATCAAGTAAATAGAACAAATAATCTTGTTTGGGTTCATGGAACTAACTCTTTGAGACCCAAGAAAATGTGGGTACCAAAATCAAGTCCTAAATTATTTGATGTAGGTACACACCAAGGCTCCAAGATGTAAGGAGCGGTGGTACCTTGATAGTGGTTGTTCAAGACACATGACATGGGACATCAATAACTTTACAACCCTATCAAGGTACATGGAAGGTGGCACCGTCACATTCGGGGATGACTCCAAAGGCACTATCTCGGTATAGGTAACATTCAAATTGGTACATCTCCTATTATAGAAAATGTTGTTCTTGTAGATGGTTTGAAACATAACTTGCTTAGTATTAGTCAACTTTGTGACCGTGGACTTAAAGTTGTTTTTGATGATTCTTCTTGCAAGAAGTTTTATGTTAAATCCGATGATTGTATTCTTACCGGTTTTCATGACAATAATGTTTATATCATTGACATGCTTAATTTAGATTGTTCTACTAAATGCTTGAATGCTTTTGATGAAAATTCTTCGCTTTGGCATAGAAGATTAGGACATGCATCTTTTGACCATCTTTCATGGATTAATTCTAAGGAATTGGTGAAGGGTATTCCTTGCTTGAAGTTTGAGAAAGACCGCATTTATAGTCCGTGCCAACTTGGGAAACAACCAAGTCTTCCTTCAAACCAATCAAGGATATCATGTCAACTAGGCCTTTAGAATTAATTCATAGGGATCTTTTTGGACCTACTAAAACTAAGAGTTTAAATGGTAGTAGATATGCATTTGTTTTAGTTGATGATTTTTCCCGTTTCACTTGGGTTTTCTTTTGGAACACAAAGATCAAACTTTTCTCATTTCAAAGTTTTTCGAAAAAGGGTTGAAAAGAAAAAGGTTTTTCGATTTTGAAAATAAGGAGTGATAGAGGTGGTGAGTTTGTGTTAACCAACTCTTCATGACTTATTGTGATGAAAAGGGAATCAAGCATGAAATGTCTTGTCCTAGGACTCCACAACAAAATGTAGTTATAGAAAGGAAAAATAGAACACTTCAAGAGATGGCTAGGACAATGATAAGTGAATATGACCTCCCTCAATATTTATGAGCCGAGGCCGTAAACACCGCATGCTATATTTCAAATTATATTTATTTGTGTAAAAATTCTTCCAAAACATCTTTTGAAATGTATCATTCTAGAAAACCAAATGTTGCATATTTCAAAGTTTTTGGATGCAAGTGTTTTGTTTTGAATACTAAAGATAACTTGGGTAAATTTGATGCTAAGGCTTATGAAGCAATCTTTGTTGGATATTCTACAACTAGTAAAGCTTATAGAGTATTCAATAGATCTTCACTTACCATTGAAAAATCCATGCATGTTAAATTTGAAGAATCTAATGTGGTTGTTGAGAATGTTGTAGAGATTGACCCATTAGGTGAAGACATGGAGAGACTATCCTTGAAGGACTCACCCGCTCAAGAAGAAAAGTAAGAACCAATTGGTGATGTTCAAGAGGATAAAGAGGAAAGCTCTCAACCGCTTCCTAAAGATTGGAGATACGCTACAAATAACCCCAAGGAACTCATCTTAGGTGATGTCTCTAAAGGGAAATTTGAAAAGGTCATGCAATGTGAGTTTGAAATGTCTTCAATGGGTGAGCTTAATTTCTTTCTTGGACTCCAAATCAAGCAATTGCAAGATGGGAACTTCATATGTCAAGCCAAATACGCAAATGAACTCGTAAAGAAGTTTGGACTTGAAGACTCTAAAGCTTGCAACACTCCCATGGCAACTACAACCAAGCTTGATAAGGATGACCAAGGTAAAAATGTTGATATTAAATTGTATAGAAGCATGATAGGTAGTCTTTTATATTTGACGGCAAGTAGGCCGGACATCATGTTTAGTGTGTGTCTTTGTGCTAGATTTCAATCGTGTCCTAAGGAGTCCCATCTTATTGCGGTAAAACGTATTATTCGTTATATTAAGGGCACAATTGGAATGGGTCTATGGTATCCGAAAATCGGAGATTTCTCAATGACGAGTTATTCAGATGCCGACTATGCGGGTTGTAAAGTAGATAGAAAGAGTACTAGTGGGACATGTCAATTTCTTGGTAATTGTCTTGTTTCATGGTCCTCTAGGAAACAAAATTCCGTAGCTCTCTCAACCGCCGAGGCGGAGTATGTTACCGCGGGGGCTTGTTGTGCACAAGTCATTTGGATGAAACATACTCTCCTTGATTATGATTTGCATTATAACCATATAAAAATATTTTGTGATAATACTAGTACTATACATATGACTAAGAATGCAAATCGACATAGTAAGACCAAGCACATTTAGATCAGATATCACTTTCTTAGAGATCATTTTGAGAAAGGAGATATAGATATTGATTATATTTCTATAGATTTGCAACTTGCCGATATTTTCACTAAACCACTTGATTTTGCTAGATTTTCCTTCATTTGTGGTGAACTTAATGTTTGTGTTATTGAATAAAAATGTTTTCTAAACCCTTTTTGATGTATGACAAAAAGGGGGAGAATAAGTTTTTATGATAGATATATGAGTTCATATGATTTTGGTTCCATATGAGTTTATACATGTTTAATGTGTTTTTGTGACTTCTTATTTTTGAGTTTAAAGTGTTTTGCAAGTATATTTCATGAGTTTTAGTCATATGGTTTTTGCTTGATGGTTTTTAGTTGCACCTTTACATTGTTTTTATGATAGCATAATTTGAGGGGGAGCATTCTCCTCCCCTATATTTTTGCTTATAGCCTATTTGTTTTGTCATCATCAAAAAGGGGGAGATTGTTGGCCCAAAAGATTACACTCTCCATTTGTTTAGAGTTTTGATGATAACAAAACAAATAAGAGCTATTTGGTACTAATTAGTTTGTTTAAGATAAGTTTCAGGTTAGTACCATATTTGGAGGGCATTGCTTAGCTATTGCAAGAACTTCTAGGTTCATGAAGCAAAGAAGGCATTTTGCACATCAAGGAAGGAACATAGAAGAGAAGGCTCTAGTAAGGCATCGCATGGCTCAAGACTTCAAGATTGATCAAGATAATTCAATAGACTTGTTTCTAGTTTTATAGTTTTGTTAAAGAATAGTGAATAGTTTGAAGCTCTATCACACACGTTTTTGCACACATCTTATTTCTAATTTTATTCCTTATAGTATGTACAAAATATTTTAGTATACAATCTTTTGCCTACAAATTCATTTTAATGTTTTATACATATTTCTATTCAAAAATATTTTATTAAAAATCAAATTCTCTTCAAAATTCTGTTTCTGTTTTGGCTTTTGACCTGAGCTGGTCGACCGACCGGTTGGCCTACCATGTGTCAGGTCAAGCCAGTCGACTGACCCAGTCGACCGAGGTTCTGGTAGCAGGTGCGTATCCGTGTGCACGTTTCACGGTCGACCGAGCGGTCGACCGAAACCTGCCTGACTGTAAGACGTTTGCTCTCTGTATTTTTCGGTCGACCGGTCGGTCGACCGAGAGCCGGCAACGGCTCTTATTTTTGAACTTCGGTCGACCGACCGGTCGACCGAGAGAGCCGTTTGAACAGTAACGGCTATTTTCTGAGCTGTTTTAATTTTGTCTTTTTCTCTCTTAAATATGTTTAAATGATATGTTTTGAACTTAATACTTCCTAATTAGCCTTAAGTGAGTATTATCTCTAAACTCTAGCCCTCTACTATAAATAGGGGTGTTTAGGGAGAGGTTGATTACAAGAAAAATTTGCAAAAATTTAAAAGTTTAAGGCATTCAAAAGAGCTTGGTTTCTTGGTTTTTGTGCTAAAAATCTCTCTCATTTTCTGAAGTGTTTTCAAAAACTCTCTGATTTCTTTTTCTTTTCTCCTTACACACAAGAGCTTCAATCCTACTCATTGTTCTACAAGGATTTTTGTAAGGGAAGATAGTTTTGCAAAAGAGAGTTTGTGGTCTTTTGACTACCAAGAGAGAACTTGTACTTGTGATTGTGGAGTTGGGTACTCCGGTGTATTTGTAACATCTTTGTGAAGTTATAATGGTTAGAAATCCTTCTGGGGAAGGCTGGGACGTAGAGCTGGGTGTTCGAACCTCCGAAAAATTCTCGGTGTTTGCGTTTGATTTACTTGCTCTTGCTTCTTGCTTTACTTTCATTCCTTTTATTTTTTGCTCTCATTCTTCATTGCAATATTCATTTGTTTTCATTCATCTTGTCAATCATAGTCCCATACAACAAGATTGCATTGCGCACCTCCAACTCATTTCAAGAGGAATCACGAGGAAGGAGTTCAGAGCCCTTTGCGGGGCATTCGGCTCTTAGTCTTGTTTTGGGCGATTGTTGCATCATATTTTTAAATTGAGCATTGATTAGCATTATCACCTATTCACCCCCCCTCTAGGTGATTTTCATTATTAGCAATGCATGGGTGAGTCATACAAGAAACTATCAGGAAGCAATTTCTTTGCGCAATTTTCTGTAACCCTACAGAAAATTTATGTGAGTACTTTAATCGGAAAAGTCTCGCATGTGAGGCTTTTTTGAGGGCAAAAGTGCTCTTTTTTTCTTAGCAAGTGTCGGTCTACTACGGCGATTAGTCCCTTGACTCTCCCTCCTACACAAAAATAAAGAGAAATCTTTAGTAATAACAAGAAAAACTGATATCTCTCCTTGGCAACGGCGCCAAAATTTGATCGCTAAAAAGCATGTACAAGAAGAAGTAAAAGAGTGATGGTCGATGTTACAGCTTTCGCGATTCTACCGTGATAGCAAAGTGACTATACGGGTCGTATCCACAAGGAGGGGGGCATTAGAAGCTTGATGAGCGGTCTTCTTATTCGTAGAAGAGATATCTCTTTGTTTAAAAATTGGTTTGAAAGAATAAAGAGAAAGATTACTGAGATGGTTTTAAATATTTTGGTGTTGAAAAAGTGTGTTGTATTTTCAGAGATGGAAAAGACGCATGGCTAACCTTCTACTAATTTCTTCGACTAACCTCTAGCTTCTTGAAGACATAAACTCACAATGGATCATAGACAATCACAAACTTTGTGCATAAGAACTTTTTACGTGGTAGATCGAATGAAAGTTCCTCCCATCACCTTACTTTACACGATAAAACTTTAACATTTCTCCATCAAGATCCATTTGAAGGCAAGTATGGAGGAAAAAATAAGTGCACTATTAGTATCGGTAAGGATGCATGGGAGTTCCAATAACTTACAAAAATCAGGTAGATTTAACAACTTCTATAGATCATCAAAACTTAAGAGTCAAGCATGAAATAAGTAAGTGAATCTACTTGTTAGTAAGTTAGAGTTAAAAACCCTCAACATAAGATATCATAGCTCTTGTTTACACCAAGCTTGTTTGACACTTATTGATTCATATAGGTTGTTCAAGCAAGTTACTAGAGGTTAGTGGGTTAGTAGTTAGTTAGCCATGCTATAAGGAAGTTAGTTAGACATGATAGATGAAAACAAAAGAGAAGATGAAAGGAGAGAAAACATGTTAAAGTAGTGCAACTAAAAGTAAAGTAAAAACACAAAGAATAATGTGGTAAAGGAAGAACTTCACTTATATTTGATTGTCACCTTCAAGATACAAGCTTCACTCTCTCTCACTCTAATGGCTAACCTGATACAAGAAACAAAGAGAGAATACAAGAAAGCAAATAAAACTACACAAAATAACTAACAAGAACTCTTATCTTTGGATATCTCCTTCTTTGAAAGTCCAGAGAAGTATTTATAGGCATAGGAGCAAGGGGAGACGGAATAGAGAGCATGGCCCCTGGCGCTAGCAGAGAGGCGCCATGGCCGCGAAAACGCGGCCTGGGCCGCGTTTCCATGGCCATGCTGGCACCAGTCTGCCAGCACCAAAGCATACAGACTGGTACCAAGGCAAGGGTTCTGTATCTGCAATAAATGTGTTGACTTTTGCTCCCAGTAACAGCAGATTGGGCTTCAAATGTTGGGCGTCTTCTTGGTTCTAAAAAATTCTCAAATATGTTAGAGTTTTGTGCCTCTTCTTCTTCAAGCAATGGACCTAAAAACAAGGAGAAACACCAATTAGTGAACAGAATTTTATTAAGCTAAATGTGAAAATGTGATGAAAAATATGCAAATATAAACACTAATCATTACCATTACTTTATTTCATGCTTGCTCTAGTTAGTTTTGATGGTTTAATTGTGGCTTGCTCTTATTTGTTGAGTTTGAATATGAAAGTGATCTTATGGCTTATGCTTTGTAAAGCTCTTGAACCAAGGACTAGTAATGGCGAAGATACATGTGAGGCAGCTATCACTAAGAGGTTAGCATATGGTGGAGCAATTAGTAGTTAGTAGCCATGAGTTTTCTTTCATTTTTATTTTATTTTAGAAATAATACAAAAATCACAAATACCTTCTCTTTTATGTTTCCCACTTCTTTGTTTTCACCGTATCTTTCTCTTTCAATTCTTTGTTTTCTTTTCTTTTAATTCTTTAAAATATAGAAGAATTGTTAACATACACGTGAATAGACCAGTAAATCTTCTATCGCTTCCCGTCCTTGTGGATTCGATCCATTTAGCCACCATACGATAACAGAAGTATCAAGGAAGCCAAAACACGCACTTTTAACTCGTGATTTCAAAACATACACTTTTTTGTACGGTTTTTCCCCGATCAAATTTTGGCACTGTTGTCGGGGATGGGAACGGTTTAATTTTACATTTTTGTTAACTTATCTACTTTTTTTTTGATGTGCAGGTCAAATTTTTAGCATTGCAGAAGTTCACATAATTGCATCTCTCTGCTCAAGAAAGCTGGGAGCAAGTGCTTCAAAAGTTGTTGTGTGGTTGGGTAAATCTTTATATATTACTATCTTCTACTATTAGTTTATTATTTAGATAACATGTGCACTGTAATAATTTAAAGAACTAAAATACAGTAATTGGATATTTTAAAATGGTTTAGATATTTGCATCTAAGCACATGTCAATTTTCATTCCAATATACTATATTTTGTTCTTCCATTATTGTGATCTTGACAGAGGTGTACATATTGCATTACATATAGCTTAGGATAAATACTTGAGTGATTTACTCACTTTTTTCTATTCATTCTTGTCTATATTGCACACTTGTGCGAATTAGAAATTAAGGGTAAAACCCAACATAACATAAGGTAGGGAAATCATTACCCTTCCTTAGCCCAAAAATCACCTCCCCACTCACACAACCCTAGCCTAAATAAAATTTGCTAGATGTTAGCCCCTAGGGACATCTCAGACTCATTTAAGAGATTGACCTAAAGCGAAAGTTGTTAGAATTTGACTCTTGTCAAATTGGTGTCAAAAGCTGGGGATTGAGAGGCGAAATCTCGAATAATAATGGTTAGGAATAATTAGGTTCATTGCTTCAACATAGATACCTTCCACTGATCTTGCCCCTACCTGGCCGATTAACCTGTGGCTAGATTCCTACAATGTACCCCCGTGGACAGTCTAACCAGTTAGAGTCGTCTAGGTCTAGGTCAACCCTAGTATATGCGTGTTTTGAATTTTTTTCTTTTTATTTGTTTGTTTGTTTGTTTGTTTTATTTTTTTGTGATTATTGTGAAAAAATGGAATATAACTAAAAAATTTTAACCAAATGAATCCATTTTTCAATTCGACCTCATTTGACTCGGATAACTCCGACCCGACTATGTACAACATGAACCAACCATATATACCGTATTGGGTTTGTCTGACTCAATATGACCCATATCCCCAATTCTACGATCAAATTTTCAAAATAATTTTCACTCTTTACAGAGTCAATGGGGATCACCTCCCCTGAGTCAAATTTTCAACCACCTTACCCACTATCTTCTTTCTCATATTCTACTTTGCATACTCCTTTTCCTGAATCACTATTGAAGAAAAATCAGAGATACAAAAGAGTATAGAAGCCATGCTTGAGTCCCAACAACAAATTCTTCAAAACAAGTTGGACTCATCATTTCAAACAAATTTTCAAGAGTCACATTCATCTTTGCAAGTCCCATCGATTCAAAATAAACAACCATCATTCCGGAACTTGAGTATGAAGCTCTTGTATGAGTCCGAGCAACAAACTCAATATCTAATAGACACACAATTTCACCTAATTTTTCAAAATCAACTTCCATACTCACCTTTTTAAGAAGAACCGATTTCAAAGGGTATCGAAGACATGATTCAAACCCAAATTTTGTTACCCGACCTATCAGTAGGTTAGACTCAATAATGAGTGAATTGATCAATGAGAATGAGAAAAAATTTTCTTGTCAACCTTTGACCAATCCTTATATCCCTAACTCTATTGATTGGACCCAAGAATTATGTTATTTTGAAAACTAAGATTCAATTTTAGTACACCTATTTGAACTTGACCAAACTTCAAGTTTTAAAAGTCATATTGACATTTTGATAAGTTACCCCTTTCCTGAAATTAAAATTGAACATGAATGTGATTCTGAATCTCATGTTGAAAATTTTATTTCACTATTTGATTCAATAATGACTCTGGTATCTTTATCAAATTTTTTTTCATATTCTTGAGTCAACATTGAATCTTGTACCAGTACACAGTGAAATTGAATCACCGATATCATATGATCACACTCCATTGACGGGAAAAATATGTGAATATCAATTTTTTGGTTTGGACCCTATTTTTGAACCAATTATGACTTCCACTTTGAATCTCGACTTGACCTAAGACACATTTCCTAGTCGGTATTTGTTCCTGTTTTGTTTGAGCCAAAATCAATCATCTTCCATAATCAAACTTGATTGTTGGACAAGGATGTTGAACCAAATGACTCAAAAATTATTTTAGAAATTAAAAATTGAATGGAGATAATCTTTTAAATAAGACCATACACTTCATTATTCTTTTAATAGGTCATATTAGAGAGGTCACTGGTGGGTTCCTTCGAGATCAATAATCTTTAGATTGGGCCAATTTTTGTGGACCAATCAGACTACCACCGGAACCACCAGCATGAGGTAATTTTTCGTTTTTATTTGTTTCATGCATATACACATTTACGATGCATTGAGGACAATGCATGAGATAAGTGTGGGGGAGGATTTACTAACATAGTTTGTTTTATATTTTCTTTCTTTTACACTTCTTTTTATAAAGTTTTTAGATTTCCTCTTTGTATAGAAACCTTTTTTTTTTTTTCTTTTAACAAAACTTTTTGAAATAAGAGAAATAGTTTTGATTTATTTTTAAGAAAATTAAGATTATCTTAAGAATTAGTAAGACCTAAAATTATGAATTTTTAAACCGAGTCAAAATAATAGATCTTGTTTAAATTTTAGGATAAGGAAGTAAGATTGAAAAGATAATTTGATCTTGAATTTTTTGCCTTAGATATATGCACTTCACATTTACACAATTTTTTGGGATTTAAACAAGACTAAAAAGTCATAACAAAATTTATAAAGAAAATAATGATAATAAAACCACTTATTGAATCTGGGTAGTTATGCCTCAGGAAGTATGATTGTCCACGCCTAAAATAGTGGACAAAAAATAATCTCCTTTAGTTTTGTGGTCTTATTTTCTCGAGTCCTTAAGCTTGAGGGATGTTTTATCATCTGATTTCCTAAAATCATCTTGTTTGAGAGTTCTGGCTAAAGGCTCACTATCCAGGTAAGTTAGAAAGCCTAAGAAAGCTAAGAGAAGGAAAAAAATTTGAGATAAATAAACGGCATGAAAGTTAGAGTCAATATCCCAAAAATCTTCACAGTTCAAAAAATGCATATTTTCTAAGAGTTCTTATGAAAGATCAAAGAATCACATCAATTTTAAATTCTTACCTTTAATTTATAATAAGATTTTACATTTAGACTTAATTTAAGAAAGAATAGTTTCTGGTTAACCTATGACCATGGATAGCTTAAATTTTCTGCAAAAATACTTCAATACTTTTTCTCTCTTTCAAAATGTGTTTTCAAAATGCTAATATTTATTTTCTTTCTTTATGAATTTTGTGGGTGTAATCCGCTGAAAACCCTCAGGAGACACAACTCCTCCTCTAGGTGAAACCTAGAGGTTTAACGGCTTGTTGGACATGCTCAGTGCAATCACGTCATCTACAAAAGTGGTGTAATAATTTTCTTAATTAGTTTTTTATTTTGCTTGGGACGAGCAAAAGATAAGTGCGGGGATGTGATTAGTCTCTATATGTGCATATTTCATACCACATCTTCATATTTATTTTATATAAAATAATGCCAATAATAATATTCTTGTGTGTTTGTCGGTCCATAGTGTGGAATGAAGAAGCCTATAAATTCTATTTATTTGGTGATTTTAGAGCCTAAAATATAGCCATTGACATTGGGGAGCTAATCTATCAAACAAGGGGACAAGCCCGCAGTCTACACCCACTGGCGCGGTCGTGCAGCCCTAGAAGGGCCGCAAAAATGTGACAAAAATCACATTTTTGTGGCTTCTGGTGGGGCCACGTGTCGAGTTTTGACTCGTGACCCCGTGATGGTTCCCTGGTGCCTCTCTTAGCCTATAAATACCCCAGTTTTCTAGAGAGAAGGGGATGAGAGTTTTTACGGTAGTTTTTCCATTTGTGCAGTTTAGTTTAGTTTTCTTCTTTCTTTTGTTTTTCATTTCTTTTGTAGATCATGTAATAGGGAAGAGAGAGATGCATAGGATGAAGGTTAAGGTTTTTGTAATGGAAGGTGACATTCTATGAAAGGTTCTCTCCTTATTTCTATTCGTTTTCTTTTCTCTAACTCTGTATATGCTTAGCTTTTTCTCTCATGGCAACCAATCACTAACCACTAACTTGCTAACTCTTTACTTGATAATCCACATGAATCTAATAGCCTCTATATGGTCTTGCTCTTACAAGAGCTATTGATGGCTCATGATAATGGATTCTAACACTCTAACATCTAACTCTCTAAAAAGTTGCTATTACTTTATTCCATGCTTGCTCTAGTTAGTTTTGATGGATTAAGTGTAGGTTGCTCTTATTTGTTGAGTTTGGATGTGAAAGTGACCTTATGGGTCATGCTTTATAAAACTCTTGAACTAAGGACTAGTGTTGGCCAGAGATACATGTGAGGCAACTATCACTATGATGTTAGCATATGGTGGAGTAATTAGTAGTTAGTAGTCACGAGTTTTCTTTCATTTTTACTTTGTTTTAGAAATAATACAAAATCACAAATACCTTCTCTTCTATGTTTCCCACTTCTTTGTTTTCACCGTATCTTTCTCTTTCCATTCTTTATTTCTTTTCTTTTAATTCTTTAAAACATTGAAGAATCATTAACACACACGCGAATAGACCGGTAAAGCTTCTATCACTTCCCGTCCTTATCGATTCGACCATTTAGCCACCATACTATAACGGAAGTATCGAGGAAGCCAAAGCACGCATTTTTAACTCGTGATTTAAAAACATACACTTTTTGTGCACGGTTTTCCCCCAATCAAATTTTAACGCCATTGTCGGGGATGAGAACGGTTTGATTTTATATTTTTGCTAACTTTTCTTCTTTATTTTTAGTGTGCAGGTCAAATTTTTAGCATTGCATAAATTCACACTTACTTGCATCTCCCTACTTAAGAAAGCAGGGAGCAAGTGCTTCAAAAGTTGTTGTGTAATTGGGTAATTTTTTGTATATTGCTATCTTCTACTGCTAGTTTTTTACTTAGAATACCTGTGCACTGTAATAATTTAAAAAAACTAAAATACGATAATTGGATGTTTTAAAATGATTTAAACATTTGCATCTAGGCACGTGTCAATTTCCATTCTAATATACTGTATTTTTTTCTTTCATTGTTGTGATCTTGACGGAGGTGTACATATTGTATTTTATATAGCTTAGGATAAATACTTGAGTGATTTACTCGCTTCTTTGTGTTCATTCTTGTTTATATTGCACACTTGCACGAATCGAAAATTAAAGGCAAAACCCAACATAACATAAGGTAGAAAAATCATTATCCTTCCTTTACCTAAAAATCACCTCCCCACTCACATAACTTGAGCCTAAATAAAATTTGCTAGACGTTGGCCCCTAGAGACATCTCAGACTCGTTTAAGAGATTGACCTAAGGAGAAGAATGTTAGAATTTAACTTTTATTAAATCGGTGTCAAAAGTTGGGGATTGAGAGGCGAAACCTCGAAGAACAGTGGTTAGGCATAATTAGGCCCGTTGCTTCAGTACGGATACCTCCCACTGATCTTGCCCCTACCTGGCCTATTAACTTGTGGTCAGATTCCTACAATGTACCGCCTTGGATAGTTAACCAGTTAGGAGTCGTCTAGATCTAGGTCAACCCTAGTATAGGCTTGTTTTTTAATTTTTTATTTTTCTTTATTTGTTTGTTTGTTTGTTTGATTTTTTTTTTTGATTATTATGATAAAATGGAATATGACTCAAAAAATTTCAACCAAATGAATTCATTTTTCACTTCGACCCCATGTGACTCGGATAACTCCGACCTGACTATGTACAACATGAACCAGCCATATATGCCGGATTGGGTTTGTCTGACTCAATATGACCCGTATCCCCAATTCTAATAATTCGCTCTTCACAGAGTCAAAGGGGATCACTTCCCCTGAGTCAAATTTTCAACTACCCTATCCACCGTCTTCTTTTCCATATTCTGCTTCACATACTCCTTTTCCTGAACCACCAATTGAAGAAAAATCAGAGATACAAAAGAGTATAGAAGCCATGCTTGAGTCCCAACAACAAATTCTTCAAAACAAGTTAGGCTCATCATTTCAAACAAATTTTCAATAGTCATACTCATCTTTTCAAGTCCCACCGATTCAAAATGAACAACCATCAGTCTTGGACTTAAGTATGGAGCTCTTGCGTGAGTCCGAGCAACAAACTCAATATCTGATTGACCCACAATTTCACCACAATTTCTAAAATCTACTGTCATACCACTTTTTTTAAGAAGAACTGATTTCAAAGAGTATAGAAGACATGATTCAGATCCAAAATTTTGTTACTAGACCTATCAGTAGGTTAGACTCAATAATGAGTGAATTGATCAATGAGAATGAGAAAAATCTTTCTTGTCAACCTTTAACCAATTTTGTTACTCGACCTATCAGTAGGTTAGACTCAATAATGAGCGAATTGATCAATGAGAATGAGAAAAATCTTTCTTGTCAACCTTTAACCAATCCTTATATCCCTGACCCTATTAATGGGACCCAAGAATCATGTTATTTTAGAAACCAAGATTCAATTTCAGCAAACCCATTTGAACTTGATCAAACTCTAAGTTTTGGAAGTCACATTGACATTTTGGCGACATGCCCCTTCCTTGAAATTGAAATTGAACATGAATGTGATCCTGAATCTCATATTGAAAATTTCATTTCACTCACCTACAAAGGCCTATCACTCTAGTTTTGATGATGATTAACTCATATAGTTATAGTACTAATTATCTTGTATTTATTTAGTCTCAGATAGATGATCAAGATCTTAGTAGGTGTTTAGCTTCAACAAAGGATTCAAAGTCAAGTTTTTGAGGTAGCATGTGTTGATTCAAGAGCTCGCGCATTAAGATCGCATCAAGTACTCAAGAGGAGTTTAGCTCATTGGATCATGATTTGGACCAAGTCAAGAAGGCGAAGAAGATTTTCAAGAGAATATTTTCAAGAAGACTTGTGTCAGGTTTTGTAAGTGTCAAGATTTGTTTTAGATAAAATGTAAAGGATAGATTAGTTGGTGGATTGCTCAAGTATACACACACACACACACACACACAATATTTATATGTGTTTTCATAAAATAGTTTTTTTATAGAAAATACTGGTTTGGTTTTTAAGCTTAAAAATATACAAGTGTTTTTATCTAAACTACTTTAGAGCTTAATATTAAAAACATAGATATTTCATCATATATGTGTAGTGGATCATATCCATACACACTAAGCTTCAAAAGTGTTTAAAATATCTTATTTTTATATTTGGAGAAGTTTAGGAAAAATCGTTTTTCAATTTGGAGATGGTTTTTGAAAAATATAGATTCTGTTTAAGCCAAAATTTCTATATCAACAAAATAGTTCAAAATGTTTGTAATATGTTTTGAATTTTAATCAAACATATTTGTATATCAAAGTATATCAATGAACTTATTTTTGTAGATTTTTTAGTGATTTTATGGGATTTTATTAAAGGTAGAAAGACCGAGTTTTTATCCTTATAAAATATTGGATCTAGCCTTCTGTCGGTCGACCGGATGGTCGACCGAGACAGAAGTCGGTCGACCGGTCTGGTCGACTGATGTGCACAGACGTGCACGACCTATTTGGCTAGAGGGCCGGTCGACCGCCAGAGAGCTCTGCTCTCTAGATCTAGCTCCGGTCGACCGGCGGAGAGCTTCTGCTCTCTATATCTAGGCCTCGGTCGACCGGGCGGTCGACCGGTGGCGTAACGGTTGGAAATCCAACCATTAGCGGTCGACCGGGTGGTCGACCGACAGTAGAAATTTCTGCTGAGTTGGACCCCAACGGCTATATTTTTGAGGCTCTAAATTGGGGCTGTTTTCAACAAGATTTCAAGTGGGTTTTCAAGCTAGTTTTTCATACATCTTTTAGTTTTTATCTCCACTTGTTTAAGAGCCAATATTTTCATATCAAAAGGAGAGTTTACCAAGAGTGTTTTCAAAAGAGTTTTTCTTGAGTTTTTCACCACCAAATCAATCCTAGTTTTCTCACACATACTTGAGCTTTCCATTGCTATATCCATCCTATAGGAGAGTTATTGTGAGAGTGTTTTTTAGGTGATCAAAATGTTTAGATCATCAAAGTGTTCATCTTGTATTTGAGGAGACAGACTTGCGAGTTCGCGTTGTTTCGAGTTCTAGTGAGAGCTCGGAGTAAAGGTGCGGCCTCGGCAAGCTAGTGTGCTTGCGTGTGTTGTTCTTGCGAGAATAAGAGAGGGACCAGTGAGTCCAACAGTTCTAATGTGAACTCCTTGTCGGTTTTGCGGCACCAAGTGATCCGGTGGGATCGTATATAGTGCTTGAACCTCGACACAAATCGCCCGTGTTTGCGATTGCTCTCTCTATCTCTCACTTGTGTTTATATCTTGCATGCTACATTGCTTATCTATTTATATGCTTGATATATCTTGTTCTTAAATTGATATATGCGTGGGATTGTTTGCTCACACTTGTATTCAACTAAGAGAGCCATAGCGGCTCCTCAATTCTAATCTAGAGTAATCTTTAGGAGATAGTCCAGAGCCCTTCACCGGGATTCGGCTACACTCTTGTGTTATACTTGGTATGTTTAGATTAATAGTTTTTATTTGAATAAATAGTTTTAATTCTGCATTAATTCATCATTAGATTAGTTAGTCACCTATTCACCCCCTCTAGGTGATTTCAACTGGTATTATAGCCTAGTGATCTTGATTTGGGTCTAGCAACCTTGAGTTAAAAATCATCACTTTTTAGCTAATCACAATATTTATTTATACACACATGGATTTCATGACACGTCCCATATTTGCTGTTTTTAACATCCAAACTTGAAAAGTTAAGATGTCAATGTACCTCAAAGCCCTAGGTATTCATGTTTATCTTGCTACCATTAAGGATTCATACTTTAGTAATAGCAAGTATCTTGAGGCTAACTCAAAAGCCATCAATGCTTTAAAGAGTACCCTAAATGATGAATATTTATCTAGAGTTTCTAACTTTGATTCAGTTTTTGTAGTATGGAACACTTTAGTCTCCCTTGGCGAACAAAAGCAATATTATGCGGGGAGTGACTCGGATGATGGAAGTGATGCTTCCAACATATGCTACATGGTCCAAGGGGATAACCCATTAAGATAAATTCTGAATCTGAGCTTGATGAGGATGTTGAAATGCTTATGATGAGCTTGCTTCATTTTGTCAACAACTTCTTGAAAAATATGATTTGCTCAAAAAGGATAATAAGAAATTGAAAAATAAATATGATTCCATTTTAGAAGAAAATGATTCTTTTCAAAATAAATTGGAATGCATTTCAAAAGAAAATGAATTTTTGAAAAAGGAGAATATTTCCTTGTCTTCAAAATTAAATGATGTTTGTGAAGAAAATAATTCTTTGAAAAATAAGATTATTTTGGTGGAAAAAGAAACAAGAAATTATTTTGAAAGTAAACAACTCTTTGAAAAGAAAATATGTTTCAAAAGAAAAGGAAAATACTCTAAAAAGAAAAAGATTGTTGATTCTCATTCTTGCCATGCTCTTCATGTTACTGTTGATAAAAATGAGATTCAATTTTTGAAAAATAGAATAAATTGTTTGAGCTCAACTTTGAGCAATTGTGCATTTAACCATTCTAGATTGGAAACCTTATTTCAAAAGAAACAAGCTCCACATGTTCAGGCACATCACCCACGGCATTCATATGCACAGTTTGCACATCAAGATTACAGCAATTCTCGTGTACATGCTAGAGTGTACAAGTATACACATTGTGGCCGCAAAGGCCATTTAACAAAGTTTTATTTTGACAAGATAAATCATATTAATTTTGCTAATAACAATGTTTGGGTTCCAAATAATGCCAACCCGCATGGACCCAAAAGAAAATGGGTACCAAGGTCCCCACCTTTTGTATTTGATGTAGGTATGAGCTCTCACATGACGTGAGAGGATTGGTGCCTTGGTGGTGGATGCATGGGCTAGATGGATACACCAAATTGATGCATCACTATCAAGGAAGTTTGGTGGGAGGACCACCATGTTTTGAAGACTTAGAGAATAGTGGGTATGGTTTGGTAACTGTCTCTAAACTCCCAATTTAGTTTACATGCTTCTATTTAAATTTTTTAGCATGTTTTGATTTTTGTACTTCATGTGGTGAATACTTGTTTAGATGTAGCTTTCATTAAAACTTGTGTCTATATTTGTACAAGTAGTGAGCAACATTTGATTCTTATATGTTTGTGCTTCATTACTCATTTGTACTCATTACATGTACATGTATAACCTAGTTTTGATGATTCCCTCATTTACGCTTGTTTTGCCTATCTTTGTGCATGCTTTGCTTCATGTATATGTTATTCTTATCTAAAACTAATAAATATACATGTATACCCCTGAGTCACTTGCCTTCATGTAAATTACATTATGGACTCTTTTGTGTTTTGGATATGTTTGTATAATGTTAATTTTGATAAAACATACATATATCTTGAAGTTTGTTTATGAAAAATGAATTTTCATGATTTTCATATGTTTGACGTTTTAAAGCATTATTGATTATTTTCATGAATATGCTAATCACATGACTCTTGTACACTCACGTTATTTATTTACTCATGATTTTTTTTATGAGCACATTTTTGAGTTTTATAGATTTCGAGTGTCAATTTTTGTATACTTAGCTATGTTTTCATGAGATACATATGATTTAGTTTTATGTCTGAAGGATCTTTAACTAGTTTTTCAAAAATTACTTTGACTAGTTATCTATTCTTCATTTAGTAGTGTTTTCAATTTACAACTATTTTCAAATCATATTTTTGAAAACTTCTACCCGTTAAGGGCGGTTGGCTGGGAGACCATGCCTTGTATGCTTTAAATGAATATCGTTTAAACATGTGCATGAATTAGGTGGTAGGTATGAGTTATAAACTTGATCCTCATCATATTTTCAATTGGTATCACAATTGATATATTTTTTGTATACTCATTTTTATGTTTTCTATATATGTATGCTTCAACCTTTAATTAATATCAATTTCAATTGGTATTTTCATTTTCATATATATATATATATATATACATGTTTTGATTGTAATTGATTTAAAATATTCTTACATGTTTATAGCACAAATTATGTTTATGCTAAACTTGACAAATTTTTAATGTTAATTGGTATCTTTATGAGCTTATGCATTATTTTCAATTAGTATTTCAATTGCTTATCATTTCAATTGATATCAAAATATACTTCATAGTTTATCTTTTAATTAGTATCAAAAATTTACAATGTTTCAATTTCAAAAATCTACTACTGGTATCTTAAAAATTTTATTTATTTACAAGTGGTACCAAATTTTGTTTTAAAAAATCTCAAAGTTTTGCTTTAAGCATTATCAAAATTTTGTTCAAAAATGTTTTGATATTTATTGCCTATATGCAAGGAGAGCTTAACATCTCTTCTATATATAGATTCATGTTGAGTGTATCTTGTATTGAGAAGCTTGACATCTCTTCTTTATGTGATACACGTGTGTAGAGGGAGCTTAACATCTTCGCTTATATATTTGTATATTATGCTTTATGTGAGTTAGGATTCTGTCATTCCTTCTTCATATAATGCATGTATGCAAGGGAGCTAACTTCACGTCTCCTTCTTCATGAATGTATATCGCATATATATCTTTCTTATTTGATTTGTTTTCGCCTCTTTGCTGATGATTTGACAAAAAGGAGGACAGGAATTTTGAGAGTTTATATATGCATGTTTTCCTTGTTTTATACAAAAAGAGGGAGAAGGATTTTGAGAGTTTATATGCATATGTGTTTTGTTTATGCAAGAAGGGGAGAAGAATTTTTAGAGTTTATACATGTTTATCTCCTTGTTTATGCATAAATGTTTGTTTTGTTTTATATACTTCATTGAATATATTTATGTTTATTGTTATGCATGAGTTAAGGAGAGCTTCTATGAAGGTTAACTTTAATCCATGCATATATAGCTCCATGAGTTTTGTCATCATCAAAAAGGGGGAGATTGTTGGCCTAAAGGCCCATCACTTTAGTTTTGATGATGATTAACTCATGTAGTTATAGCACTAATAATCATGTGTTTATTTAGTCTCAGATATATGATCAAGATCTTAGTAAGTGTTTAGCTTCAACAAAGTATTCGAAGTCAAGTTTTGGAGCTAGCACGTGTTGATTTAAGATCTCGCCAATCAACATCGCATCAAGTACTCTAGAGGAGTCTAGCTAATTGGATCATGGTTTGGACCAAGTCAAGAAGGAGAAGAAGATTTTCAAGAGAAGACTTTTAAGAAGACTTGTATCGGGTTTTGTAAGTGTCAAGATTTGTTTTAGATAAAATGTAAAAGATAGATTAGCTGGTAGATTGCTCAAGTACATACACACGCAATATTTGTATGTGTTTTTATAAAAGAGTTTTTGTTATAGAAAATACCGGTTTGATTTTTAAGCTTCAAAAAATACAAGTGTTTTTATCTAAACTACTTTAGAACTTATTATCAAAAAATAGATATTTCATCATATATGTGTAGTGGATCATATCCATACATATTAAGCTTTAAAAGTGTTTAAAATATCTTGCTTTTGTATTTGGAGAAGTTTAGGAAAAATTGTTTTTCAATTTAGAGATTATTTTTGAAAAATACAGATTTTTGTTTAAGCCAAAATTTCTATAACACAAAAATAGTTCAAAATGTTTGTAATATATTTTGATTTTTAATCAAACATGTTTGTATATCAAAGTATATCAATGAATTTATTTTTGTAAATTTTTAGTGATTTTATGGGATTTTATTAAAGGTAAAAAGATCGAGTTTTTATCCCTAAAAAATGTTGGATCTGGCCTTCTGCCGGTCGACCGGACGGTCGACCGAGACAGAAGTAGGTCGACCGGTCTGGTCGACCGATGTGCACAGACATGCATGGCCTGTTTGGCTGGAGGGTCGTTCGACCGACCCGGTCGACTACCAGAGAGCTCTGCTCTCTGGATCTGGCCCCGGTCGACCGGGCGGTCGACCGACAGAGAGCTTCTGCTCTCTGTATCCAGGTCTCGGTCGATCGGGCGGTCAATCGATGGCACAACGGTTGAAAATCTGACCGTTGGCGGTCGACCGGGCGGTCGACCGACAACAGAGATTTCTGCTGAGTTGGACCCCAACGGCTATATTTTTTAGGCCTATAAATTGGGGCTATTTTGGGTTGTTTTCAACAAGATTTCAAGTGAGTTTTCAAGCTAGTTTTTCATACATCTTTTAGTGTTTATCTCCACTTGTTTAAGAGCTAATATTTTCATATCAAAAGGAGAGTTTATCAAGAGTGTTTTCAAAAGAGTTTTTCTTGAGTTTTTCACACACAAATTAATCCTAGTTTTCTCATACATACTTGTTCTTTCCATTGCTATATCCATCCTATAGAAGAGTTGTTGTGAGAGTGTCTTTTAGGTGATCAAAGTGTTTAAATCATCAAAGTGTTCATCTTGTATTTGAGGAGGCGGACTTGTGAGTTCGCGTTGTTTCGAGTTCTAGTGAGAGCTCGGTGCAGAGGTGCGACCTCAGCAAGCTAGTGTGCTTGCGTGTGTTGCTCTTGCAGGAACAAGAGAGGGACTAGTGAGTCCAAGAGTTCTAATGTGAACTCCTTGTAGGTGTTACGACACCGAGTGATCCGGCGGATCTTTTATAGTGAAAATCCTTCATAGTGTTGAAGGCGGGGACGTAGAGCAAGGGTGCTTGAACCTCAAAATAAATCTCCCGTGTTTGTGATTGCTCTCTCTATCTCTCACTGGTGTTTATATCTTGCATGCTACATTGCTTATCTATTTCTATGCCTGATATATCTTGTGCTTAAATTGATATATGCTTGGGATTGTTTGCTCACACTTATATTCAACCAAGAGAGCCATAGCGGCACCATAACTCTTATCTAGAGTAATCTTGAGGAGATAGTCTAGAGCCCTTCACCGGGAATTCAGCTACACTCTTGTGTTATACTTGGTGAGTTTAGATTAATAGTTTTTAGTTTGCATAAATAGTTTTAATTCTGCATTAATTCATCATTAGATAAGCTAGTCACCTATTCACCCCCCTCTAGGTGATTTAAAATGTTTCGTTCCTTTTCATTTGTTTCATGTATATACATATTCACGATGCATTGAGGATAATGCATGAGATGAGTGTGGGGGAAGATTTACTAACATAGTCTGTTTTATATTTTCTTTCTTTTACACTTTTTTTATAAAGTTTTTAGATTTTCTCTTTTGTATAGAAAACTTTTTTTCTTTTTTTCCTTTTTACAAAACTTTTTGAAATAAGAGAAATAGTTTTGATTTATTTTTAAGAAAATTAAGATTATCTTAAGGATTAGGAAGACCTAAAATTATAAGTTTTTAAACCGAATCAAAATAATGGATCTTATTTAAATTTTAGAATAAGGAAGTATAATTGAAAAGATAATTTGATCTTGAATTTTTTTTGCCTTAGATATGCACTTCACACTTACACAATTTTTTGGGATTGAAACAATGACTTAAAATACCATAACAAAATATATAAAAAAATGATGATAATAAAAACCACTTATTGAAGCTGGGTAGTTATGACTCAGGAAGTATGATTATTCACGCCTAAGACGGTGGACCAAAAAAATAATCCCTTTAGTTTTGTGCCCTAGTTTGCTCGAGTCCTTAAGTCTGAGGGATGTTTTCTCATTTGGTTCTCTAAAACCATCTAATTTGGGAGTAAACGGCTAAAGGATCACTACCCGGGTAACCTAGAAAATCTAAGAAAATTAAGGGAAGAAAAAAAATTTTGATATAAATAAATGGCATGAAAATTAGAGTCGATATCCCAAAAATCTTCAAAGTTCACAAAAGTACATATTTTCTAAGAGTTCTTATGAAAGATCAAATAATCAATTCAATTTTAAATTATTACTTTTAATTTATAACAAGATTTTACATTTAGACTTAGTTTAAGGACGAATAGTTTCTGGTTAACCTATGATCTTGGATAGCTTAAATTTTTTGTAAAAATACTTCAACACTTTTCTCTCTTTCACAATGCGTTTTCAAAATACTAACATTTATTTTCATTCTTTATGAATTTTGTGGGTGTAATCTGTTGAAAATCGTCAGGAGACAAAACTCCTCCTCTAGGGGAAACCTAAAGGTTTAACAGCTTTTTGCATATGCTCGGTGCAAGCGCGTCACCTGCGAAAGTGGTGTAATAATTTTCTTAATTAGTTTTTTGTTTTGTTCTGGACGAGCAAAAGATAAGTGTAGGGGTGTGATTAGTCTCCATATGCGCATAATTCATACCAGATCTTCACATTTATTTTATATAAAATATTGATAATAATGGTTTTCTTGTGTGTTCTTAAATCCATGGTGTGGAATAAAGAAGTAGCTTAAAAATCCCATTTATTTAGTGATTTTAGAGCCTAAAATATAGCCATTGACTTTGGGGAGCTGATCTGTCATATCTGGGAGCAGAAAATCAGAATCCAACTGGTGGAATCAATATGGGGACAAGCCAGCAATCTGCACCCACTGGCACGGCACGTACGGCCCTAGAAGGACTGTGGAAACACTGCAAAAACCGTGTTTCCACGGCCTTCTGGTGGGGTCACGTGTCAAGTTTCGACTCGTGACCCCGAGGTGCTTCCCTGGTGCCCCCCTTAGCCTATAAATACCCTAGGTTTTTCAGAGAGAAGGGGAGGAGAGTTTTTAGGGGTAGTTTTTTCCATTTGTGTAGTTTAGTTTAGTTTTCTTCTTTCTTTTATTTTTCATTTCCTTTCTAGATTCTGTAATAGGGAAGAGAGAGATGCATAGGATGAAGTTTACGATTCTTGTAATGAAAGGTGACATTCTATGAAAGGTTCTCTCCTTATCTCTATTGGTTTTCTTCTCTCTAACTTTTTACATGTTAGCTTTTTCTCTCATGGCAACTAACCACTAACTTGCTAACTCCTTACTTGATAATCCACATGAATCTAATCGTCTGTACTTGGCCTTGCTCTTGCAAGGGCCATTGATAGCTCATGATGATGAATTCTAACACTCTAACATCTAACTCTCTAACAAGTCACCATTACTTTATTCTATGCTTGCTCTAGTTAGTTTTGATGGTTTAAGTGTAGTTTGCTCTTGTTTATTGAGTTTGGATGTGAAAGTGATATTATGGGTCATGCTTTATAAAGCTCTTGAACTAAGGACTAGTGATGGCCAAGGATACATGTGAGGCAACTATCACTAAGAGGTTAGCGTATGGTGGAGCAATTAGTAGTTAGTAGCTATGGGTTTTCTTTTCTTTTCACTTTGTTTTAGAAATAATACAAAAAACACAAATACCTTCTCTTCTATGTTTCCTACTTCTTAGTTTTCACCGTATCCTTCTCTTTCCATTCTTTATTTTCTTTTCTTTTAATTCTTTAAAACATAGAAGAACTGTTACCACACACATGAATAGTCCAGTAAAGCTTCTGTCGCTTCCCGTTCTTGTGGATTCAACCCATATTGCCACCATACTATAATGGAAGTATCAAGGAAGCTAAAGCACGCACTTTTAACTCGTGATTTCAAAACATACACTTTTCGTGTACAGTTTTCCCCCGATCAAAATTTGGCTCTTTGAAAATCAAGTCCTTTACAGAAAAGTTGTTTTATGGTTCTAATTAACTGTCATCTCTCTTTTCACTTATCCATCCATTTTCTGGTTTATTGAACAAAATTGCTTTTGTTCCCTTCTTTCATTATGTGTAGGTGATTGGCCGGATGGTATATATAAGATGGAAAAGTGAGGACGTTGAAGACTTACTTTTTTGAGTCATCTTAAGGGGAATTTTATGGCAAATGTCACGTACATGCATTTTCTTTTGATTCAACTATATATCACAAGGTAAAGATAAATATAAGTTTCTCTGAATAGGGGGGTCAAGGCATGGCAATAGGTACAGCCCGGACTTGGCATTTGGGTTGGGTTGGACCTGGTTTACTAAGTTTGGCTCCCTAGTATCAAGTAGTTCTAATCTCTTCATCAGTTGTGTGATTTTTGTCTCAGCAGCTATAGAAGACTCAATGGAGTGCATACCGGCTCTGGAAGTTATGGGGTTGGTCTTTTCAGAGCAAGACTCTTACTGTATGATTTTCTCAGCTAAGGCTTCATATAAGTCCCAACCTTAGTCCTCATCTTTCTTTAAAAATTCTCCTTGACACATAGTCTCAAAGAGCATCTTGGTCAGATAATCTAATCCGTCATAGAGAATTTGGCACTGCCGCCACTTCTCTATTCCATGGTGAGGACATTAGGCCAACAAATCCTTAAACCTTTCGAAATATTTTCAGAACGGTTCATTGATTTCCTATCTATACTGCATAATGTTCTTCCTTATGGGAGTAGTCTAACGGATAGGGTAAAATTTCTTAAGGAAAACCTTAACAAAGTCATCCCATGATGAAATAGGACTAACAGGCAAGTTGTATAGTCACTTCTTGGCTATGTCCTTAAGTGCAAAGTTATAAACCTCAGTCTAACAGCATCTTCTTCCAGTTGGAGGATTCTCATCATCAAGTATACTTCTTCAAACTCCCGAATGAAGAAGTATGCATCCTCAGATTCTAAGCCATAGAACCTAGGGAAGGTGTTTATGAATTGGGGCTTTAGCTCAAAGTTGTTTCCATTAGCTTCAGGTAATAGAATGCAGGAGAAAAGTGAAGTACGAATTGAGTAAACTTGTCCTGGAGTGAAACGTGATTGGCCATGATTGGATCTATCTTAGGAGGTGGTGTAGGTGCAAGTAGAGTGTTCCTAACTAGTCTTGACGTAACTGGATCCCTGAACCACTTTTGCATGCACAACACAAACAACATTCACTTAACAAATAAATGAAAAACGAAAAATAACAAATAAGAAAAAAAAACAATCATCAAGCCTATCTATGATACCTGGACTTAGACGACTCCTAACTAGGCGATTCTTCAGGAAGGTAGTTGTTTGAATCAGACCATTAGCTAACAGACAGGTAAGAGAAAAATACGGTGGGAGGTATCCGTGTGTAAGCAACAGACCTTAATTACATCAAATCACGGTATCTTTGAGGCTTAACCTCTTAATACCCAACCTTACACTGATTAGACTGGAGTATAATTCAAAACAAGTCCCACCCACAGGTAATCTCCTATTAAGTTTGAATGTTCGTAGGGGCCAACGTCTATAAATTTTTAGATTAAGCTTGGAATTGTGAGTGCTTGGAATATTATTTTTGGGCTAATGAAGGGTGATGAAATCTATACCTTGAAAGATCACCTAGAGGGGGGTGAATAGGTGATGGCTAATCTAATGGTCACTTATGAACAAATAATGCGGAATTAAAACTAAGTTGACCAAATTAAACTTCTTTTAATTGAACACTTATGTATAACACAAGAGTGTTGCCGAATTCCCCTTGCGAGGCTCTGGACAAACTCCTCTAGATTCCCCTTGAATGGGTTGAGGTGCCGTTTTGGCTCTCTTGGTTGAATACTAGTGTTAATAACAATCCCAAGCAAGTATAGCAATTATGAGCACAAAGGTATATCATGCATATAAGAGATAAAGACTATAAAGTAATGCAAGATATAAGTGAGACAAAAAGAGTAAGAGAGCAAGAGTGAGCAATCGCAAACACAAAGGGTTTGTTTCGAGGTTTGAGCACACTTGCTCTACATCCCCGCCTTCGACACACGAAGGATTTCCACTATGCACGATCCAACCGGATCTCTCCTTGGTGCCGCAACACCTACAAGCCCTCGGACTCTGATTGGTAGTGAAAAGTGCATTTTTATCATCATATTTACCGTCACATTTTCATATTTATTTATATAATTCTGCACATTTATTAATATTTTGTGATTTATTGTGTGCAGGCCTCGAAATAATAAAAAGAAAGAATTAAAGCTTAAAAAGAGCCCAAAAGCCCATATTTGAAGCCCAAGAGTCAAAGTGCAAATAGCAGATTGTCAAAGTGCAAATATACAAGGGCTAAAGTTGCAAATATCAAAGATGAGGGAAGGATAGAATTCTACCCAACCCTAAACACTTGCAGGATGAGGATAAAAGCTAAAAGAAGAGAAGGAAATTCGTGGAAAAGATTTGGGATCTAGGTAACTTGATTCCCAAGTTATATCCAAATCCAAAGATTAAGAGCCAGGATGCAATTTCTAGAAGGAAACACCCAGATGGACGGACCAGGAGAGGCCACGCGCCAAAGCGCGTGGCATTTGGCTACAAAAGTGCCGCGTTTCCGCGGCAAATTTCCCATTTCCGCGGCATTTCTGACGAGTCTGGGGATCAGCTTTCGTGGGAGAGTTGTAACTGGACTCTAACTCCTTCTGCACCTATAAATACCCCCTGCAGTGCAACGTACAGAGCGTCCAGCGTCCAGCAAAGGGCCAAAGTTAGGATTTTTAGGGTTTCTCTTCTTTCTTCTAGTTTTGTAATTAGGGTTTCTTTTTATTTTCAAGAGAGGGAGATGGCTATGTTGAGGGTGACACTGATGTATGCTTCTCTTCTCCATTGTTTCAAGTAATGAAGGTAATTTTTATTTTTATTTATGTCATTGCTTTACTTTTCTTTTTGTTCTCTTTTTCTTTTCTACTTTCTTTCTGTTGATCTTTGATGAGCATGCAAGCGATTACCGAACCACAAGTATAACAAATCTTGGTGGTGCCAACGATATTCCATGGAGATGTTCTCCTCCTCGAGGCGTATCAATTCATACTTGCCTAAGGCTTGATGATCTAATGCGAACAGCGGACTGAGATCGATCCCATGATTTATGCGTTCAACGCCTCCGAAATAAGGTAGAAAGTGTTAGGTTTTCACATATTTTCTCCAACCAAGGTTAGTTTTCTTTTCTTTTCTTTTATTTTATTTTGTAGATTAAATCACTATCTCCCAATTCTTTCTTTTCCGATTCATTGTAAATACCACTTCCTTTCTAACTTAACTAATAAAAATAAAAACTTTAGAGAAACTTGCTTAACGCTTCCATCGCAGTCCCTCCCTGAGGATCACGACCCGCATAGCCTTGCTACCGCGGATTAGTATTGAGCACCTCGCACACCTTTAATTCTCAGATCTAATATTCATATTTTGTGTGCAGGAAAAATCAGTCAACAAATTGGCGCCGTTGCCGGGGAGGGACGGTAAGTTTATCTCTAATAAAAAAAAATTTTATTATTAACTATTCTTTTATTCTTTTCTGTTTGCAGGTTTGGAGAACAGGAATCAGAAAAACAGCAGCAGCAGTGGACATACAGCTACTCTGTGCCTCTGCCCTCGAAGGCAGAGCACCAGAGTCTACTGTAGTGCCGCGGATCCGCGGCCATAGCCGCGGAAACGCGGCCTCAGTAGTGAATTACTGACTGCAGTTTTTTGCAGGTTGCTTCAAATTAAAAATACTACTTTCTGCTCTGTTCTGATTTGTTCTGTGATATACCTGTATACTGCTAATTAATTCAACAGTAAATTATTTGTTGTTAAAAAAATAAAAATTGATTAGTCGTTTGCATATTAGGCACTTGTCTTTTCAATTATTTTATTTTTACTGTTGAAGAGTGCTGGAGCAGCAAGGTACGTACGCATTGCATGTAGAATAGGACTCATCTCTTGGTTGATTTTCTGCTTTGAGTGAATCTTATCTACTTATCTTGTACACTTGCACTAATTCATCTTAAGGGCATAACCCATTAACAAGATAAGGTGGGGATTTCATCACCCTTCCTTAGCCCAAAAATCATATCCCAAGCACTCACTGACCCAAGCCTAACTTAAAAATTAGTAGACGATGGCCCTAGGGACACTCGGACTCAATTAGGAGATTATCCTAAGGGGGAACGGTGTTGGAAGTTGACTCCTGCCAAATCAGTGTCTAGGAAGGGGATTGAGGGCCGAAAGCCCGAAGTGTGGTGGTTATTTAATTAAGGAACGTCTTTGACGGAAAACCTCCCACCACTCTTGCCCCGACCTGGCTGATTAACTTGTGGTCAAAGTCTACACCCTACCTCCCGTGGACAGTCTAACCAGTTAGGAGTCGTCTAGGTCTAGGTCTACCCTAACTTAGGTTAGAAATTTTTCTTTTTTGTTTGTTTTTTTTCTTTTGTTTGTTTTGTGTGATATGGCCTATAACAATAATTTTTTCAATTTTAATGAGGATCCATATTATACACCAACCTCTTTTTCAGATATTACCAACCCGGCATATCATAACTCTGACCAACCTAGTGTGCCAGATTGGTCTTATCCGAATCATTACATGCCCCAGTCCCAATACTATGAACAAGATTGGAATAATCATCACTACTCTTCACAGAGTCAATGGGGATTCAATACCCCTGAGCCATATGGTCAACCACCTGTTCAACCATTATCTTCATATACGTCTTTTCCCACATCACCAAGGTTTCAGTCCTCCATTGATCTATTCGATGGGTTAGAAGAAAAAGTGGATCGGTTGCAAGATACAATGAATGATCAAATTTCTAGACTTTCAAACATTCTTGAGCATCTTGATAGGAACCAAGAATCATTCTGTTTAGAAGACCTTGATCAAAATTCAATTTCATCACATCAATATGAACTTGCTCAATCCCAATCCATGGACAAATTGGCTAGTTTTAATTTCAATGAGATTGAATTAGATTATGAATGTGAATCCGATCCCCAACTTTGCGATTCAGTTTCCATCTTTGAATCTATGTTGACTCCAGTATCCTTACCCAATTTGGACCAATTTTCTGAGCCAACATTTATTCCCATACCCATAAATCATGAAATTGAATCACCCATTTTTGATGATCATATTGAACTTGACCAATTGTGCAATTTTGAAAGCCCTATTGACAAATTGGCAAGTTCCCATTTTTATGAAATTGAAACTAATGAGATATGTGACCTAGATTCCCAAATCTATGATCAAGTTCAAATTCCCGAATCATTATTGACTCCTGTTTTGTTACCCGACTTAGGTAATATTTTAGAGTCAGTTTTGATTCCCACACCTATCATTCCTGAACTTGAATCACCAACATTGAGTCACATTCCATTGTGGGAAAATGATTATAGACTTGAGTTTCAATTTCTTGACTTGGACCCACTTCTTGATCCTAGCCTGACTCCTGAACCTTTACTTGATTTGAGTTTCTTTCCTGAGTCGGTATTAGATCCTGAACCTATCATTCTTGAGTCCAAGTCAACCATTTTACCAAGTCACATTCTTTTGTTGGACATAGGTATAGACCATGACTCCGTGATGATTTTCTAGGACTGGTCATGTAAAGGGAGTAAGTTTCACGAGAGGATCTTCCATGATCCTATTCATTCTGGGGACTGTAAATATGTAAATAAAAAAGAGGTCAATAAAGGTAGGTCCCGTGAACTACCACGTTATCTTGTTTGGGCCGCATTTCGTGGACCAATTAGACCACCACCGGAACCACCACCTTAAGGTAATTTTCTGCCTTCCCTTGTTCTTTTTCATGCATATATGCATTCATTCATACATTGAGGACAATGCATGAGATAAGTGTGGGGGTGGGCTTTACTAACATACTAACATAGGTAGAAACTAACAAAAATTTGCAAAAAAAAAAAAATCTGAAAAAAAAAACTTTAAAAAAAAAATGTTATAAAAAGGAAATATTTTGACTTATTTTTTGAAAGAAATCTAAGTTAGTTTTAAGGATTAGGAAATCATGATTAGGATTTCTAAAAACTTGGTCAAAATAAATAAATTGTTTAATTTTTAGGTATAGGAGAAGAAATTGAATAAATAATTAGTCTTGATTTTTACCTTAATGAAATGTGCATACCTAATGCATATCTAGGATTCTAAGACAAAGACCTTGTGCCTCATAAAAAAAAAAAAAAAAAATATCACCAATTAAGCTGGATACATGTGCCTCAAGAAGCATAAGTATTCACGCCTAAAGGTGAGTTCTAAATAAAAAGTCCTTAGTTTTGTGGCCTAGTTCATTCGAATTTGAGTCCGCGGGGTGTTTTTCTCACCTGGTGCCCTAAAGCCGACTGGTTTGGGAGCCACCGACTTTAAGTTCGCTACATGGGGGATTAGAAAGCCTAAGAAAACTGAGAAATATTATACATGTATTAACACATCTATTAGTCAATTAGTTAGGTATGAGGGCCTCAAGAAGCCTTGATACTTATACGAAAGAAAATTAGATGAGTTATACATGTCAAAAAAAAAAAAATTATATTAACACATCTAATAGTCAATTAGTTAGATATGAGGGCCTCAAGAAGCCTTGATACTTACACGAAAGAAAATTAGATGATGTTATAAAAATAATAAAGAGGCATGAGAGTCCAAGTTAAGGAATTCCTAGATTCACAAGGGTGCGTATGACTTTTGGTAAAGAAAAAGACTATACAAACATTCAATTTTAATCCTTACCTAAAATGAATAACAATTGACTTTATAAAGACTAGGTTTGAAGAATGAATAAAAATGATAATCCTAAAACTTATAGACTACTTAGTCTCTTCAAATATAATTCAAATATTTTCTTTTTATGAATTTTGTGGGTGTAATCCGCTGAAAACCCTCACGAGACAACACTCGTCCTCTAGGGTAACCTAGAGGTTTAACGGCTTGTTGCACGTGCTAAGTGCAATCGTGATTCCTACGAAAGTGAGTTAGGTTAGATTAACTTTTTCTTTTTCTTTGTTTTTACTCGAGGACGAGCAAAAAGATAAGTGTGGGGGTGTGATTGGTAGTGAAAAGTGCATTTTTATCATCATATTTACCGTCACATTTTCATATTTATTTATATAATTCTGCACATTTATTAATATTTTGTGATTTATTGTGTGCAGGCCTCGAAATAATAAAAGAAAGAATTCAAGCTTAAAAAGAGCCCAAAAGCCCATATTTGAAGCCCAAGAGTCAAAGTGCAAATAGCAGATTGTCAAAGTGCAAATATACAAGGGCTAAAGTTGCAAATATCAAAGATGAGGGAAGGATAGAATTCTACCCAACCCTAAACACTTGCAGGATGAGGATAAAAGCTAAAAGAAGAGAAGGAAATTCGTGGAAAAGATTTGGGATCTAGGTAACTTGATTCCCAAGTTATATCCAAATCCAAAGATTAAGATCCAGGATGCAATTTCTAGAAGGAAACGCCCAGATGGACGGACCAGGAGAGGCCACGCGCCAAAGCGCGTGGCATTTGGCTACAAAAGTGCCGCGTTTCCGCGGCAAATTTCCCATTTCCGTGGCATTTCTGACGAGTCTGGGGATCAGCTTTCGTGGGAGAGTTGTAACTGGACTCTAACTCCTTCTGCACCTATAAATACCCCCTGCAGTGCAACGTACAGAGCGTCCAGCGTCCAGCAAAGGGCCAAAGTTAGGATTTTTAGGGTTTCTCTTCTTCTTCTAGTTTTGTAATTAGGGTTCTTTTTATTTTCAAGAGAGGGAGATGGCTATGTTGAGGGTGACACTGATGTATGCTTCTCTTCTCCATTGTTTCAAGTAATGAAGGTAATTTTATTTTTATTTATGTCATTGCTTTACTTTTCTTTTTGTTCTCTTTTTCTTTTCTACTTTCTTTCTGTTGATCTTTGATGAGCATGCAAGCGATTACCGAACCACAAGTATAACAAATCTTGGTGGTGCCAACGATATTCCATGGAGATGTTCTCCTCCTCGAGGCGTATCAATTCATACTTGCCCAAGGCTTGATGATCTAATGCGAACAGCGGACTGAGATCGATCCCATGATTTATGCGTTCAACGCCTCCGAAATAAGGTAGAAAGTGTTAGGTTTTCACATATTTTCTCCAACCAAGGTTAGTTTTCTTTTCTTTTCTTTTATTTTATTTTTGTAGATTAAATCACTATCTCCCAATTCTTTCTTTTCCGATTCATTGTAAATACCACTTCCTTTCTAACTTAACTAATAAAAATAAAAACTTTAGAGAAACTTGCTTAACGCTTCCATCGCAGTCCCTCCCTGAGGATCACGACCCGCATAGCCTTGCTACCGCGGATTAGTATTGAGCACCTCGTACACCTTTAATTCTCAGATCTAATATTCATATTTTGTGTGCAGGAAAAATCAGTCAACAGACTCCCAAAGTCCCTTACACACCACAAGCCCACCGGCTCGTCGAGGCCGCACCTCGTACAACAAGTCCGCACCCGAACTCAAAACACCGCGAGCACACTTGCCCGCTTCCTCAAATACAAAGAAAGATCTTGGTGATCTAAACACTTGATCACCTAACAAAACTCTCACTACAACACTCCTATAGGATAGATATAACTATGGATGCTCAAGTGTAGTGTGAGAAATCAAGGAAAGAACTTTGATGGAAAACTCAAGAAATCACAATAAACACTCTCTTGATAAAATCCCTTTTGATAGGAAATATTGGCACTCTATTTTGTGGAGAAAACTCTGCTAAAAGAATGGAAATAACTGGACAAAAGCTCTCCTAAAATCTTAGCTTCAAACAATGACAAAAACCCCAATTTATAGGCTGCCAGAAAACTAGCCGTTGGAATCTGTCAGTACTGCCGGTCGACCGGTCCGGTCGACCGCCAACGGTCAAGAATCCGACCGTTGGAGCCTCCGGTCGACCGGCCCGGTCGACCGCGCACCTGGAGCAGAGAATTACTTCTCTGTCGGTCGACCGGTGCGGTCGACCGGAATTTCCAGAGAGCAGACTCTCTGAAGCGGTCGACCGGAACGGTCGACCGTTCTCCAGTGCACACAGGCGTGCACGTCTGTGCACGTCCGGTCGACCGTGGGTCGACCGGCCCTTGGTGCGGTCGACCGCCCGGTCGACCGGACCAGCCTGTCAGGCAGTTCTGGTCTGGAAAACTGTATAAAAATCTTTTTATAAAATCCCCAAAAATACATGTAAATTCTACAAAAAATAGTTTTATGATATAGAAACATGCTTGCACAAAATCAAGGCATGTTATTAAAGATTTGACTATTTTTGTAACTTGAAAATATTGGCTCTTAATAAAAACTGTTTTTCTAAAACAACATGTTTTTCCAAATTTTCATCAAATGCAAGAACAAGATATACTTTAAAGCATAGTGTGTATGGATATGATCCACTACACAATCAAGATGAAATATCTAGTTTTTGACATAAAGCACTAAACTTGGTTTTGAAATATCAACATGTTTTTCCAAATTTTCATCAAATACAAAAACAAGATATACTTTAAAGCATAGTGTGTATGGATATGATCCACTACACAATCAAGATGAAATATCTAGTTTTTGACATAAAGCACTAAACTTGGTTTTGAAAGATATGTATATAGGTAACATCAAAAACCAAGACATGTATTTTGTCCAATGAAAAATCTTTTTCTCAAATAAAAATTCTTTTCTAAACATGAAAATCTTTTTATGAAAGCAATTCTATCAAGAGTGTGTGCGTAAGATATACTTGAGCAATCCACCAATCTATTCTATCCTTTACATTTTTATCTAAAACAAATAAAAATCTTATACCTAGACACAAGTCTTCAACTTCTTGAAGTCTTCCCTTGAAGGCTTCTCATCTTCTTGACTTGGTCCAAGCTTGATCCAAGCTCCTTGGATCACCCCGTGCTAGCTCCAAATTTGACATTAATCCTTTGTTGAGCTTTGCACCTACTAAAATCTTGATAAAGAATCTGTCACTAATTAAACAAGATCATTAGCAAATATAACTACATGAGTTGATCATCATCAAACTAGAGTGATAGGCCTTTGGGCCAACAATCTCCCCCTTTTTGATGATGACAAAACTCATGAAGTTATATATGCATGGATTAAAGTAAAGCTTCAAAGAAGCTCCCCCTTAACTCATGCATCACTAGAAATAAATAGATATGACATTAAAGCACATAAATATGTATGCAAATGAATGCACAAATCTTTTTCTCAAACTTTTATTATGCAAATGAATGCACAAATCTTTTTCTCAAACTTTTATCTTATTATATTATTGCTATGCATGAGTAAAAGCACAAGTATAAAAACTCAAAATCATCTCAAAATCTTTCTCTCCCTTAAGTAAGGAACAAATACTTCTCCCTCTTAAGGAAATCATGCATATAACTCAAATACTTCTCCCCCTTTTTGTCAATCATCAACAAAGGTTCAAAGTTCAAATCATCAAACAAATTTTCTCCCCCTTTTGTCAAAAATAAGGAAATCAAGGAGGGTAAAATCAAATCAATCAATAAGATTTATATGCGATATACATTCATGAAGAGGAAGACGCTAAGTAACTTCCCTACACATATGCATTACATGAAGAAGGGATGACAAGCCCTAACTCACATAACACATATTATGTAATGCATAAGAGGAGATGTGAAGCTCCCCCTACATACGTATATCATATAAAGAAGAGTTGTCAAGCTCCTCAATTTATAATATACTCAACATGAATCCATATGTAAGAGAGATGTTAAGCTCTCCTTGCATATAGGAAATACAAATCAAAAATTTTGAATATTTCTTTAACAAGACAAAATTTTGAACTTTTCTTATGAAAACAAAATTTTGAAATATCTTAAAATACACAACTTTCTTTTAAGGTACCAAATGTAGAACAATCAAATTTGAATTTTGATACCAATTTTGAAATACAATGCATAAGCTTTAAAATAAATAAGATTTGAAGTAAGCTTAGCATTAACAACTATTGTGCTTTAAAATATAAATCCATTTTAATACAAGCACACAACAATCATATATATGTATGAAAAGAGTATACCAATTTAAGTAGATACATACATATATGAAAGAACAACATATGAGTATACACAATAAGAGGTCATATTGATACCAATTGAAAATATCCAATGATACCAATTTATTGAAAGTTAAGCTTAAGTGTATATATCATAAAATCTACCACATGAAGAATTCGAACTAGTTAAATGAAGGTGTTTAACAACTAGTACGGAATCCTTCAATCAAGGAATAAGTCAAAAGTTTTTCATGAAATATCAATGAAACACAAGGCACTAAAAAGCACTCTATCCATAAAGTCCATATCAAAAAGAAGTGAGTGTGCTAGTGTTATGTGGAACATGGTATCATGAAAAATAGCAATAAAACTCAATATTCCTTTAAATTTTGAAATCATGAAATCCATCACAAAAATTTTATTGAAAAATTACAAAATTTTTATTAAAAACAAAAATTTATATTTCAAGATATATGTATGTTTTGACAAGACATTAAGTATACATACATATCCTTAAAACACAATTGAGTCTATATATAGATTTGCATGAAAGGCAAATGACTCAAGAGGTATCCATGTATATCTTAATGTTTTGGCAAGACAAACATATACATGAAATGAAAGCACATGATCATAGCATAAATCCAAATGGGAATACAAGTTTAAAATGTAATAATCATCAAAACTTAGGCTATACTAGCACACCTAATGGGCACAAATAAGCATTCAAACCCAATCATATATAGATTTATTTGTGATTCATAATGTGTACAAGTATAAATCTAAGTGTTGACAAATACTAACATTTAAACTAATATTCAAATCATGAAGCATCAAATAAATTTTGAGAATACAAAGGAATTTATCCATATGATTAAAAAATAGGATCATGTGAATCAATTTGAAGAATAGATAACTAGTTTAAATGGATTTTTGACAAACTAGTTAAAGATCCTTCAAAAATACAAAGTCAAATGTTTTCCATGAATAATACTAAATACATAAAAGTTCAAGCACTCATATTCCATAAAGCTCAATATTATCTATTTTCTTAAAAGGTGAGTGTTCAAAGGTTATGTAAATGGTATTTTCATGAAAATAGAAAGTGAAGCATGAATCTCATGAAAATCTTATTTTTCATCTTAAACAAATCATATATTTTTCATAAAGCATTGCTAAATACATAAAGATTTAATCACTCATGGTCTATAAAGCTCAAAATATTTTGTATCATAAAGATGAGTGTTCAAAAGATCATGTAAATAGCATTTTTATGAAAATAGTCATTCAAGCTCAAAAAGATCATAAATCACATTTTGTTGTACAAATCAAAACATGAAAAATCATTTTTTTATTATTATTTATTTAAAATACTAATCTTCATGGTATATGTATGATTTATCCAATTCTAACAATATGCATACATATCCCAAATATGAAAAGAGTCCAATATATATTGCATGAAGGCAAATGACTCAAGGGTATACATGTATATTTATTAGATTTGAATTAAACACACATATACATGAAGTAAGATCAAAGATAGGCATAACAAGTATAAATGACCGAATCATCAAAACTAGCCTATACACATGCATATAGTGGATACAAATGAGCATGAAGTTCAAATATATATGAGTCAATTGTAGTTCACTATTCATATATGTATAAATGCAAGTTTTGACACATTCTACATTTAAGCATGTAAATGCCACATGAAGCACCCAAAAAAAATGCTATAAGATACATGAAATTAAAAGCATGTGCATAATGAAATAGGAGTTTAGAAATTGTTACCAACTCCAAAGCTCCTAGCATGGTGGTTGACCCACCAAAATTCCTTGATAGCAATGCATCCAAAAGTTTGTCCATCATGTCCATTGCATCCGCCATCAAGGCACCAATCCTCTCACGTTTTGTGAGAGCCCTCACCTACATCAAAATCAAAGGGTGGAGGTTTTGGTACCCATACTTTCTTGGGTCCTTTGGGGTTAGCTTTATTGTAAGGATCCCAAAATCTTTTATACTTAGCAAAATATAAATGAGGTTTCTTATCAAAACAAAATTTTGCTAAATGGCCTTTGAGGCCACAATGTGTACATACGTACACCTTAGTATGCTTATGTGTAGGATTGTGATCATGGTGTGCAACATAAGCATGATGATGAGAGTGATGTGCATGAACATGAGGAGTTTGTTTCTTTGAAAACATTGACTCCAACTTAGTATGATTAAATGCACAAGAGTTCAAAGTTGAACTCAAATTATCCATTTTATTTTTCAAAACATTTATCTCATTTGTGGTGGCATGTAAAGCATGATGAGATATATGATCAATTTTCTTTTTCTTTTGTGAAACAAAATCTTTTTCTTTTTCAATAAATTTTCTTTTCAAAGTAATATTTTCTTGAAAAACATCTTCCTTTTGTTTTTCCACCAAATCAATCTTATTTTTCAAAATAGTGTTCCCTTCACATAAATCATTCAATTTAGACATTAAGGAAATATTCTCATTTTTCAAATCTTCATTTTCTTTTTCTAAACATGCAAGTTTATTTCTAAAAGAATCATTTTCTACATGCATGCAATCAAATTTCTTTTTCCAGCTTTTATTATCTTTTTCTAAGCATGCAATGTTATCTCTAAATGAGTCATGTTCTTTATGCATGCAAGTAATGTTCTTTTTCAAATTTTATTTTCTTTTCTAATCATGTCATATTTTTCAAGCAAAAGATGACAAAAAGTAGATAGCTCATCATATGACATGTCCTCATCATCGGATTCGGAATTTACCTCAAGGGGGTTATCCCTTGGACCATATAGCATACGTTGGAGATGTCGCTTCCAACGTCCGAATCGCTCCCCGCATAGTATAGGTCCTTTTCGCCAAGGGAGGTGATGATGTTCCAAGCTACAAAAGCCGATTCAACATTAGAAACCCTAGATAAATAATCATCATTTAGGGTGACTTAATAGCATGAAGGGCTTTTGCATTAGCCTCAATGTTCTTACCATTTAAGCAATATTCTTTATTAGTTGTGGCAAGATATACACTAAGGCCAAGTCCTTTGAGGAACAAAGACATCTTAACCTTCCAAATTTGGATGTTAAGAATGTCAAAGGTGGGTGGTGACATGAAGTCCATTGTGTGTGTACAAATCTTGTGATTAGCCTAAAAGAGGATCTTTAACTCTTAGGTTGTTAGACCCAATATCAAGAGCACTACCTCTGATACCAATTGAAAGATCACCTAGAGGGGGGGTGAATAGGTGATGGCTAATCTAATGGTCACTTATGAACAAATAATGCGGAATTAAAACTAAGTTGACCAAATTAAACTTCTTTTAATTGAACACTTATGTATAACACAAGAGTGTTGCCGAATTCCCCTTGCGAGGCTCTGGACAAACTCCTCTAGATTCCCCTTGAATGGGTTGAGGTGCCGCGTTGGCTTTCTTGGTGAATACTAGTGTTAATAACAATCCCAAGCAAGTATAGCAATTATGAGCACAAAGGTATATCATGCATATAAGAGATAAAGACTATAAAGTAATGCAAGATATAAGTGAGACAAAAAGAGTAAGAGAGCAAGAGTGAGCAATCGCAAACACAAAGGGTTTGTTTCGAGGTTCGAGCACACTTGCTCTACATCCCCGCCTTCGACACACGAAGGATTTCCACTATGCACGATCCAACCGGATCTCTCCTTGGTGCCGCAACACCTACAAGCCCTCGGACTCCCAAAGTCCCTTACACACCACAAGCCCACCGGCTCGTCGAGGCCGCACCTCGTACAACAAGTCCGCACCCGAACTCAAAACACCGCGAGCACACTTGCCCGCTTCCTCAAATACAAAGAAAGATCTTGGTGATCTAAACACTTGATCACCTAACAAAACTCTCACTACAGCACTCCTATAGGATAGATATAACTATGGATGCTCAAGTGTAGTGTGAGAAATCAAGGAAAGAACTTTGATGGAAACTCAAGAAATCACAATAAACACTCTCTTGATAAAATCCCTTTTGATAGGAAATATTGGCACTCTATTTTGTGGAGAAAACTCTGCTAAAAGAATGAAAATAACTGGATAAAAGCTCTCCTAAAATCTTAGCTTCAAACAATGACAAAAACCCCAATTTATAGGCTGCCAGAAAACTAGCCGTTGGAATCTGTCAGTACTGCCGGTCGACCGGTCCGGTCGACCGCCAACGGTCAAGAATCCGACCGTTGGAGCCTCCGGTCGACCGGCCCGGTCGACCGCGCACCTGGAGCAGAGAATTACTTCTCTGTCGGTCGACCGGTGCGGTCGACCGGAATTTCCAGAGAGCAGACTCTCTGAAGCGGTCGACCGGAACGGTCGACCGTTCTCCAGTGCACACAGGCGTGCACGTCTGTGCACGTCCGGTCGACCGTGGGTCGACCGGCCCTTGGTGCGATCGACCGCCCGGTCGACCGGACCAGCCTGTCAGGCCAGTTCTGGTCTGGAAAACTGGTATAAAAATCTTTTTATAAAATCCCCAAAAATACATGTAAATTCTATAAAAAATAGTTTTATGATATAGAAACATGCTTGCACAAAATCAAGGCATGTTATTAAAGATTTGACTATTTTTGTAACTTGGAAATATTGGCTCTTAATAAAAACTGTTTTTCTAAAACAACATGTTTTTCCAAATTTTCATCAAATACAAGAACAAGATATACTTTAAAGCATAGTGTGTATGGATATGATCCACTACACAATCAAGATGAAATATCTAGTTTTTGACATAAAGCACTAAACTTGGTTTTGAAATATCAACATGTTTTTCCAAATTTTCATCAAATACAAAAACAAGATATACTTTAAAGCATAGTGTGTATGGATATGATCCACTACACAATCAAGATGAAATATCTAGTTTTTGACATAAAGCACTAAACTTGGTTTTGAAAGATATGTATATAGGTAACATCAAAAACCAAGACATGTATTTTGTCCAATGAAAAATCTTTTCTCAAATAAAAATTCTTTTCTAAACATGAAAATCTTTTTATGAAAGCAATTCTATCAAGAGTGTGTGCGTAAGATATACTTGAGCAATCCACCAATCTATTCTATCCTTTACATTTTTATCTAAAACAAATAAAAATCTTATACCTAGACACAAGTCTTCAACTTCTTGAAGTCTTCCCTGAAGGCTTCTCATCTTCTTGACTTGGTCCAAGATTGATCCAAAGCTCCTTGGATCACCCCGTGCTAGCTCCAAATTTGACATTTAATCCTTTGTTGAGCTTTGCACCTACTAAGATCTTGATAAAGAATCTGTCACTAATTAAACAAGATCATTAGCAAATATAACTACATGAGTTGATCATCATCAAAACTAGAGTGATAGGCCTTTGGGCCAACATACCTTATCTTTTTTATTTGAGTGATGCCCTTAGAGTCAATTTGTGCAAGTGTACAGAATATGCAAACAAAATTCACTCAAAACAATTAAATCAACCAAGAGATAAGTCTTATTCTATATGTTATGTGTACGTACCTTGCTCCAGTACCCTTCAACAGTAAAGTAGAAGAATTGAAAAGACACGTGTCCAGAATGAAAACGTCTAATCAATTTTTAGATTTTTAATAAGCTTTTTATTATGGTTATTAGCAGGATCCTGGTAAAAACATACAAAAACAATTATTGCTATAAGCTATATTTTGCAATGCAAGCTGCCCTGCACAAAACTCAGTTAGTAGTCAACTCATTCTTGTCGCGAAAACACAACAAAATCCGAGAAAACGTGGCAAGTCTGAGGGTGCTTAGTCTCTGCTTTCTAGAGTAGAGACCCAAGACCACTTATATATTAGTACAATGCTTAGTTTCCTGTTTTTTAAAACCTGTAACCTACAACAGAGAAGAAAAGCTCGTTTAGTTCCAAAAACAAGCAAAAATCGTCACCCTCCCCGGCAACGGCACCAAAATTTTTTTTCAAAGATAAAAAGAGCAAAAGTTTAGAGCAAACCGTGTAGGTCCATGTGTCAATGTTCAAGCTCTGAGTATGTATGTAATATTAATATGCTCCTTCGAACTACAATTTGTAGTAAAAGCTATAACGGGTTGTATCCGCAGGGAGGGTATGTGATGGAAGCTTTCTTGGTTTTTGTTGTTCTTGTTTTTGGAAAGTAAACGGAAGTTCTTCTTTGTTCAAGAATTGAAAAAGAAAAGAAGGAAAAAAGAAGATGATGAAATTGTGGATTGTTTTTTGTTAAAAAGAAAACGAATATGAAAACAAGGAAGGTAGAATGAAACGGTGAATGAAATGGTGTTTGGAAAAATAAACAAGAAAATAGTGAAATTACACCTAGAGGGGGGTGAATAGGTGTATAGCTAATCAAATGAAAATTCAATACAATATAATATGAAATAATGCAACTGATCACTCAAAACAAGACTTGAAGTCAGATTTCTCGTGAAGGGCTCTGAACTTGTCCTCGTGATTCTTCTAGATAAGAGTTGAGGTACTCAATTGCTATCTTGTTGAGATGAGTATTAATCGACAAGAATAAATGAATGATAAACAAGTAAATAAGACAATAAAGCAATCGCAAACAAAAAGATTCATTCTGAGGTCTGTTAGCCCAGAGGCCTTCCACTCTAGTTTTGATGATGATTAACTCATGTAGTTATGTTTACTAATATTCTTGTCTTTTTAGTCTCAGATCATTAATCAAGATATTAGTTGGTGATTAGCTTCAACAAAGGAGTTTTTAGAGCTTTTCACAGTGATTCCAGTGCCCGAACTTCAAGATCACTCATTTGCACTCGGCACATAACGGTTTGGGATCGAGTCGACTTGAAGATAAAGATCGTCAAGAAGACTTGATATCCATAGTTTAGTTTAGTGTGTTTAGATCCACGTGTAAAGATAAGAATAGTTGATATGCTCAAGTGCACAATACGCACACGTTTTGGTTTTGATATGTGTTTTCATGAATAGTAATCAAAACAAGTTTAATTGGTTTATATGTATAGTAGATGTATTCTATATATACATGCATGCTTAAACTTCTTATAAAAACTTATTTTGACTTTCCTATTCATGTGTTGAAAAATCAAAGTTTGATAAAATACAAGTTTCAATTTTGATAAAATTGTTAGACACAAAAATAGTTCATGTTGATTAATATTTGAGCTAAACTTTTTATCACATGTTTATATATCAATGAAAAATGAGAAAACTATTTTTGAGGATTTTTATAAGACTTAAAAGAATATTTAGAAATATGTTTAACTGTTTTTCTGACCCAGTTTCTGACCCAGAGCTGGCTGACAGGCCAGGTCGGTCGACCGCACGGTCGACCGCACGAAGGGCCGGTCAACCGTGCGGTCGACCGCTGTGCATAGCCTTGTGCACGTCTGGCAGCACAGTGGGACGGTCGACCGACCGGTCGACCAGACCAGAGAGCTTTGCTCTCTGTATCTGGGTGGTCGACCGGACCAGAGAGCTGTGCTCTCTGTATCTGGGCGGCCGACCGAGCGGTCGACCGGGAGCTCCAACGATCGGATTTTCGACCGTTGGCGGTCGACCGGCCGGTCGACCGCCAGCCTGTCAGGCTGACCGTTCAGCCTAACGGCTAGTTTTCTATTGGGGCTATAAATACCCCATTTCTTGGGGATTTTAACTAAGATTTCAAGAGCAAAATTTCCAGAGCTTTATTAGTGTTTTAAGCAAGTTTTCAAAAGAGTTTTAGTGCCAAAAAGATCTATGTTATTTGTTTTAGGTTTTCGAAAAAATCAAAGAAAATAGTATTTTGGAAGATTTGTCTTGGTTTTCATTTTCTATCTTTTACAAGTTTTCCCAAGTATTTTTCTTTGAGTTTTTGTTTTCCAAACACTTGTTTTCCACACTTGAGCTTATCTCTATCCTATTCTATTTTCTTTGTTTGTGGAAAAAGGAAAGATGTTTGTGGTTGAAACATACCACTTGTTGTAAACCCTTGATCTCTTGTGTTGCTCCCTCTTTGGTAGAGGTTGAGGTTGTTGTATTGGGTTGGTGTTTGTTCCCTCTTTGGTAGAGGTGGAGATTGTTGTTTACTCCCTCTTGGTGAGGTGGAGTTAGAGTTTGGTTGTAACCCTCTTTGGTAGAGGTGTTGTGGTTGTTTGGCTACGGGCCTACCCCTCGGTTGTGAGGTGGTGTTTGAGAGAGGAGTTTGGTACTCCTAGAGTTATAACAAATCCTCTTCGGTGGAGGTTCCCTCGGTGGGAGTTAGTGGATTGGAAATCCTTCACGGTGGTGAAGGCGGGGATGTAGAGCTAGGGGCTCGAACCTCGAAACATATCTTTGTCTTTGCGTTTGATCCATTGACTCTCTAACTCTCTCTCTAATTTATTTGTGCAAAGCATCATTCATTCATTCATATCTTTATTTCTTACATTTGTGCCTTCCATATATTCATATTGCTATATCTCTTATATGCTTGGATTGTTTGTGTGTGCCTCACTTATACTTAACCAACAAGAGCTTCACATAGCACCTCAACCCATATCTAGGGGAATCAAGAGGAGTTAGTCCAGAACCCTTCACGGGAAATTCGGCTACACTTGTTGGTTGTATTAAGTGTGTTGCAAAATTTGTGTTAGCTTCCGCATTTAGTTTCTAGATTAGCACTAACACCTATTCACCCCCCCTCTAGGTGTTTTACAAGGTCACCATCGCTCTACGTCCCCGCCTTCACCACCGTGAAGGATTTCACTATCCACTATTGGATCCTCCATAAAGGGACCTTACAATAAGGAATTACAACCACTCGGAGTAAACAACTTCCCAACTCAATCTTCTACACCAGAGGCAGCACAAAACCAATTGAGATAATATGTTCTGGGTGATCAAGAGATCACAAACACTCTCTTTGCAACTCTCTTACAAAAGCCCTATATAGTAAAATGTAAACTTGAAGCTCAAGGACGTAAGTGAGGGTGGAAATAAGAAATGAGAGATTTTAAGAGCAGAAAAAAATCAATTAAAACTTTGAAAATAAGAGCATAAAAGAAAACTTGAAACTTTTCACTTTGAAAGCAAAAACAAGATTTTCAATAGAATTTTTTTGTTATGAAATATTCAATCCCAATGACCTTTTAGATAGGTTTTAGAAAAACACTTTTAGAATAATTTTACCAGGTCTAAAAAGGAAGAAATTGACCCATTATATAAGTTTTAGAAAAACACTTTTAGAATAGTTTTATCAGTTTAAAAAGAAAGAAATTGACCCTAGAAATTTAACTTTTCACGTTTTAAAAAAACATGTTTAAAAATAGATTTAAAAGAACTGGCTATTACTGCTAATCTGGCAGTCTGTCGGTCGACTGACCATTCAAAAAAATTTGATCATTGGCTCTCGGTCGACAGGTCGGTCAATCGTGTTTAACCGAGACCAAACTAGTTACAGTTAGTCGACCGTCTGGTCGACCGCAATAAGGGACTGGTCGATCCATCGGGAATGTGTACAATATGCACACCCTAATTTTCAGAGGTTCGATCGACCGTTCGATCAAGAGTTCTGACCTGTAATAAGTATAGTCGACCATCCAGTCACCGACCTAGGCCTAAAATAGGTCAATGTAATTTTTAAAGATAAAGAAACTTTTCAAATAATTTTTTTTTGAATTTTGGAAGAGAGAAGACATGTATAGCCATAAGATACAAGTTCTAAACTGAGATTGAAATTTTTAAGAAAATGTGGGACAAGAATAAAAACCAAACATGTCAAAATCTTACATTTAAAAATGTGCATTTTTGTGTGTGTATATCTTTGAGCCTCAAATCTATATTCTATTCTTTAACAAACTAGATTCTTATAAGGTTCTAATCAACTATAAGAATCTTCAAGCGGGCTTCTCTGATAGTGATGTTTGAGCGACACTGAGTGCGTTGAGCTATGATCCCGTTCTTGAGTACCCTTGAGCCACCAACACCTTCCTTTAATGGAAGAAACCTGTTAGATCTTTTTGAACCCTGAAATATACTCTTGAACTTGATTAGTACCAAATAACTTCATATGCTTTAGTATCATCAAAATACAATATCGGAGATTGTAACATTTGGGCCAACAATCTCCCCTTTTGATGATGACAAAATGTATGAGTTATTTAAAAGAAAATCTTGGAAAGAGCTTTGTAAAAGCTCCCCCTCAAGTTATGCTAGCTATCAAGTACAAGATATCAACAAATTATATGATAAAGGCATAGTATAAGAGCATTATCAAACAAATACCAATAATACCAATAAATACTCAAATACCAATAAATACTCATAAATACATCTCCCCCTTTTTGTCATGCATCAAAAAGGGTAAGCAAAAACAACCAAAAATTAATACATATGTAGATTTTATCAAAAGAAAAACTTATGAATCAACAATACAAACATTTAATTCTTCACAAATGAAAGGGAATCTGTTAAAATCAAGTGGCTTAGTAAAAATATCTGCTAGTTGAAAATCAGTTGAAACATAATCAATTTCAATATCACCTTTCTCATAGTGATCTCTAAGAAAGTGGTATTGAATTTCTATGTGTTTTATCTTACTATGTTGATTTGTATTTTTAGTTATATGAATAATTCTAGTATTATCACAAAATATCTTAATATGATCATAATGCAAATCATAGTCAAGAAGAGTATGTTCATTCAAAGAACTTGTACACAACAAGCCTCGGCCGCAACATACTCCGTCTTGACGGTTGAGAGGGTTACAGATTCTCTTTCTTGGAAGACCTTGAAACAAGATAATTTCCTAGAAATTGACAAGTTCCACTTGTGCTCTTCCTATCCACTCTACAATCAGCATAGTAAGCATCCGAAAAACTCGTCATGAAAAATTGTCCGGTCTTCAGATACCACAAGCCCATTCCAATAGTGCCCTTATGATATCTAATAATGCGTTTTACTACAATCAAGTGGGACTCTTTAGGACAAGATTGGAATCTAAGACATAGGCATACACTAAACATTATATCCAGCCTACTAGCCGTTAAATATAGCAAACTACCAATTATGTTTCTATAAAATTTAATGTCTACATTTATATCTTATTCATCCTTGTCAAGTTTTGTTATGGTAGCCATGGGAGTTTTGCTCGTCTTTTCCCCTTCAAGTCCAAATTTCTTAATGAGTTCCTTTGTATACTTGGCTTGATTTATAAAAATTCTATCACTCTTTTGGTTGATTTGAAGTCAAGAAATTAGTTTAGCTCGTCCATCATAGACATCTTAAACTCATTCTTCATGCATGATTCAAAATCTTTGCAAAGCTTTTCATTAGTAGATCCAAATATAATATCATCAACATAAATTTGAACAATGAGAATATCACTATGTACATGTTTTGTAAACAAAGTGATATCTATATTACCTTTTACAAAACCATTTGAAATAGGATATATTGAAAGTCTTTCATACTAAGCTCTAGGAGCTTGTTTTAAACCATCAAAGCTTTGTCTAATTTAGAAACAAAATCTGGATGTGTAAGATCAATAAACCCAGCGAGCTATTCAACTTACACTTCTTCTTCAATAAAATCATTTAAAAATGCACTTTTGACATCCATTTGAAAAAGTTTAAAATCTTTATAAGAAGCAAAAGCAAGTGTAATCCGTATGGCTTTAAACCGTGCTACGGGTGCAAAGGTTTTCTCAAAATCGATACCTTTGATTTGGGTGTAACCTTGGGCCACTAACCTAGCTGTATTCCTAACAATACTACCCGACTCATCCAACTTGTTCCTAAAAGTCTATTTAGTACCAATTGTTTGTCTATCATGGGGTCTAGGAACAAGATGTTAAACTTGATTGCGCTCAAATTGATTGAGCTCTTCTTGCATTACAAGCAACCAATATAAGTCGCCCTCGGTTTTGAGGATGTTCTTTGGTTCAATATGAGAAATAAAAGCAAAATGACCATAAAAATCATGGAGTTTGGGGCGAGTAGTTACCCCATTTGATACAACAGCTATGATGAGTTCCTTGAGATGACTTGTAGCGAATCTCCATCTTTTGAAAGTGGTAGTGCTGGTGTCACTTCAACCTCTTGAACTTCACCTTGTTTATCAAGCTTTGGCTTATCTTCTTGGATAGGTGAGTCCTTCAAAGTTATTTTCTCCGTGTTTTCACCTAAAAATCAATCTCTACAACATTCTTAACAAAAGCATTAGATTCTTCAAACTTAATATGCATAGATTCTTCAATTGTCAAAGTAGATTTATTTAAGATTCTATATGCCTTACTAGTATTAGAATAACCAACAAAAATAACTTCAAAAACTTTAGCATCAAAGTTACCTAAGTTATCTTTGGTGTTTAAAACAAAATATTTGTATCCAAAAACTCTAAAGTAAGAAATATTAGGTTTTCTCAAAGAGTAAATTTTAAAAGAAGTTTTAAAAGTATTTTACAAAAATAAATTCTATTTGATATGTAACATGAAGTATTTATGGCCTTGGCCCATAAATATTGAGGGAGTCTTATTCACTAATTATTGTCCTAGTCATTTCTTGAAGAGTATGATTCTTCCATTCAACGACTCCATTTTGTTGTGGAGTTCTAGAACAAGATAATTCATGCCTAATTCTATTTCCTTCACAATAAGTGATAAAAGAATGGTTAATGAATTCACCACCTCTATCACTGCTTATGCACAAAATAGAAAAACCTTTTTCTTTTTCAACCCTTTTTCTAAAAACATTAAAATGAGAAAAAGCTTGATCTTTATGTTACAAAAAGAAAACCCACGTAAAATGAGAAAAATCGTCAACCAATACAAAAACAAAACGATTTCCATTTAAACTCTTGGTTTTAGTAGGACAAAATAAATCCATATGGATTAACTCTAATGGTCTAGATATCATGGTATCCTTGGCTAGTTTGAAAGAGGACTTGGTTTGTTTCCCAAGCTGGCATGCATCACAAATGCGGTCCTTTTCAAACTTCAAGTAAGGAATACCCTTCACTGATTTCTTAGAGTTAATTCTAGGTAGATAGTCAAAAGACATATGGCCAAATTTTCTATGCCATAACTAAGAATTCTTATTGAAAGCATTTAAACATGTAGCATTACAATCTAAATTTTGTTGGCCCAGAGGCCTTTCACTCTAGTTTGATGATGATTAACCCATATAGTTATTGTGTACTAATAATCTTGTGATATTTAGTTTCAGATCTTTAATCAAGATATTAGTAGGTGATTAGCTTCAACAAAGGTGTTTTGAAGCTTTCACATAGTGATTCAAGAGCTCGCGCGTCAAGATCGCATCTAGCACTCGGTTGAAGTTAAGCTCGTTGGATCGCATTTGGATCGAGTCAGCTTGGAGACAAGAAGACTTCGGTTTGTTTAGTTAAGATTTTGTTTAGATCACATATGTAAAGATTAGATAGTGTGATATGCTCAATTTCACAATACACACACAAGTTTCATGTTTTGATTTTTCGGTTTAACCGATCTTGGTTTTCATGAATAGATAGAATCAAAACAAATTTACATGGTTTAATGTATATTAGATTTGTTCTATATACATCTATGCTTTATCTATTTAGAAAAACTTATTTTGATATGCTATTCATGTGAACTTATTTTTTGATTTAATGTCAAAAACATAGAAACAATACCTTTCATGTATATTGGATTCAATCCATATACAACATGCTTAAAAGTTGTTTCAGTATCATGTTTTTGTATTTACATGTGTTTTAGAGAAAACAAATTTCCATTTCAAGAATTCAAGTTTTGGAAAATACAGTTTTGATTTAAGGCAAATTTTCTATCTCATAAAAATGGTTCAAATAGTTGTAATATGTATTGAATCTTTGTCACACATGTTTGTATTTCAAAGATATAACAAGAACTGATTTTTGTGAAATTTATGTGACTTTATAGGATTTATTTGAAGCTAAAAAGTTAAGTTTTAAATCCTATATTAGGCTGGACTGGCTGACTGTCGGTCGACTGGACCGGTCGACCATATCAGTGGTCGGTCGACCGAGCCGATCGACCGACGTGCACGGAACCAGGCTGATGGGCCGGTCAACTGGGTCGGTCGACCGTCAGAGAGCTCTGCTCTCTGGAAATGGCCCTGGTCGACCGACCCGGTTGACCGACAGAGAGCTATGCTCTCTGTATCAGCTCGGTCGACTGGGCAATCGATCAGCCAGAGAGTCGTTGCTCTCTGGATCCAGTCTCGATCGACCGAGCGGTCGACTGTTGGGCTCAACGATCAAAATTTTGATCGTTGACCGGTCGACCGGCCGGTCGACCGGAAGGCCAAATTTTCCCTTTCCAGCTGCCAACGGGCAGATTTGGTTGGGGCTATAAATACCTCATATCCTTGGCTGTTTTGATAAAGAATTTGAAGGGCTAAATTTCTCACGTTTACAAGTGTTTTAATACAAGTTTTATAAGAGTTTTTAGAGCCAAAAGATTTTATCTTTATTTGTTTAAAGGGTGTAAAAATCAAGAAAAGGAGAAGTCTTTGGGATTATTTTTTATCTTCATTTTATATCTATTCTAGAAGTTTTCCCAAGAGTTTTTCTTTGTGTTTTTGATTTCCAAACTCTTTGTTTTCTCACACTTGAGCTTATCCATCTGTCATATCTATAAGATCATTTTTTAGTGAGAAAAGAAGTTGTTTGTGATTTTTGTGATCACCAAGTTGTAAACCCTTATCTTTGCTTGGCTTTGTGCCTTTCCCTCTAAGTGTAGAGGAGGTTGTGCAATTGGGTTGTATCCCTCTAAGTGTAGAGGTGATTGAGCTTGTTGGTATCCCTCTAGTAAGAGGTTGATCTTGTTGTTTGGCTTTATGCCTATCCCCCAATTGTGAGGTTGATTTTGTTTGGCTTTGTGTCTTGCCTCTAGTGAGAGGTTGTATTTGTGTTTGAGAGAGGAGTTGTATACTCCAAATTGTATTTGCCCAAATCCTCAGTGGAGGTTCCCTGTGTGGGAAGTCCTGTGTGGACGAGATAGTGAAAATCCTTCTGGGTGAAGGCGGGGACGTAGAGCTGGGTGCTCGAACCTTGAAACATATCTTGTTGTTTGCGATTTATCCACTTTCTCTAACTCTCTATCTCTCTCTTATATTGTGCATTGCATCTTATTTTCATATCATATACATGCTTGGTTTAATTATGTGCCCATACTTGTGTTTAACCAAGAGAGCTTCATATAGCACCTCAACTCTTATTTAGAGGAATTTAGAAGAGATAGTCCAGAGCCCTTCACCGAGAATTCGGCTACACTCTTTGGTTACACTAAGTGTGTTACATTAAGTTTTTAATTCCACATCATTTAGCATTAGATTAGCCTTACACCTATTCACCCCCCCTCTAGGTGTAATTTCAATTGGTATCAGAGCCTACGCTCCTGATATTAGGTTTAACCACCTAGGAGTGAGATCTTAGTTTGCTAATCTAGTATTTGCATTTGCACATATACTTGTTTACACACACTCAATAATTGCTTGACCCCTTCTATGTTTGATGTTTCTAATATCGATGTATGGAAGACTAAGATGAGTATGTACCTCAAGACCATAGGTTTGCATGTTCACCTTGTCGCTACCAAGAAATCTTATCTTGATAATAGCAAGCATAAAAAGGCTAATGCACAAGCCCTAAAGGCATTTGAAGCATATTAAGTAAAGAATATCTTTCTATTGTTTCTCATTGTGATTCCGCTTTTACAGTGTGGAACACTTTGACCTCTTTCGCATTTCAAACGACGAAATATGTGGAGGAGAAATCTAGTGGAGGAAAATCCAAACCATATTGCTTCATGGTCCAAGGGAATGACTCCCTTGAGGTATATTCGGATACCCAACTAGATGATAGTTCTAGTTCTTCATGTAATGAGTGTATGGATGCACATGCTTCAAATTATGAACTAGCTATACATTGTGAAAAATTATTAGAAAGACATAATCTCTTGAAAAAGAAAAGTTTTATACTAAAAGAAGAAAATAAGGATTTGTGTTCAAAACTTGATTTGGTTTTGCAAGAGAAGGAAGAGATTTCAAGTGAACGTGACTCATTTAAATCCCAACTTGATCTTGCACTAAAAGAAAATGAAATTTTGAAAAGTAAAAATGATTGTGAAAATGTTTTAAAGAAAAATGAAACTTTAACTTCAAACTTGAATTTGTTGTAAAAGAAAATGATTCTTTGAAAAATAAAATTGATTTGATTTCAAAAGAATTGGAAGATTGCTTAAATGAAAATAAACCTTTGAAAAATGATTTGTCTTCGCATGTTTACCATGCTAGTGTAGCTCATCATCTAGCTCGCCTATTGCATGCTCCATTTTATCTTCAAGTATTAAAAATAATATTTGTGTTTTGAAGAAAAGTGTTGATTGTCTGGGCTCCACTTTGAGCCAATGTGCCATGAACCACTAACGGTTAGAATTCATGTTTCGCAAGAAATAAGTTCCTTCTATGCATGCACACTATACACGGCATACACATGCTTCTCACGGTCACACACACCACACTATGAATGCTCATGTGTACACTTGTACACATTGTGGACGTAAGGGCCACCTTGCTAAGTTTTGTTATGATAGAGTATATGATGAAAATTAGCAAATAAGTTTGTTTGGGTTAGGAAAGGTGCTAACCCCCATAGACCCAAAAGAGCATGGGTACCAAAAGCCACCCCTATTTTATTTGATGTAGGTGTGGACTCTCATTTGACGTGAGAGTGATGGTGCCTTGAGGTGGATGCATTCTGAGCTTAATGGAGACTAATTTGGATGCATCACTTTCAAGGAGAGTTTGGTGGGAGGACCACCTCATTTTGGAGACATAGAGATGTGCCCTCTTAGTTTTGGTAACTATCTCTTACTCGTATTCATGCTTACATGCCTTCATGATTGATTTTTAGCATGTTTTAGTTTTTTCATGATAATTATGATAAATGCCATGATAATTAGACTATTGACATACATGTATAGTACTTGAGATACACTCATGTTTATATGGATCTATATTTTGTGTTCTCACATTTGTTTAACTATTATGTATATCATAGCTCTAATAGCATGTGCATTTACCTAATGATCATGTTGATTTATATTTTATTTTATGCTTCATGCTTTGATTACATGTTTAGATGTAAGTTTTCATTAAAACTTGTGCATATGCTTGTACAACTAATGAGCCACAAATTGATTATTATATGTTTGTGCTTGATTACTCATTTGTACCCATTAGATGTACTAGTATAGCCTAGTTTTGATGATTCATGCATTTTGACTTGTATTCCCTCTTTGGACATGTTTTCATGATCATGTGTTTTAACTTCATGTATATGTCTACTTTGTCAAGATATACATGTATAACCTTTGAGTCATTTTCTTTTCATGCAAATTTTATTATGGACTCAATTGTGCTTGGATATGTATGTATACCTCTAGTTTAGGCAAAACATACATATGCCATGAAGTAAGTATTTTTGTTTTGATAAACATTAAATATTGATGACCTTCTTGTTTTTGGTAAGGAATTTCATATTTTAGCTTAATTGCATATTTTCATGATTTTATTGATTACATGACTCATTCACTCACATTAATTGATGTTTGCTCATGATTTGTTTTCATAAGATTATATGAGCTTTATTGCTATTTGAGTGTTGATTGTGTGATTTTTATATTTCATCGATAAATCATTATTTTAATCCTTGCTTGAAGGATTTCGCACTAGTTTACAAGTTTTCCATAAAACTAGTGCATATTCTTCAATTAGTAGAGTTTTCAAACTTGTTAAAATATTTTCAAACTTTTTTTGAAAACCCCTACCCATTTTTAAGGGCGGCTGGTACCATACCTTGTATGCTCTCAATTGAAAATCTTTTTAAACATGTGCATGAAATGGGTGGCAGGTATGAGTTATACACTTAATTTTCATCATATTTTCAATTAGTATCTCATTTGATATTTTTTTATATACTCATATTTTGTTTTATATATATGTATGCTTCAAATTTCTAATAGTATCAATTTCAATTGGTATTTACATTTTCATACATATATATGAGATTTGTTTATGCTAAGCTTGGTTTAGTCCTTAATGACAATTATTTTTCAAATTGGTATTTTAGACAAGCTTTTGTATACGTTTTATTGGTATTTCATAAAGGGGAAGAAAACTTTATGTTTTAATTTTCAATTGATTGTATTTTCAATTTCTATTGGTATCTTACTCCCACCCTTTATGGTATATTGTACTTCAATTGGTATCATGTTTTACACATTCATACATCTTTCAATTGGTATAAAGATTTAAAATATACATATATATTTCAATTGGTATCAAAAACAGACAATGTTTCTTTTTCATTGGTATCAAAGTTTACAAAAAAAAAATTTGTTTATTTTCCATCGGTATCATAATTTGGTACCACATGTTTTGATTTTGTTGCTTAACAACAAGGAAAAGAAAATTTTTGGTTTATACCCCTAATTAATCTCTAATTTTGCATAATTTTTATCACATCCACGTATTTATTTGGTATAAAATTCTTCTAATAAAGCTTTTCTTGCTTGATTCTAGGTCCATGGTGTGCAATGAAGAAGAAGACCCTAAATCACCTTTTAATTTGTGATTAACGGCCTATTAAGATAGCCATTGACCTAGGAGGCCGATTCTGTCAAAATCATGGGCTGCAAACTAGAAACCGGGCACAAAACCTGACAGGGGACAGATAAGACAGCGCACAGCTCGAAGCGCCGCGCGCGCGGCCACTTTATAGCCGCGGAAACGCTGCTATGGCCGCGTTTTCGCGGTCGTACGGCCGCGGCCGCGTTTTGGGCTAGGGTTTGTCCCCTGGCCCCCTTCCTTGGTGGCTATAAGTACCCTCTTGGGTTCTAGAGTTGGGGATATGCAAAGTTTAGGGTAGTTTCCATTTTCATTTTATAGTTTAGAGTAGTTTAGTTTAGGTTAGTTCTTCTTCCTCTTTGTATTTTTCATTTATTTTAGATCTTGTAATAGGAGAGAGAGTGATACATGTTTGGAGTCCAAGAGTGCTTGTAATAAAAGGTGACAAGTTATGAAAGGTGCTCTCTTTACCTCTCTTTATTTTCTATCTAACTCCTTTTACATGTGTAGCTAATTTTTTCTCTCATGACAACTAACTACTAACCACTAACTAGTTTAACTTCTTATTTGATAATCCACATGTATCTAATAGCCTCTACTTGCCTTGCTCTTGCAAAAGCCATTGAGGGCTCATGATGATTGATCTAACACTCTAACTTCCTAACTCTCTAACAAGCTAACATTATTTATTTCATGCTTGCTCTTATCGGGTTTTGATGATTTAAGTGTAGCTTGCACTTGTTTGTTGAGTTGAGTTGTGATGAGTTACATATGGATCATGCTTTGAATCGCTCTTGAACCAAGGACTAGTGATGGCCAATGATACATGTGAGGCAACTATCACTAAGAGGTTAACATGTTGGTGGAGTCATTAGTAATTAGTAGCCATGAGTTTTCTTTCTTTTTCACTTTGTTTTAGAAATATATCCAAAAATCACAAACATATTCTTTTTTATGTTTCCCACTTCGTTGTGTTTCACCGTGCTTCTCTTTCATTCTTTGTTTTTTTTTCTTTTGATTCTTTAAAGCTTCGAAGAACTTTTAACATACACGTGAATCAGCCGATAAAGCTTCTATCGCCTCCCGTCCTTATGGATTCGACTCATTTTAGCCTCTATGTTATAACGGAAGTATCGAGGAAGCCAAAGCACACACACTTTAAATATCACTTTCAAAACATATACTTTTTGTGTGCGGTTTTCCCCGATCAAATTTTGGCGCCGTTGCCGAGGATGGGAACGGTTTGAGTTCACATTTTTGTTAACTTTTCTTCTTCATTTTTTGGTGTGCAGGTTAAATTTTAGCGTTGCAGAAGTCCACACTTGTTCTTGTGTGGTCGGGTAACTTCTTGTATATTCTTATACTTTGCTGCTAATTTTTATATTACCTATACATTGTAAATAATTTTAAGAACTAAAATATGGAAATTGGATGCTTTAAAACGGTTTAGACATTTGCATCTAGGCACGTGTCAATTTTCATTCCAATATACTATATTTTATTCTTGTGTTGTTGTGATATTGATAGGAGGTGTACATATTGCATTGCATATAGTTAGGATAAACACTTCAGTGATTTACTCACTTTTTTGTGATCATTCTTATCTATATTGCACACTTGCACAAATTGAATCTAAGTGCAAAACCCAAGACAACATAAGGTAGGGAAGTCATTACCCTTCTTAGCCCAAAAATCACCTCCCCACTCATACAATCCAAGCCTAATAAAAATTGCTAGACGTTGGCCCCTAGGGACATCTCGGACTCATTTAGGAGATTGACCTAAAGGGAAAGTTAATAGAATTTGACTCTTGCTAAATCGGTGTCTAAGGTTGGGGATTGAGAGGCGAAACATCGAAGAACGGTGGTTTGGCATAATTGGACCCGTTGCTCTGGCACGGATACCTCCCACTGATATTGCCCTTACCTGGCCGATTAAGTCGTGGTCAGTTTCCGACAATGGACACTCCGTGGACAGTCTAACCAGTTAGAAGTCGTCTATGTCTAAGTCAACCCTAGCATAGGCTTGTTTTCTTTTTCTTTTTCTTTATTTGTTTGTTTGTTTGTTTTTTTGTTCATTTTTTCTTTTCTATAAATTGTGAAATGGATTTTAACAACAATAATTCTTTCAATCATGATATAAATTCATATTTCACTCCGACCTCATTTGACTCGGATAACTCCAACCCAGCTATGTACAACATGAACCAACCATATATGCCGAGTTGGGATTATCCGACTCAATATGACCCATATCTCCAATCCTATAACCAAGATTTTCAAAATAATTTTAACTCTTCACAAAGTTCATGGGGATTCTCCTACCCCGAGTCAAATTCTCAACCATCTTGTCCACAATTTTAACAAAGTTCATTCCCTGATTTTGGTTCATGTACTTTTTTTCCTGTTCCACCAACCGAAGAAAAATATGATTTGGAAAGGAGTATAGAAGAGTCCCTATAACAAATGCAAAATTTGCTCAATTCACAATCCTTCCCTCATCAAACTCTACATACTCCTTTTCTAGAGCATCCAAGTGAAGAAGAATCTGAGCTAGAAAAGCATTTGGAAGTCTTTTGTGAAAGAATGCAAAACATGTTGGACTCATCATCTCAACCATATTTTCAAGAGTCTTACTCATCTTTTCCAGTCTCACCAATTCTAAATGAACAAACATCAATACTGGACTTGAGTATGGAACCCTTGCGTGAGTCCAATCAAAATTCGATGGACTCACGAATTGATCACAATTTCCAAAATCAACTTCCATACTCATTTTTTCAAGAACGAATTGCAAAAGGTATAGAAGACATGATTCAAACTCAAAATTCTGTTACACGGCCTATCAGTAGGTTAGACTCACTTATGATCAAATTGATTAATGAGAGCGAGGAAAGTCTTTCTTGTCAACTTTTGGTCAATCCTTATATCCCTAACTCTACTGATTGGACCCATGAATCATGTCATTTTAGAAATTTAGATTCAATTTCAAAACATACATTTGAACTTGACCACACTCCAAGTTATGAAAATCGCCTGGACATTATGGCAAGTTATCCCTTTCCTAAAATTGAAACCGAACATGACTGTGATCCTGAACCTCATGCTAGTAATTCCATTTCACTTTTTGATTCAATAATGGCTCCGGTATCTTTACCAGATTTTTTCTCTATTCTGGAGTCAACATTGAATCCTGTACCAGTACACCGTGAAATGGAATCACCAATCTCTTATGATCACACTTCATTTTTGGGGAAAGTGTGTGAATATCAATTCTTGGGTTTGGACCCTGTTTTTGAACCAATTTTGACTCTCATTGTTGACTCTCGACTTGATCTGAGTCAAATTCCCGAGTCGGTATCGGTTTTTACTCCTGTTCCATTTGAGTCCAAATCAATCATCTTCCAAAATCACACTTCATTGTTGGACAAAAATGTTAAAGAACATGACTCAGTGTTTATTTTTGAAAATTGAAAATTAGATGGGGATAAAATTTTCAATAAAACCATTCAATCAATCATTCTTTGATTGGGTCATGTTAGAGAGGTCATTGGTAGGTTTCTGAAAGATTCACATTATCCTGATTGGGTAGCAATGCTTGGCCCAGTCAGACCACCACCAGAATCACCACCATGAGGTAATTTTCCTTCCCTCTCCATTTGTTTCATGTATATACACATTCACGATGCATTAAGGACAATGCATGAGATAAGTGTGGGGGAGGGTTTACTAACGTAGTTAGTTTTACATTTTCTTTCTTTTACACTTCTTTTTAAAAAATATATATAAAAACTCTTTTCTTTTCTTTTTACAAAACTTTTTGAATTAGGAGAAATACTTTTGATCCATTTTTAAGAAAATTAAGATTATCTTAGGAATGAGGAAGACCTAAAATTATGAATAAACCGAGTCAAAATAATAGATGTTTAAATTTTAGGATGAGAAAGTAAAATTGAAAAGATAATTTGATCTTGAATTTTTTGCCTTAGATTTATGCACTCCACACTTACACAATTTTTGAGATTGAAACAAAGACTGAAATGCCATAAAAAAGATATATTAAAAAATTGTGATAAATAAAAACCACTTATTGAAGTTGGGTAATTATGCCTCAGGAAGCATGATTATTCACACCTAAAATGGTGGACAAAAATAAAATAATCTCCTTTAGTTTTGTGGCCTTGTTTACTCGAGTCCTTAAGTCCGAGGGATGTTTTCTCATCTGGTGCCCTAAGACCATCTGGTTTGGGAGTCATCAGCTAAAGGCTCACTACCCGGGTAAATAAGAAAGCCTAAGAAAACTAAGAGAAGAAAAAGAAATATATATATAATAATATAAATAAATGGCATAAAAGTTAGAGTCGATATCCCAAAAATCTTCACAGTCCACAAAGTGCATATTTTTCTAAGAATTTTATGAAAGATCAGAGAGTCAATTGCATTTTAAATTCTTACATTTAATTTATAACAAGATTTTTTGCATTTTAACTTAGTTTAAGAAAGAACAATTTCTGGTTAATCTCTGACCTTGGATCACTTATATTTTCACAAAAATACTTCAACACTTTTCTCTATTTCAAAATGTGTTTTCAAAATACTAACATTTGATTTCTTTCTTTATGAATTTTGTGGGTGTAATCCGCTGAAAACCCTCAGGGGACAAAACTCCTCCTCTAGCGGAAACCTAGAGGTTTAACGGCTTGTTGCACATATTCAGTGCAATCGCGTCACCTGCGAAAGTGGTGTAATAATTTTCTTAGTTTTTTATTTTGCTCGGGTCGAGCAAAAAGATAAGTGTGGGGGTGTGATTAGTCTAATTTTGCATAATTTTTATCACATTTGCGTATTTATTTGGTATAAAATTCTTCTAATAAAGCTTTTCTTGCTTGATTCTAGGTCCATGGTGTGCAATAAAGAAGAAGACCCTAAATCACCATTAAATTGGTGATTAAAGGCCTATTAAGATAGCCATTGACATAGGAGGCTGATTTTGTCAAAATCAGGGGCTACAAAGTTGAAACCGGGCACAAAACCTGACAGGGGACAGACAAGACAGCGCGCGGCTCGAAGCGCCGCGCCCGCGGCCACTTTATGGCCGCAGAAACGAGGCAATGGCCGCGACAGCGTTTTGGGCCAGGGTTTGTCCCCTGGCCCCCTTCCCTGGTGGCTATAAATACCCCCTAGGTTCCAGAGTTGGGGATATGCAAAGTTTAGGGTAGTTTCCATTTACATTTGTAGTTTATAGTAGTCTAGTTTAGGTTAGTTCTTCTTCTTCTTTGTATTTTCCATTTTTTTTAGATCTTGTAATAGGAGAGAGAGTGATACATGTTTGGAATGCAAGAGTGCTTGTAATAGAAGGTGACAAACTATGAAAGGTGCTCTCTTTACCTCTCTTTGTTTTCTATCTAACTCCTTTTAATGTGTAGCTAATCTTTTCTCTCATGGCAACTAACTACTAACCACTAACTAGTTTAACTTTTTATTTGATAATCCACATGAATCTAATAGCCTTTACTTGGCCTTGCTCTTATAAAAGCCATTGATGGCTCATGATGATGATCAAACACTCTAACTTTCTAACTCTCTAACAAGCTAACATTACTTTATTTCATGTTTGCTCTTATCGGCTTTTGATGATTTAAGTGTAGCTTGCTCTTGTTTGTTTAGTTGGGTTGTGATGAGTTACATATGGGTCATATTTTTAATTGCTCTTGAACCAAGGACTAGTGATGGCCAATGATACATGTGAGGCAACTATCACTAAGAGGTTAGCATGTTGGTGGAGTCATTAGTAGTTAGTAGCCATGGGTTTTCTTTTCTTTCACTTGTGTTTCACCGTACTTCTCTTTCATTCTTTGTTTTCTTTTCTTTTGATTCTTTAAAGCTTCGAAGAACTTTTAACATACACGTGAATCAACCGGTAAAGCTTCTATCGCCTCCCGTCCTTGTGAATTCGACTCGTTTGAACCTCTATGCTATAACGGAAGTATCGAGGAAGCCAAAGCACACACATTTTAAATATCACTTTCAAAACATATACTTTTTGTGCGCGGTTTTCCCCCGATCAACCCCTTTGTTGATGATTGACAAAACGGGAGAGAAATTTTTGTGTCTATATGCATGTTTACTTGTGTTTTCCATTGATATCTAGTGCATATATGTCAACAAATGTCTATTGGTATCAAAAGCATTGTATTGTTATGCATAATTTTGATATCAAGAGTATTGTTTTGTTTATGCATAGTCTACTGGTATTATTGGTATCAAGAGCATTATTTTGTTTTATGCATGTTTATGATTGAGCATTCATTGCATATCTATTGTTTATTGCTATGCATGATTTAAGGGGGAGCTTCGATGAAGCTTAACTTTAATCCATGCATATATAACTCCATGAGTTTTGTCATCATCAAAAAGGGGGAGATTGTTGGCCCAGAGGCCTTTCACTCTAGTTTTGATGGTGATTAATTCATGTAGTTATTGTGTACTAATAATCTTGTAATATTTAGTTTCAGATCTTTAATCAAGATATTAGTAGGTGATTAGCTTCAATAAAGGTGTTTTGGAGCTTTCACATGGTGATTCAAGAGCTCGCGCGTCAAGATCGCATCTAGCACTCGGTTGGAGTCAAGCTCATTGGATCGCGTTTGGATCGAGTCGGGTTGGAGACAAAAAGACTTCAGTTTGTTTAGTTAACATTTTGTTTAGATCTCATATGTAAAGATTAGATAGTATGATATGCTCAAGTTCACAATACACACACAAGTTTCATGTTTTGCCTTTTCGGTTTAACCGATCTCGATTTTCATGACTAGATAGAATCAAAACAAGTTTACATGGTTTAATGTATATTAGATTTGTTCTATATACATCTATGCTTCATCTATTTAGAAAAACTTATTTTTGATATGCTATTCATGTGTTTGGAGTTTTATATTTAAACAAACTTATTTTTGGATTTAATGTCAAAAACATAGATATAATACCTTTCATGTATATTGGATTCCATCCATATACAACATGCTTAAAAGTTGTTTCAAAATCATATTTTTGTATTTACTTGTGTTTTGGAGAAAACAAATTTCCATTTCAAGAATTCAAGTTTTGGAAAAATACAGTTTTGGTTTAAGGCAAATTTTCTATCTCACAAAAATGGTTCAAATAGTTTGTAATATGTGTTGAATTTTTGTCACACATGTTTGTATTTCAAAGATATAACAAGAACTGTTTTTTTGGAATTTATGTGATTTTATGGGATTTATTTGAATCTAAAAAGTCAAGTTTTTAAATCCTATATTAGGCTGGACTGGCTGACTGCCGGTCGACCGGACTGGTCAACCGTATCAGTGGTCGGTCGACCGAGCCGGTCGACCGACGTGCACAAGACGTGCACCAGCCGGCTGATGGGACGGTCGACCGGGTCGGTCGACCGCCAGAGAGCTCTGCTCTCTGAAAATGGCCCCGGTCAACCGACCCGGTCGACCGACAGAGAGCTCTGCTCTCTGTATCAACTCGGTCGATCGGGCGGTCAATCGGTCAGAGGGCCGTTGCTCTCTGGATCCAGTCCCGGTCGAACGGGCGGTCGACTGGCGGACTCAACGGTAAAAAATTTGACCATTGGCTGGTCGACGGTCGGTCGACCGGAAGGGCAAGTTTGCGCTTTCCAGCTGCCAATGGGCAGATTTGGATTGGGCTAAAAATACCCCATATCCTTGGCTGTTTTGATCAAGAATTTGAAGAGCTAAATTTTCCACCTTTGCAAATGTTTTAATACAAGTTTTTAAAAGAGTGTTTAGAGCCAAAAGATTTTATCTTTATTTTTTTAAAGGGTTGGAAAAATCAAGAAAAGGAGAAGTCTTTGGGATTATTTTTTATCTTCATTTTATATCTATTTTAGAAGTTTTCCCAAGAGTTTTTCTTTGTGTTTTTTATTTCCAAACTTTTTTGTTTTCTCACACTTGAGCTTATCCATCTATCCTATCTATAGGATCATTGTTTAGTGAGAAAAGAAGTTGTTTGTGGTCTTTGTGATCACCAAGTTGTAAACCCTTATCTTTTCTTGGCTTTGTGCCTTTCCCTCTAAGTGTAGAGGAGATTGTGCAATTAGGTTGTATCCCTCTAAGTGTAGAGGTGATTGAGCTTGTTGGTATCCCTTTAGTGAGAGGTTAATCTTCTTGTTTGGCTTTGTGCCTATCCCTCAATTGTGAGGTTGATTTTGTCTAGCTTTGTGCCTTGCCTCTAGTGAGAGGTTGTATTTGTGTTTGAGAGAAGAGTTGTGTACTCTAAATTATATTTGCCCAAATTCTCAGTGGAGGTTCCCTGTGTGGGAAGTCCTGTGTGGATGAGATAGTGGAAATCCTTCTGGGTGAAGGCGGGGACGTAGAACTGGGTGCTCGAACCTCGAAACATATCTTGTTGTTTGCGATTGATTTACTTTCTCTAACTCTCTCTCTCTTATATTGTGCATTCATCTTATTGTCATTTCATATACATGCTTGGTTTGATTGTGTGCCCATACTTGTGTTTAACCAAGAGAGTTTCATATAGCACCTCAACTCTTATTTAGAGGAATTTAGAGGAGATAGCTCAGAGCCCTTCACTGGGAATTCGGCTACACTCTTTGGTTACACTAAGTGTGTTGCATTAAGTTTTTAATTCCGCATCATTTAGCATTAGATTAGCCTTACACCTATTCACCCCCCCTCTAGGTGTAATTTCAAGTTTAGCATGTCAATAATATATACATTATTTTCACGAAATCCGGAAAGAATGCAAGCATTGGTTTTGCCATCTAAAAATTGTAAGAAGAATCATCAAAAATAACTTTGAAACCTCGATCACATAGTTGACTAATTCTCAAGAGGTTATGTTTGAGTCCATCAACTAAAATAACATTTTCAATCAATGGAGATGAAACAATTTTAATGTTACCTGTACCGATAATGTTACCCTTTGAGTTTTCTCTGAAGGTGATGGTGCCACTTTCTTTATACCTTGATAGGATTGCAAAATTATTAATGTCCCAAGTCATGTATCTTGAGCAGCCGCTATCAAGATACCCCGCTCCCTACGTCTTGGAGCCTTGGAGTGTACCTACATCAAATAATGAAGTTGTTGATTTTGCTACTAATCGGGCACATATATTGCATATATATTGTCACATTACCATGTTTATTTTCTAATAAATCCTATTAATAATTCTTATTTTTCTTTATAAAATGCAGGCCCATTGCTAAATGAAAGGGAAGGGAAACAAGCCGAACAGCCCATCGAAATTCTGATTTAATTCAGAATTAATTCGAAATTAGAAGATCAGGGAAGATCAAGGCAGATCAGAGAAGATAAAATCGGTTGAACATCGATTAGAACAAATCTTTACAAATCGATTAGTCAAAGCCAAATATCAAAGGCAGTTTCATCAAATCTAGGAGTTGAGATGGAAAATCCAGAACCAGATAAATGCAAATCATGAAATCAGGGAGCACCACCAACCGGGTGTGGCCACCTGGCCACACCGCGGCCGCGGAAACGCAGCCAAAGCTAGATTTTCACGGCATTGTTGAGGCTGTTGGGAGAGCGTTTCCTCCCCCTATCTTCGTACGCCCTCCCCTGTTTGATTTTTCCCTATAAATATTGTATTCTACAGAGAAGAAGGTAGCGAAGTCTAGGATTAAAATTCTTGTTCATTTTTAGGGTTTTAGGAGTATTATTAGATAGTTCTGAGAAGCTGTATCTCATCTTTACTTTTCAGTTTAGACCAGCAAAGGGAGAAGAGTGGAATTGAGTGTGTAATTCATCCTTGAAGTAACAATCAAAGGAGATTCAACTTGCTTATTCCACTCGACTCAATTCGGTATGTCTATGTTTAATTTTCATTCTCTTGTTTATTTTTTTTATCATGAGTAGCTAAACCATCTTCTGGGCTCACTAATCAATCTCTTCTACCTCATTTCTCTTGATTGATTTTTATGAAAGCAACTCTCTTGAATCATAATAATGCCTGAGTTAAACTTTATTTTTGAAAGCATATGAGAATGTTTTTCTTTTAAACTTGGACTTTCACAGCACAAATATTTTTAAATTATTTTTATTCCATACTTTCTTCTTCGTGCTTGATGGTTTAACATTCTATTTTTAATGTTGTGTTAAGAAAGACCATAAGATTTAAAGCAAAACTATCTTATTTGTTTTACTTGAACATTATAAGAAACTAAAGGTTTTTGCCTATGATAAATGATTGAGTTTTACCTGTGCAACAAAATAAAGAACTTTAGATTTAGAAATAATAGTGCAAGGTTCTCAATTCGAATCCGCTGTAGCAAGGCTATGCAGGTCGTGATCCTCAGGGAGGGAACTGCGATGGAAGCGTTTAAGCAAGTTATCTCCTTTTTTATGTATTTTTTTATTAACAATGGTATTTACAATGAGAAGGTAAAAGAAATTAGAAAGAAGTGGAGTTTGTCAGCTAATCTAAAGAAATAAAAGAAAGGAAAAAGACTATAAAATACATACCTACCTCTTCAGTCCTACTTACATTTGATCCTTTTGCGACGACTTACTTTGTCTTCGAAGGCGTACAAATATGGCGTATAGGATCGTCCACCTTCGCGATCTACACTACAAAAAGAAAAGACTGGCAAGCGACGGCTTGTTCATCTCCATAGGCCATCAAGGGCTCTTCTTCGGCGAAGCAGTCTCGAAGCAATTGGTTCTCACGGTTTGCAAGACATTAGAGAAAATAACACAAGAATAGAAAAATAAAAAGAGAATAAAACACGAATAACAAGAATAGAAATAATAAAGACAAACCTTTGAGTGGATTTCATTAACAATGGAAGAAAAGTAGGCTTACACCGCTGTCACCTCAGTACAAGCATGGACTCCTTCCTCCATGAAAGCTTACTCCACTCTCAGTTACAAAAATTACAAAAAAAAAAACCTAACCTAAACTACAAATTAGTCTAAGAAACCCTAGAATTTGCTCTCTATTTTCTGTACTTCTGAGGTCTGCAGGGGTATTTATAGGAGCTGGAAGAAGTAGAGTCCCAGTACAACTCTGTCCTGCAACTTATTATCATGTTGATCACCGAATATGTCTTATCTGTGGATTGAATTGGGAAGTTTAATCAACATAAGATTGTAGATCTTCCAGTCTTCTTTCTGGAAGATCTTGTATTATCGGATTTGAATATCTGTAGCAAAAGTTATGATCTGAATACTAAAACGTGTACAGTCTGAATCCGAATTTATCTTTAAACTCTTCTCCTTTTATCTTTAAGATTGTCTTGCAAGCAACTAGGGTTGAGTAGAAGTCCATCCCTTTTCTTTAGTATTTGCAACTATTGCCCTAGGTATTTGCAATTTTGGCAATTGATATTTGCAACTTTTACATTGGGCTTGAATATGGGCTTTTGGGCTTCTTTTTAGGCTTTATTTCTTTATTTTAATATTTCGAGGCCTGCACACAATAAATCATAAAATATTAGTAAATGTGCAGAATTATAGGAATAAATATGAAAATGTGATGGTAAATATAATGATAAAAATGCACTTTTCACTACCAATCACACCCCCACACTTATCTTTTTGCTCGTCCTCGAGTAAAAATCAAAGAGAAAAAGAAAAGAAAAATTAATCTAACCTAACTCACTTTCGTAGGAATCACGGTTGCACTTAGCATGTGCAACAAGCCGTTAAACCCCTAGGTTACCCTAGAGGACGAGTGTTGTCTCGTGAGGGTTTTCAGCGGATTACACCCACAAAATCCATAAAAAGAAAATATTTGAAATACTTTTGCAAAGACTAAGTAGTCTATAAGTTTTAGGATTATCATTTTTATTCATTCTTAGACTTAGTCTTTATAAAGTAAATTGTTTTCATTTTTAAGTAAGGATAAAAATTGAATTTTGTGTATAGTCTTTTTCGTTACCAAAAATCATATGCATCCTTATGAATTTTTACTAGGAATTCCTTAACTTGGACTTTCATACCTCTTTATTTGTTTAATTTTTTTAATATGTATAACGCATCTAATTTTCTTTCGTATAAGCATTAAGGCTTCTTGAGGCCCTTATACCTAACTAATTGACTATTAGATGTGTTAATACATATATAAGTAATTTTTTCTTAATTTCCTTAGGCTTTCTAATCCACCCATGTAACGAACTTAAAGTCCATGACTCCCAAACCGGTTGGCTTTAGGGCATCAGGTGAGAAAACACCCCGCGGACTCAAATTCGAGTGAACTAGGCCCCAAAACTAAGGACTTTATTTTATTTACTCACCTTTAGGCATGAATACTTATGCTTCTTGAGGCACATGTATCCAGCTTAATTAGTGATTTTTTTTTTATGAGGCACAAAGGTCTTCGTCTTAGAATCCTAGATATGCATTAGGTATGCACATTTCATTAAGGTAAAAATTAAGACTAACTACTTATTCAATTTCTCCTCCTATACCTAAAATTTAGCAATTTATTTATTTTGATCAAGTTTTTAGAAATCCTAATCATGATTTTCCTAATTCTTAAGATTAACTTAGATTTCTTTCAAAAGATACGTCAAGATATTGTTCTTTTTATAACATTTTTTTTTGATTTTTTTTAGCAGATTTTTGTTAGTTTCTACCTATGTTAGTATGTTAGTAAAGCCTACCCCCACACTTATCTCATGCATTGTCCTCAATGTATGAATGTATGCATGTATGCATGAAAAAGAACAAGGGAAGCAGGAGTTACCTCAAGGTGGTGGTTCCGGTGGTGGTCTAATTGGTCCACGAAATGCGGCCCAATCTACTTTTTGTGGAATTCGAGGAAACCCACCAGAAATTTTTCTTATATAACCCACGAAAATGTATGTGTGATCATTTTTTAAAATTTCCACCCCATCAAATTTCCATAATTCATAATTATATTCAGAGTCAATTGTGTCAACCGCCTTGTCCCAAAATGGGGTGTGAAAAGATGGAATGATTGACTTGGACATGGGAAGTACGGGAACGAATACCGACTCAGGAAAGAAACTTAGATCAAGTAATGGTTCAGGAGTCGGGCTAGGTTCAAGAAGTGGGTCCAAATCAATAAGTTGAAACTCAAGTCCACAATCATCTTCCCACAATGGAATGTGACTCAATATTGGTGATTCAAGTTCAGGAATGATAGGTGTGGGAATCAAAACTGACTCTAAAAGATTACCTAAGTCGGGTAACAAAACAGGAGTCAATAATGATTCGGGAATTTGAACTTGATCACAGATTTGAGAATCTAGGTCACATATCTCATTGAGCTCAATATCAAAATAAGAACTTGCCAATTTATCCATGGGACTTTCAAAATTGTAAAATTGGTCAAGTTCAATATGATCATCAAAAATAGGTGATTCAATTTCATGATGAATTGGAACAGGATCCAATGTTGACTCGGAAGATGTGAAATCAGGTGGAGACACCGGAGTCATTATTGAATCAGGAAGCAAAATTGAATCATCAAGTTGGGGTTCATGATCATATTCATGCTCAAGATCTATTTCAGGAAAGGAAAAACTTGCCAAGTTATCAAAATTTGAAGTTTCGGCAAGTTCACATGATGGCACTGAATTAGATTCTTGTTGTCCAAAGCAACTAGGTTCGTCGGCTCTTAGAGAGTAGTCAGTGATATTAGAATTGGCCGGACGGTGAGAACACAAAGATTGAACCATCATATCTATATCATGCTCACGAGCTAATCTAGCCTGAGTCATGGCTTCAAGCCTCTTTGTGATTGGACTTGAAAAAAGGAAGTGTAATCGTGATGAAGTTGTGAGTCGGTGGACTCACGCATCATCATGTCTAAGATTGATGGTGGTTGTTGCTTGGACTCGTGCATACTCATCATTTCCCGGATAGATGGTTTTCTATTCTGAATGGATGGATCTGAGTATGAATCTTGGGAATATTGTGGACAAGGTGGAGACGGAGGACAAGTCGGTTGAAAATTTGACTTAGGGGAAGCGAAACCCCATGAACTCTGTGAAGAGTTGAAAGTATGAAAATTATGGTCATAAGATGGGGGGCATGGGTTATAGTCATCCGGATAATACCATTCCGGCACACTAGGTTGGTCAAAGTTATGATATGCCGGGTTGGTAATATCCGAAAAAGAGTTAGGTGTGTAATATGGATTAAAATTGAAAAAATTATTATTATATGCCATATCACACACAAATAAAAGAAAAAGAAAACAAACAAATAAACAAACAAAAAGAAAAGGAAAAAAATTCTAACCTAAGTTAGGGTAGACCTATGACCTAGATGACTCCTAACTGGTTAAACTGTCCACGGGAGGTAGGGTGCAGACTTTGACCACAAGTTAATCAGCCAGGTCAGGGCAAGAGTGGTGGGAGGTTTTCCGTCAAAGACGTTCCTTAATTAAATAACCACCAATCTTTGGGCTTTCGGCCCTCAATCCCCTTCCTAGACACTGATTTGGCAAGAGTCAACTTCCAGCACCGTTCCCCCTTAGGATAATCTCCTAATTGAGTCCGAGAAGTCCCTAGGGCCAACGTCTAGTCAATTTTTAATTAGGGTTAGGGTTGTGAGTGCTTGGAATATGATTTTGGGCCAAGGAAGGGTGATTAAATCCCCACCTTATCTTGTTAATGGGTTATGCCCTTAGAATGAATTTGTGCAAGTGTACAAAATATGTAAATAAGATTCACTCAAAGTATGAAAATCAACCAAGAGATGAGTCCTATTTTACATGCAATGTCAACGTACCTTACTCCAGCACTCTTCAACAGTAAAAATAAAGGAATTGAAAAGACACGTGCCTAAGATGCAAACGTCTAATCAATTTTTATCTTTAACAACAAGTATTTTACTGTTGATTAATTAGCAGTAAGCAAGATTATCACAGAACAAAGTTTAACAGAGCAGTAGACAGATATTGCAATTTGCAACAATCTGCAAAAAGATGGATCAGTAGGGAACTACTCAGGCCGCGATTTCGCGGCAATTGCCGCGTTTCCGCGGCTCTGAAGTAGGCTCTTGTGCTCTGCCTTGAGGGCAGAGGCACAGAGTTGCTATATGTCCACTTCTGCTGTTATTTTTCTGTTCTCCAAACCTGCAAACAGAAAAGAATAAAAGAATTAGTTAATAATTTTTTTTATAGAGAAAAACTTACCGTCCCTCCCCGGCAACGGCGCCAATTTGTTGATTGAGTTTTACCTGTGCAACAAAATAAAGAGGTTTAGATTTAGAAATAATAGTGCAAGGTTCTCAATTCGAATCCGCTGTAGCAAGGCTATGCAGGTCGTGATCCTCAGGGAGGGAACTGCGATGGAAGCGTTTAAGCAAGTTATCTCCTTTTTTATGTATTTTTTATTAACAATGGTATTTACAATGAGAAGGTAAAAGAAATTAGAAAGAAGTGGAGTTTGTCATCTAATCTAAAGAAATAAAAGAAAGGAAAAAGACTATAAAATACATACCTACCTCTTCAGTCCTACTTACCCTTGATCCTTTTGCGACGACTTACTTTGTCTTCGAAGGCGTACAAGTATGGCGTATAGGATCGTCCACCTTCGCGATCTACACTACAAAAAGAAAAGACTGGCAAGCGACGGCTTGTTCATCTCCATAGGCCATCAACGGCTCTTCTTCGGCGAAGCAGTCTCGAAGCGATCGGTTCTCACGATTTGCAAGACATTAGAGAGAATAACACAAGAATAGAAAAATAAAAAGAGAATAAAACACGAATAACAAGAATAGAAATAACAAAGACAAACCTTTGAGTGGATTTCATTAACAATGGAAGAAAAGTAGGCTTACACCGCTGTCACCTTAGTACAAGCATGGACTCCTTCCTCCATGAAAGCTTACTCCACTCTCAGTTACAAAAATTACAAAAAGAAAAACCTAACCTAAACTACAAATTAGTCTAAGAAACCCTAGAATTTGCTCTCTATTTTCTGTACTTCTGAGGTCTGCAGGGGTATTTATAGGAGCTGGAAGAAGTAGAATCCCAGTACAACTCTGTCCTGCAACTTATTATCATGTTGATCACCGAATATGTCTTATCTGCAGATTGAATTGGAAAGTTTGATCAACATAAGAGTTGTAGGTCTTCCAGTCTTCTTTCTGGAGCATCTTGTATCATCGGATTTGAATATCTGTAGCAAAAGTTATGATCTGAATACTAAAACGTGTACAGTCTGAATCCGAATTTATCTTTAAACTCTTCTCCTTTTATCTCTAAGATTGTCTTGCAAGCAACTAGGGTTGAGTAGAAATTCATCCTTTTTCTTTTAGTATTTGCAACTATTGCCCTTGGTATTTGCAATTTTGGCAACTGATATTTGCAACTTTTACATTGGGCTTGAATATGGGCTTTTGGGCTTCTTTTTAGGCTTTATTTCTTTATTTTAATATTTCGAGGCCTGCACACAATAAATCATAAAATATTAGTAAATGTGCAGAATTATAGGAATAAATATGAAAATGTGATGGTAAATATAATGATAAAAATGCACTTTTCACTACCAATCAATAAACGTGATGCACAGAAATGTTCTTGAGATAAGTAAGTAATTGAGCAGCAGATTAGTGAGCCCGGATCTTTATTATAATTTGAATCACAGCCAAATCACTCTTAAATCATTTTCTAAAAGATCATCTTCTCCAAAGCCTCTTCCAAGTTTTAAATTTTCTTTAAATCACTTCCTTCTCTCCATTCTCTTTTCAATTATAAAAACCAACACCAATTTTTGTTTTTAAAAGTTAACATCGAAATGCTTTCATCGCATTTCTCCTTGTGGACACGACCTGTTAGCCCAAAGCTAGATGGTAATTCTCATTGCTTTCATTTGCAATCAATTTTTGGCGCCGTTGCCAGGAAGGGAACGATGTAACTATTTTCTAACAAGTTTGGAGTCTTTTTTCAGGGATGTTAAGGAATCAGATTTATCACTCAAGCTTTACAGGAGAAGACTTGCTATTCTGTGCCCCTACTCTCGAAGTAGGAAACAGAATTTCAAGAAATTACAGCGCAAAAGTTTGAAATTTTTGGACTACTAAAAAAACTTTTTTGCAAGACATATTGCTTTGCAAAAATATAGTTTTTATGTGTTATTTTTGCTATATCTGATATTCACACTTCCTGCTTTTAATTCAAAAGTTATCTAATTGATTGTCAATTTCTTAAAAAATGTTTAGACTTGTATTCTAGGCATTTGTCTAATTACGTTTCTTTTACAGTTGCTGTTAAAGATAGTTGGAGACATGGTATATATGCATTGCATATAGTTTAGGAAATATTCTTGGGTGATATTTGCTTGTGAATGTTACTTTTCTATATCTTGCACACTTTGCTCAATAAATCTTAAGGGCAAAACCCAAATCAAGATAAGGTAGGGAAGTCATTATCCTTCCTTAGCCCACAAACCATCTCCAAGCACGCACAGTCTAAGCCTAATTTAAAATCTGATAGACGGTTGTCTTATAGACATTCTAACTAATTAGCAGATTATCCCAAGGGGGAAGGTGTTAGAATTTGACTCCTGCTAAATTAGCATCTAAGGACAGGGATTGAGGGGCAAAACCCCGAAGGTTGGTGGTCTGGATTAATTAGGCTCGTCGCTTTTGCGCGGATACCTCCCACCAATCTTGCCCTGAACTGGCTGATTAACTTATGGTTAAAGTCTGTATTATACCTCCTGTGGATAATCAACCAGTTAGGAGTTGTCTAGGTCAAGGTTACCTTAGACTAGGCTTGGTTGTTTCTTATTGTTGACTATTGGTGAACTTGTTTGTGATAGTATTTATGTATGCAAGTGTGGTCAAGAGACCATAATTCATCTAGGTTAACTGGAAACACATCACCACCTAAGTTTGAACTAAGACCAGATCCGGTTATGGCTCAACGGACATCTTTGCAAGATTGGTTCTATCCCATTAGAATTACACTTCCATCTTGCATCAAGCTTCCATCAGTTGGTGAACACAATTTTGAGCTCAAGCCTCAGTTCATCAGCACACTCCCCAAGTTTCATAGCTTAGAGTCAGAAGATGTTTATTTCTTCCTAAGAGAATTTGAGAAAGTATGCTTAATGATGAAAATCTCACACCTTGTAAATGATGCTATTAGGTTGAAATTTGTCCCATTCGCTCTTAAGGACTTAGCCAAGAAATGGCTTTACAACTTAGCAACCGGCTCCATCACATCATGGGATGGTTTCATCAAGGTCTTCTTGAAAAAATTCTATTCAATTCATAAGATCGCTCTCGTTAGAAAAAATATCATGCAGTTCAAGTAAGAACCTAGTGAACCATTTTAGAGGTACTTTGAAAGCTTTAAAGACCTCCTTGTCTAATGTGTTGGCCCAGAGGCCTTCCACTCTAGTTTTGATGATGATTAACTCATGTAGTTATGTTTACTAATAATCTTGTGATGTTTAGTTTCAGATCATTAATCAAGATATTAGTTGGTGATTGCTTCAACAAAGGAGTTTTGGAACCTTTCACATGGTGATTCCAGAGCCCGAGCAACAAGATCATACATAGACTCGTTGGAGTCTAGCTCGGTGGATCACAGAGTTTTGGATTGAGTCGGCTTTGAGACGGCGCTCTACAAGAAGACTTAGGTATCCTATTTTAGTTTGTGTTTTAGATCTATTTGTAAAGACTAGATAGTGTGATATGCTCAAGTTCACAACACACACATGTTTCATGTTTTGGATATTGGTTTTCAGTTTTTGGTTTAACCGAGATTGGTTTTCATGAATAGTTTAGATCAAAACAAGTTTAAATAGTTTAAATGTATATTAGATTCATTCTATATACATGTATGCTTCATATCTTAAATAAACTTAGTTTGACATACCTATTCATGTATTTAGGTTTTGTGTTTTAACAAAAAGTGTTTTCGTAATTAAAGTCAAAATCAATGATATGTATATGCTTCATGTATATTGGACTTATATCCATATGCAACATGCATAAATGTGTTTAAGTATCATGTTTTGTATTTGAATGAGTTTTGAAAAAATCAGATTTCCTATTGAAAAATTCAAGTTTGGAAAAAAACAGGTTTGGTTTTCGGTAATTTTTCCATTACACAAAAATGGTCTAAAATGTTTGATATTTGTGTTGAAGTTTTTATCACATATTTGTATTTCAATATAAAATGATAAAACTATTTTTGTGGATTTTTAGAATATTTATGGGAATTTTTAGAATATTTTTAAAACCAGTTTTCTGTCCCAGATTTCTGCCTGACAGGCTCTGGTGGTCGACCGACTGGTCGATCGGACCCAGAGTCAGTCGACCGGGACGGTCGACCGACGTGCACAAGCCTGTGCACGTTGGCCAGGCACTTGGGCCGGTCGACCAGGCGGTCGACCGACCAGAGAGGTTTGCTCTCTGTTTTTTTACGGTCGACCGGCGGTCGACCGCTGGCTTCCAACGGTCATATTTTTGACCGTTGGCGATCGACCGGGCAGTCGACCGCCAGCTGTTCTGGCTGACAAATTCAGGCAACGGCTATATTTTTGTGGGAGGCTATTTATACCCATTTCTTTGGAATTTTGACTAAGGTTTTAAGAGCTAAAATTTCTCTCCTTTCTTAGTGTTTTTAACAAGTTTTCAAAAGAGGTTTTGTGCCAAAAGAATTCATCTTATTTGTTTTAGGGTTTTGGAAAAATCAAAGAAAATAGAAAATTTGAGAGATTTGTATTGTTCTTCATTTCTATCTTTTACAAAGAGTTTTCCCAAGTATTTTTCTTTGAGTTTTTGTTTTCCAAACTCTAGTTTTTCCACACTTGAGCTATCCTCTATCCTATCTATTTAGGATTTTTTATTTTGTGGGAAAAATATTGTTTGTGGTTGAAAGATACCACCAAGTTGTAAACCCTTGCTTTGTTAGGTTGCTCCCTCTTTGGTAGAGGTTGAGATTGTTGTTTACTCTCTCTTGGTGAGGTGGAGTTGGAGTTGGCTTGTATCCCTCTTCGGTAGAGGTGGATTGTGTTTGTATAGCTCTCGGTGGAGGTTGTTGGTTGAGAGAGGAGTTCGGTACTCCTGGTTGTTGTACAAATCCTCCTCGGTGGAGGTTCCCTCAGTGGGAGTCCTCGGTGGACAAGTTAGTGGATTGAAAATTCTTCTCGGTGAAGGCGGGGACGTAGATCTCGGTGCTCGAACCTCGAAACATATCTTTGTGTTTGCGTTTGATCCATTGTCTCTTAACCTCTCTCTTTTAATTTGTTGTGCATCATTCATAGCATCATATCTTATTTACTTGTGTTGTGCCTTGCACCATTCATATTGTCCATATCATCTTTATATGCTTGGCTTGTGTTTGTGTGCCTCACTTGTACTTAACCACGAGAGCTTCATATAGCACCTCAACTCTTATTCAAAGGAATCAAGAGGAGTTAGTCCAAAGCCCTTCACGGGAAATTCGGCTACACTCGTTGGTTGTACTAAGTGTTGTTGTAAATTAGTTTTAAATTCCGCATTTAGTTTATAGATTAGCCATATCACCTATTCACCCCCCTCTAGGTGATTTCAATTGGTATCAGAGCCTACGCTCCTGATATTTGGTTTAACCACCTAGGAGTGAGATCTTAGTTTGCTAATCTATCATTTGCATTTTGTACATATATATTGTTTGCACACACTCATGGATTGCTTGTCACCTCCCATGTTCGATGTCTCCAACATTGACACATGGAAACTTAGGATGTCCATGTATTTAAAAACCCTAGGTTTGCATGTTTTCCTTGCCTCTACCAAGAAATGCTATCTTGGTAACCGCAATCATATAGGGGCCAATACACAAGCCCTTGAGGCTATTAAAAGCACGCTTTACAAAGAATAACTTATGATTGTTTCTAACTTTAATTCTGCCTTTGCAGTGTGGAACAAGTTGACCACCTCCAAGCTACAAACGCCTAACATCATGGAGGATGAATCTAGTGGAGATGAATCCGAACAACGATGCTATATGGTTCAAGGGAATGACTTCCTTGAGGTACATTCGGATACTCAACTAGATAGTACTAGCTCTTCATTTGATGATCATGATAGTATGGATGCCGATGCTTTAAATGAAGAGTTATCTTGTTTGTGAGAACCTTCTTGAAAAATATAAAGTTTGAAAAAGAAAACTTGTAAATTAAATAAAGAAAAAGAGGATTTGTTTTCAAAACTTGAGTTGGTTTTGCAAGAGAAGGTTGAGATTTCTAATGAAAGGGATTCATTGAAATCTAGACTTGAACTTGCCCTAAAAGAAAATGAAGTTTTAAATCTAAAAATAATTGTGAAATAATTTTGAAGAAAAATGAAAACTTGTCTTCAAAAATTGATTTTGTTGTAAAAGAGAATGATACTTTAAAATTAAAAATTGCTTCTATTTCAAAGGATTTAGATGTTTGTTTAAAGAAAAATATTTCATTGAAAAATGATATTGATTCTCATGTTTGCCATGCTAGTATAGGTTCATCTAGCTCTTCTATTGCATGCCACACTTCTTCTTTAATTAAAAATGATATATCTTTGCTAAAGAAGAACATGGATTGTTTGGGCTCCACTTTGAGCCATTGTGTTTTGAGTCATACACGTTTGGAATCTTTATTTCGAAAGAAACAAGTTCCATCTTTGCATGCACACCCTCCACGGCATACACATGCTACTCACGGTCACAACCATAACACGTTGTATGCTCATGTGTACACTTGTACACATTGTGGACGTAAGGGCCACCTTGCTAAATTTTGCTATGATCGTATACATGATGAAAATTTAGCAACTAAATTTGTTTGGGTTAGGAAAGGTACTAACCCCCATGGACCCAAAAAGATATGGGTACCAAAGACCACCCCTATTGTATTTGATGTAGGTGTGGGCTCTCGCATGACGTGAGAGTAGTTGTACCTTGGAGTGGATGCGTTCCGAGCTTCATGATGACCATTTGGATGCATCACTTTCAAGGGAAGGTTTGGTGGGAAGACCACCTTAGTTTGGAGAACTAGAGAGGTGCCTTCATCGGTTTTGGTATCGATCTCTAACTCCCGTTTTTATTTACATGCTTTCACATCATTAATTTATAGCATGTTTTGTTTTATTGTTCATTATGATTATGCCATGCTAGTTAGATTAATGATATACATGTTAGTTATATGAGACACTCATGTTTGATATAGACTTATATCTTTTGTGTTCACACTTTGTTTTTTAAACTAATATGTATGTCCTAGATCTAATACATATGCATATACATAATGATCATATGGATGTTTATGATTTTGTTTTGATTAGTATGTTAAATGTCATGATTATTAGACCATTGACATGCATGTATAGCTTTTGAGATCACCCATGTTTATATGGACCCATTTGTTGTGTTCTCACCATTGTTTAGCTATTATGCATATCATAGTTCTAATAGCATGTGGATTTACATAATGATCGTATTTATGTTTATCTTGTTGATTTATGTCTAGTTTTATGCTTCATGTTTTGAATATATGTTTAAATGTTAGTTTTCATTAAAACTAGGATATATATATACTTGTACATATAGTGGGCCACAAATAGATTATTACATGTTTGTGCTTAAACGCTCATTTGTACCCATTAGATGTATTAGTATAGTCTAGTTTTGATGATTCATGCATTTTAAACTTGTATTCCCCATTTTGGACATGTTTTATGATTAGATGTTTAGCTTCATGTATATGTCTATCTTGTCCAAACTATTGATTATACATATAAATCCTTTGAGCCACGTGCCTTCATGCATATATTTTGTGGACTCGTTGTGTTTGGATATGTATGTATACTTTAGTTTGTATAAGACATACATATGCCTTGAAGTATAAATTGTTTTTAATGGAAATTTTACTTTTCATGTTTTCATGTTTAAAGGAATCTTAATTGAGCTTATTGTCTATCTTTCATGGTTATGATCTTCACATTTTTATTTGTACACTCACCTTTCTTGTTTACTCATGCTTTGTTTTCATGAGTCATATTTATACTTCATTGATTTTGAGTGTTTAATATCATGTGAATTTCATGTGTTCATGAAAATTATTTTGATTTATTCCTTACTTGAAGGATTTCGTACTAGTTAACAAGTTTTTCCATTTAACTAGTTGCGATATTCTTCGTTATGGTAGAGTTTTTCAAACATACAATATTTTCAAACCTATTTTTGAAAACCCCTACCTTCCATGGGCAGTTGGTTGGGCGAACATGCCTATGTATACTATATTGAAAAACATTTTAAACATGAGCATGAATAGGTGGTAGGAAATATGAGATATACATTTGATATTATTGTTGTTTCAATTGGTATCATTGGATTCTTTCAATTGGTATCAATATTGACATTTTCTTGTATACTCATATATTTTTATGTATGTATACTTACACTTCAAATAGTATCAATTTCGATTGGTATCTAACTTTTCATACATATATGTGTTTTATTTGTGCTTACTATATCCCTATATCTTTAAGCACAAATTTTGATTATGCTAAAGCTTGATTTTTAATGTCTATCATGTTTCAATTGATTAGTTTTCAATTGGTATACTAATTCAAGCTGATGAATCGTTTTAGTTGGTATTTCATAAAGGGGAGAAAACTCGTATTTCATCTTTCAATTGGTATTTTGTTTACCGTTGATTTCCACTCCCTTACTTTATGATGAAAAAGATTAAAAAAATGATTATTGATTTTATTTTGGTATCATATGTTCAGAATAAAAAATATTTACAATTGATATCAAGATGTTTATTTGTTTACCTTCAATTGGTAATTTAAGAAAAATTCAAAATTTGTTTTATTAAGAAATCTCAAAATTTTGTTTTAATAAGAAAATTTAAAATGTTTTTATTTACATTGCATATATGCAAGAAGAGCTTAACATCTCTTCTACATATAGATTCATGTTGTGTGTATCCTATATTGAGGAGCTTGACAACTCTTCTTTATGAGATGCACTTGTGCAGGGGGAGCTTCACATCTCTTCTTATGCATTGCATATTATGTGTTATGTGAATTAGGGCTTGTCATCCTTTCTTCATGTAATGCATATATGTAGGGAAGTTAACTTAGCGTCTTCCTCTTCATGAATGTATATCGCATATATTCTTATTATTGACTTGTTGATGTTACCCCTTTATTGATTCTTTGTTTCGGACAAAAAGGGGGAGAAGAATTTGTTGGTTTTGTTTTTACCCCTTTGTTGATGATTGACAAAAAGGGGGAGAAGAATTTAAGTTTATATGCATGTTTGTATGCATGTTTTATGTTTTAAGAGAAATATCAAGAACATGTTTAATTTTGGTTATTGTATCAAAAGCATTATGTTATTTTGGTATCAAAAGCATTCTTTAAAGAGAACATGTTTATGAAATTAAGAAAAAGAAGAAATAATTTGTTTTTTCTTTCATTTGGTATCAAGAGCATGTTTTATATATTTTATTGTTTTATGCATATCTATTAGTATCAAGAGCCTGTTTATATGCATTTCATAGTTTTATGCATGTCTATGCATGTTTCATGTTTCATATTCTTTGCATATTTATATTGTTTATTGATATGCATGAGTTAAGGGGAAGCTTCTTTGAAGCTTAACTTTAATCCATGCATATATAACTCCATGAGTTTTGTCATCATCAAAAAGGGGGAGATTGTTGCCCAGAGGCCTTCCACTCTACTTTTGATGATGATTAACTCATGTAGTTATGTTTACTAATAATCTTGTGATGTTCAGTTTCAGATCATTAATCAAGATATTAGTTGGTGATTGCTTCAACAAAGGAGTTTTGAAGCCTTTCACATGGTGATTCCAGAGCCTGAGCAACAAGATCATACATAGCACTTGTTGGAGTCTAGCTCGGTGGATCACGAGTTTTGGATCGAGTCGGCTTAGAGACGGCGCTCTATAAGAAGACTTAGGTATCCTAGTTTAGTTTGTGTTTTAGATCCATTTGTAAAGACTAGATATGTGATATGCTCAAGTTCACAACACACACACGTTTCATGTTTTGGATATTAGTTTTCGATTTGGTTTAACCGAGATTAGTTTTCATGAATAGTTTAGATCAAAACAAGTTTAAATAGTTTAAATGTATATTAGATTCATTCTATATACATGTATGCTTCATATCTTAAATAAACTTAGTTTGACATACCGATTCATGTGTTTAGGTTTTGTGTTTTCACAAAAAGTATTTTCGTAATTAAAGTCAAAAACAATGATATGTATATGTTTCATGTATATTGGACTTATGTCCATATGTAACATGCCTAAATGTGTTTAAGTATCATGTTTTTGTATTTGAATGAGTTTTGAAAGATTAGATTTCCTATTGAAAAATCAAGTTTGGAAAAATACAGGTTTTGGTTTTCGGTAATTTTTCCATAACACAAAAATGGTCCAAAATGTTTGATATTTGTGTTGAATTTTTATCACATGTTTGTATTTCAATATAAAATGATAAAACTATTTTTGTGAATTTTCAGAATATTTATGGGAATTTTTAGAATATTTTAAACCCAGTTTTCTGTCCCAGATTTCTGCCTAACAGGCTCTGGCGGTCGACCGGACCCAGAGTCAGTCGACAGGGACGGTCGACCGATGTACACAAGCCTTTGCACGTTGGCCAGGCACTGGGGCGGTCGATCGGGCGGTCGACCGGCCAGAGAGGTTTGCTCTCTGTTTTTTTACGGTCGATCGGCCGGTCGACCGCTGGCTTCCAACTGTCATATTTTTGACCGTTGGCGGTCGACGGGGCGGTCGACCGCCAGCTGTTCTGGCTGACAAATTCAGCCAACGGCTATATTTTTGTGGGAGGCTATTTATATCCCATCTTTGGGATTTTGACTAAGGTTTTAAGAGCTAAAATTTCTCTCCTTTCTGGGTTTTTAACAAGTTTTCAAAAGAGGTTTTGTGCCAAAAGAATTCATCTTATTTGTTTTAGGGTTTTGAAAAAATAAAAGAAAATAGAAAATTTGGAACATTTGCATTGTTCTTCATTTCTATCTTTTACAAAGAGTTTCCCAAGTATTTTTCTTTGGGTTTTTGTTTTCCAAACTCTAGTTTTTCCACACTTGAGCTATCCTCTATCCTATCTATTAGGATTATTATTTTGTGGGAAAAATATTGTTTATGGTTGAAAGATACCACCAAGTTGTAAACCCTTGCTTTGTTGGGTTGCTCCCTCTTTGGTAGAGGTTGAGATTGTTGTTTACTCTTTTGGTGAGGTGGAGTTGGAGTTGGCTTGTATCCCTCTTCGGTAGAGGTGGATTGTGTTTGTATAGCCTTGGTGGAGGTTGTTGGTTGAGAGAGGACTTCGGTACTCTCGGTTGTTGTCCAAATCCTCCTCGGTGGAGGTTCCCTCGGTGGGAGTCCTCGGTGGACAAGTTGTTGGCCCAAGGTTACAATCACCCGTTTTTAGTGTGTTTTGATGATTACAAAACATATTAGTTATTTGTACTAATATTGTTTGTTGTTTAAGCGTGTTTCAGGATTCTATCTCATTTAGGAGGTTTCTTCCCTAAAAGAAGGTAGTTTGGACTCAAGTCAACACAATTGGGCTCAAGATGCAAGTTTGAAGATCATATGGAGAAAGCCCCTCTTGAAGCACTTGAAGTCTTTAGAATCATTGTAAGAATATTTTTGTTAAAGTGTGAGTCTTGGATATTGGCTCTAGGATACACACACAATTGGCTTTGTTAAAAATTTGAGTCTTGTATTTGAAGTTTTCGTATTTAAATTAGGTTTCATGCCTTAATATATATTTACATGACTCTATATTTTACAAAAATAAATACCATGTTTAGATCTTGTTTATATACTCCTACTAGCATATTACTTAAGTTTCTTTAAGTCAAAAATTATTTTTGCAAAATTTTTCAAGTCAAAAATACACTGTTTTCCCTGTTTCAGGCTGACCGGCCGACCGGCCCGGTCGACCGGCCTTTGTTCCTGGGCGTGAACGTCTGTGCACGTCCGACGGTCGACCGGGCGGTCGACCGACTTAGAGCAGGATTGCTCTCGGGTTTTCTGGGTCGACCGGCCGGTCGACCGCCAGAGGAAAACTGAGAGCAGGTTTGCTCTCGGGTTTTCTGGGTTGACCGTCCGGTCGACCGCCCGAAGAGACTTTTGTTTTTAGTAGAGGTCGGTCGACCCCGGTCGACCGGAGCCCAACGGCTCTTTGCCAGCAAGGCGACGGTCGACCGGCCGGTCGACCGCCAAGCCTGCACCAGCCCAACGGCTCTTTCCTCTTTGGTGCAATTCTGAAATCTGTTTTATTTTCTGTTTTAACAGACTTTTTTCAGAGTTGTTGGAGACCTTTTCAGGTCAAATTAGGTGAAAATATAATGTTTTTAACCTATTCCTCTCCATATAATAGAGGGAAATAGGTCTTTACTAAACACCAAGAAAATTCTCAAGTTTTTCATTGTTTTCAAAAGAGAAGAAAAATTGTTTAAGCTACTCATTTCCAATTCTTTTTGAGCTTGTTTTTCAGTTGTGTTTGATAACAAATATCACTCTACAACTGAGTTTTCTCACCACACTTCTTAGAGCCAAAAATCCTTTACTCATTCTATAAGAAGTTGTAAAAGAGTGAGAGTTTGTAAAAGAGTTTGGTGATCTGTTTGTGATCACCTTGGTGACTTGTAATCTTCTTCTTCTTGTGGAGACACCTCTTCGGTAGAGGTTATTGTAAGTTGGAGAGCTCGGTGCTCGGGTCTTCGGTAGACCATTGTAAGGCGTCCTCAGTGGATAGTGGAAACCCTTCACGGAGGTGAAGGCAGGGAGTAGAGCGGTGGCTCGTACATCGAAACAGATTCTTGTGTTTGCGAGTGCCTTGTGTCATTCTTACTTTAAATTTCCTTTGCACTCTATTGCTTTCATTTAATTGCTTGAGTTCTAACTTACTTTCCTTGTGCAATTGGTTCTAGTTTGTACACTTGTCATACTTGTGATATTTATCTTGTGTGCACTTCATCATGCATATATTATTCATCTCTTGTTCGATCATTTCTCATACAACAAGGTTGCATTGCGCACCTCTAACCCATTCAAGGGGAATTGGGAGGAAGGAGTTCAGAACCCTTCACGGGGCATTCGGCTCTTAGTCTTGTTTGAGAGATCGTTGCATCATTCATTCATCTTAAGTTTTAAAAAGATCATTAGATTATCAATTACACCTATTCACCGCCCCTCTAGGTGTTTTTCAATTGGTATCAGAGCCTGGACTCTAGGATTTTGGTTTAACCACCTTAGAGAGATCCTCACTTTGCTAATCATTTCATTCATACTCACTTAGTAAAGATGGCCGATGGTATCAAGACACCCCCTAAGTTTGATGGACTTAACTTTCCCATATGGAAGGTTAAGATGACCGTTTTCTTGCAATCTCTAGGTAGCTGAGTTGTAAAGGCCGTGACCAAACCCTTTAGTGCACCCCCCGGTGATGAATCTACTTGGTCCGAAATTGAGACCAAAGAATTTGATGCCAATGCTAGGGCTCACTATGCACTACTTCAAGCCCTCAATGATGATGACATTGCTAGAGTCATCCATTGCAAATCCGCATTCGAGATTTGGACACACTTACTAGTGACACATGAAGGGACTTCACAAGTGAAGAGGGCTAAGATGGACCTCTTCGGTCCCAATATGAGAACTTTAGCATGCAAGAACATGAAACCATAGATGATATGGTTACAAAATTTACAAAGATCACTAATGGACTTTCTTCTCTAGGTGATGGTATTGACAATGATCAAAAGGTGAGAAAGATCATCCGGGCTCTTCCTCCTTCATGGGAAGTAAAAGCAACAACCTTGAAGGAACTCAATGACAAGGATGAGATGGAGCTAATAGGTCTCATTGGGAACCTCAACCATGAGATGGAGAGGAAAGCAAGGGAGGACATGGCTCCTTCAAAAAGAAGACTATAGCCTTCAAAAGTCAAGCCACTTACTCTGACGAAGACGATGAAGAAGAAGATGACGAAGAGCTCTCACTTCTTGTGAAGAACGTCCGGAGGATGTACAACAAGGCGAAATTCCAAGGTAGAAGGAGATGGCAAGGAGGCAAAGAAGAAAGGAAGATTTTGCTTCAATTGTCAAAAACGGGACATATTGTTGCGGAGTGCCCGGACAAGGCAAAGCCCTCCACATCCAAGAAGCCTACAAGCTAACAAGAAGAAAGCTAAGGCAACATGGGATTACGAAAGCGAATCCGAGGAGGAAATCGACACCGCCAATATGTGCTTCATGGCTAATGAAAGCACAAGCAAGGTAACCCCTTCCACTTCTCCTAATGAAGAACTTTCTATGGATGAACTAGGAGAAGCATTGTAGAACTTTCGCATAATTATGATTTATTAAAGAAAAAGTATTTAAAAATGAAAAAGGAAAATGAATCTCTTAGTCTTCAAGTGTTTAATCTTTCTAAAGAAAAAGATGATTTGGTTTCCATTTTAGCTACAACCAAACATGATTTTGATAAGTACAAGATTCTTGTAAAGGCAAGACCCCACTAGTTGAGTCTAATGAGATTACCATGCTTAAAGAAAGAATAGACTCATTAGGAATTGTTTGAAAAAGTGTGAATTTGATAAAAAGAAGATAGAGGCTATGTTCCTAAGAAACAAGCCCCTAAGAAAAATGTTCATCATGCTCATGCTCATGTCCATACCACACAACCTTTACATCATGGCAAACCCCAAAAGCATGCTCACACTTCACACACACATCATGCATACATGTATAGAAAAGTGTACTCATGTCACATTGTGGCGTAAAGGGCACTTAGCCAATTTTGCTATGATAGACTAAGTGCATCTCATCATAATGTTTGGGTTCGAAACACTAACTTTCAAGGACCCAAGAAAATTTGGGTACCAAAATCAACGAATTTGTTAAATGATGTAGGTATCTTCCAAAGCCCAACGACGTAGAGGATTGTGGTATCTTGACAGTGGTTGCTCAAGGCACATGACTTGGGACATCAACAACTTTGCAACCCTATCAAGATACCACCAGATACCATGAAGGTGGCACCGTCACCTTCGGAGATGACGCCAAGGGTAAAATCATCGGTATCGGTAATGTAAAACTTGGCACATCCCCTTTAATTGAGAATGTAGTTTTAGTTGACGGCCTCAAGCATAACCTCTTGAGTGTTAGTCAATTATGTGATAAAGGTTTTGATGTAGTTTTTGATAATGTTGTTTGTAAAGTAATTGATAGAACCTCTAATGTTTGTGTGTTTTCGGTTTTCGTGAAAGTAATGTTTATATGATTGATATGTTAAATATGTCTTGTAATATTACTTGTTTAAAAGCCCTCGATGATGAACTTGGTTGTGGCATAGAAGATTAGGCCACATTTCTTTTGACCATATATCTAGGCTTAACACAAAGGAAATGGTGAAAGGTATTCCTTGTTTGAATTTTGAAAAGGACCGAGTTTGTGACGCATGTCAATTTGGGAAACAAACTAAGTCTTCTTTCAAGTCAATTAAGGATATCATGATATCACGTCCTTTGGAGTTGATCCACATGGATTTATTTGGCCCTACTCAAACCAAAAGTCTAAGTGGGAATAGATTTGCATTTGTTTTGGTAGATGATTTTTCACGTTTTACTTGGGTTTCTTTCTTGAACATAAAAATCAAGCCTTTCACATTTTCAAGCCTTAAGAAAAGAGTTGAAAAGGAAAAAGATACTTCAATTTTAAGAATAAGAAGTGATAGAGGAGGTGAGTTCATTAACCTACCCTTTACCACTTTTTGTGAAGAACATGGAATAAAGCATGAACTTTCTTGTCCTAGAACTCCACAACAAAATGGAGTAGTTGAACGTAAAAATAGAACTTTGCAAGAGATGGCTAGGACAATGCTAAGTGAATACGGTCTACCACATTATTGTGGGCCGAGGCCGTTAATACATCATGCTACATATCAAATCGTGTTTTCTTGTGTAAAAATACTTCAAAAACTTCTTTTGAAATGTACTTTTCTAGAAAAAATGTTTCATATTTCAAGGTTTTTGGATGCAAATGTTTTGTTTTAAATACAAAAGATAATTTAGGAAATTTGATGCTAGATCTTATGAGGCTATTTTTGTTGGTTATTCTAGTACTAGCAAGGCTTATAGAATCTTCAATAGATCATCTTTGACTATTGAGGAATCTATACATGTTAAGTTTGAAGAATCTAACTTGTTTGTTAAGAATGTTGTAGAAATAGATGCATTGGATGAAGGCTTGGAGAAAGTGACCTTGGAGGATACACCTACTATGGGAGACAAGCCAAAGGATGATGAAGGAAGTGAAGGTAAAGTAGAAGAGGCTCAAGGACATAAAATTCAATCAATTGACGTGGAGCCTACTCAACAACTTCCAAAGGGGGAGATACAATCCTCATCATCCCAAGGACCTCGTCATAGGTGAAGTATCTAAAGGGGTAACCACTCGCTCTAAACTTCATGATTATTATGGTCACTATGCATTCATTTCTCATGTTGAACCCAAGAACGTCCTCGAAGCCGAGGCCGATTCATATTGGTTGCTAGCTATGTAAGAGGAACTCAATCAATTTGAGCGCAACTAAGTTTGGCACCTTGTTCCTAGGCCCCACGATAGACCAACAATTGGTACTAAGTGGATCTTTAAAAACAAGTTGGATGAATCGGGTAACGTAGTTAGAAACAAAGCTAGGTTAGTTGCCCAAGGTTACACCCAAATCGAGGGAATCGATTTGAAGAAACCTTTGCACCCGTAGCACGGCTTGAAGCCATACGGATGACACTAGCTTGTGCCTCATATAAAGATTTCAATTATTTCAAATGGATGTTAAAAGTGCTTTTCTAAATGTTTTATTGAAGAGGAGGTGTATGTTGAACAACCCCCGGGTTTGTTGATCCTACACATCCAGATTTTGTATTTAAATTAGATAAAGCTCTTTATGGTTTGAAACAAGCCCCTAAGGCTTGTATAAAAGACTTTCTTCATTTTTGATTTCAAATGGTTTTAAGAAAGGTAATATTGATACAACGTTGTTTACAAAACATGAAGAAAAGGATATACTTATTGTACAAATTTATGTTGATGACATTATTTTTGGTTCTACTAATGAATCTCTTTGCCAAGCTTTTGAATCATGCATGAAGGATGAATTCGAGATGTCTATGATGGGGGAGCTCAACTATTTGCTTGGACTCCAAATCAAGCAACGGAAGGATGGGATCTTCATCAATCAAGCCAAGTACACAAAGGAACTATCAAGAGGTTCGGGCTTGAAGGAGCTAAAGTGAGCAAAACTCTCATGGCAACCACTACAAAGCTTGACAAGGATGAACAAGGTAATAATGTAGACATTAAATTATATCGTAGCATGATAAGTAGTTTGCTTTATTTAACGGCTAGTAGGAGGCCGGATATTATGTTTTCCGTTTGTCTTTGTGCACGTTTTCAATCTTGTCCTAAAGAGTCTCATATAATTGCGGTTAAACGCATAATTAGATATCTTAAGGAGACTATTGAAATGGGTTGTGGTATTCGAAAACCGGTCAATTTTCAATGACGAGTTATTCGGATGCCGACTATGCGGGTTGTAGGGTAGATAGGAAGAGCATAAGTGGAACATGCCAATTCTTAGGTAATTGTCTTGTATCTTGGTCTTCCAAAAAGCAAAACTCGGTAGCCCTATCAACCGCCGAGGCGGAATATGTTGTAGCCGGAGCTTGTTGTGCACAAGTTCTATGGATGAAACATACTCTCCTCGACTATGATTTACACTTTGATCATGTAAAATATTTTGTGATAATACTAGTACAATTCACATGACAAAGAATGCAAATCAACATAGTAAAACCAAACACATTGACATTAGGTATCACTTTCTTAGAGAGCATTATGAGAAAGGTGATATTGATATAGACTATGTTTCTACTGATTTTCAACTCGCCAATATTTTTACTAAACCTTTAGATTATGCTAGATTTTCGTTTAATTGTGGTGAGTTAAATGTTTACATTATGGATTCTTAAACATATTTGTTTGTCTTGTTTTTGTTTTGTTTTAAACCTTTTTGATGTATGACAAAAAGGGGGAGAAAAAGAGATAAGTTTGTTTTTAAGTTTGTTCACTATTTGAGTTTTTGGTTTTATGACAAAAGATAGATAAGTTTGTTCATTTTTTAGTTTATGACAAACATATTGTGTTGATATTTTCAATGCTTTATGTATGTTTTATATAGTTTTTAATTCTCATTATATAACATAGCATTATTTGAGGGGGAGCCTTTCAAGCTCTTCTTTCATTTTTGTTTAAATAACTATATGTTTTGTCATCATCAAAAAGGGGGAGATTGTTGGCCCAAGGTTACAATCACCCGTTTTAGTGTGTTTGATGATTACAAAACATATTAGTTATTTGTACTAATATTGTTTGTTGTTTAAGCGTGTTTCAGGATTCTATCTCATTTAGGAGGTTTCTTCCCTAAAGGAAGGTGGTTTGGACTCAAGTCAAAACAATTTGGGCTCAAGATGCAAGTTTGAAGATCATATGGAGAAAGCCTCTCTTGAAGCACTTGAAGTCTTTAGAATCATTGTAAGAATATTTGTTAAAGTGTGAGTCTTGGATATTGGCTCTAGGATACACACACAATTGGCTTTGTTAAAAATTTGAGTCTTGTATTTGAAGTTTTTCGTATTTAAATTAGGTTCATGCCTTAATATATATTTACATGACTCTATATTTTACAAAAATAAATACCATGTTTAGATCTTGTTTATATACTCCTACTAGCATATTACTTAAGTTTCTTTAAGTCAAAAATTATTTTTGCAAAATTTTTCAAGTCAAAAAATACATGTTTTCCCTGTTTCAGGCTGACCGGCCGACCGGCCCGGTCGACCGGCCTTTGTGCCTGGGCGTGCACGTCTGTGCACGTCCGACGGTCGACCGGGCGGTCGACCGACTTAGAGCAGGATTGCTCTCGGGTTTTCTGGGTCGACCGGCCGGTCGACCGCCAGAGGAAAACTGAGAGCAGGTTTGCTCTCGGGTTTCTGGGTCGACCGTCCGGTCGACCGCCCGAAGAGACTTTTGTTTTTTAGTAGAGGTCGGTCGACCCCGGTCGACCGGAGCCCAACGGCTCTTTGCCAGCAAGGCGACGGTCGACCGGCCGGTCGACCGCCAAGCCTGCACCAGCCCAACGGCTCTTCCTCTTTGGTGCAATTCTGAAATCTGTTTTATTTTCTGTTTTAACAGACTTTTTTCAGAGTTGTTGGAGACCTTTTTCAGGTCAAATTAGGTGAAAATAAAATGTTTTTAACCTATTCCTCTCCCTATAAATAGAGGGAAATAGGTCCTTACTAAACACCAAGAAAATTCTCAAATTTTTCATTGTTTTCAAAAGAGAAGAAAAATTGTTTAAGCTACTCATTTCCAATTCTTTTTGAGCTTGTTTTCAGTTGTGTTTGATAACAAATATCACTCTACAACTGAAGTTTTCTCACCACACTTCTTAGAGCCAAAAATCCTTTACTCATTCTATAAGAAGTTGTAAAAGAGTGAGAGTTTGTAAAAGAGTTTGGTGATCTTGTTTGTGATCACCTTGGTGACTTGTAATCTTCTTCTCTTGTGGAGACACCTCTTCGGTAGAGGTTATTGTAAGTTGGAGAGCTCGGTGCTCGGGTCTTCGGTAGACCATTGTAAGGCGTCCTCGGTGGATAGTGGAAACCTTCACGGAGGTGAAGGCGGGGAGTAGAGTGGTGGCTCGAACCTCGAAACAAATTCTTGTGTTTGCGATTGCCTTGTTTCATTCTTGCTTTAAATTTCTTTTGCACTCTATTGCTTTCATTTAATTGCTTGAGTTCTAACTTACTTTCCTTGTGCAATTGGTTCTAGTTTGTTACACTTGTCATACTTATGATATTTATCTTGTGTGCACTTCATCATTGCATATTGTTCATCTCTTGTTCGATCATTTCTCATACAACAAGGTTGCATTGCGCACCTCTAACCCATTCAAGGGGAATTGGGAGGAAGGAGTTCAGAACCCTTCACGGGGCATTCGGCTCTTAGTCTTGTTTTGAGAGATCGTTGCATCATTGATTCATCTTAAGTTTTAAAAAGATCATTAGATTAGCAATTACACCTATTCACCCCCCCTCTAGGTGTTTTTCACAAGTTAGTAGATTGGAAATCCTTCTCAGTGAAGGCGGGACGTAGACTCGGTCCTCGAACCTCGAAACATATCTTTGTGTTTGTGTTTAATCCATTGTCTCTGAACCCTCTCTCTTTTAATTGTTGTTCATCATTCATAGCATCATATCTTATTTACTTGTGTTGTGCCTTGCATCATTCATATTGCTCATATCATCTTTATATGCTTGGCTTGTGTTTGTGCGCCTCACTTGTACTTAACCACGAGAGCTTCATATAGCACCTCAAATCTTATTCAGAGGAATCAAGAGGAGTTAGTCCAGAGCCCTCACGGGGAATTCGGCTACACTCGTTGGTTGTACTAAGTGTTGTTGCAAATTAGTTTTAAATTCCGCATTAGTTTATAGATTAGCCATATCACCTATTCACCACCCTAGGTGATTTCACAATGTCATCATCATGAAATAGAGAAATGGCGACAATACCAAATTCTTTATGATGGTTTAGACTACTCTACCAAGACCCTCTTAGAAACCATGTGCAAAGGGGAATTCTTACAAAAGGATGAGAATGAAGGATGGGATTTATATGATAATCTAGCTGAAAAGACCATCCAATGGGAACAACTAGTAAAAACTCTAAGAATTCAAACTCCATCTCTTCAAAAGGTGGTCTCCATTCATTGAATCATCCATTGCTAATGAGGCTAAATTAGCTAACCTTGCGAGAAGACTGAAAGTTTTAGAAACTAAGGAACCAAGTCAGTCAATCAAGTCAGCTCAAACTAATTTTTAACTCCAGGTTGTACTTACTGTCAAGCCATAATGAGTGTCCTGTGTTTCAAGCTCAGCAACAATATCTTGAACCGATGAACACGGCCTTTCAAGGCCGAACAATAATCCTTACGCACCAATGTACAATTCTGGCTGGAGAAATCACCTAAATTTTCTTGGAGCCAAAACAATAATGATCACTCATGGTCAAACCATGCAGGCTACTTTCATCATCCAATAATTTTTTCAATCATCAACCCAACTCTTCTAATTACCATCACAACTCTTCCAACCATCTGCCCAACTTTTCAAATTATCAACAAAACTTTCCCATCCAAGCTCCACAACCCTCCGTCCAGAATCCTAAACTTGAAAGAAGAATGACTGACTTTGAGAGAAACATGGAAAGGTACATGAAGAATCAAGATTCTCTCATGCAAACCATACAGAGGCTAGAGGTTCAAATAAGCCAATTAGCCAATCCACAAAATGAGAGACAAAAGGGTACCTTACCAGTCAGCTAGTAATGAATTCTAGGAATTCTCAATAAGCTCATTGGCTGAGGATCAGTCATTCAATCAATGTAATGATGTTCATACATTGAGGTCAGAAAAGAAAGTTGATATCATGTGTCAAACACATCAAATTCCATTAGCACTGATTGAAGCTTTACCTGCACAAAAATACAAAATTTTAGATTAAGAATAAAAATGTGCAAGTGCTCAATTCTTACGCTATAGCAAGTGGCTATGCGGGTCGTGATCCATAAGGAGGGTTTTGCGATAGAAGCGTTTACGTTTTGTATTGAAATCTTTATAAAAAACCAAACGAGAGTTCTTTTGTTTTTAATTTAAGAAAATGGAAATTATGTTAAAGTTAGAAGAAAATGAGAGATGAAGAAGGTGAAAAAATCAGAAAACAATGAAGCGAAATGTACAAATGAAGTGGAGGAAAAAGAGTTGGAAGAGGTGGTGATATAATTTACACAAATGAAAGAAAGGAAAGAAGATGAAGAAATACTTACCTAGGTTGAGTGATGACCTACCTGAAAACGTTGAATGTTCTACCTTTGCTTCGGAGGCGTTCAACGCATAGATCATAAGCTCGAGCTCAGTCCCCGTGCACATTATATCGTCAAGCCTAGCAAGAACGAAGTGATGCGGATCTTGGAGGAGGAGAACGTCTTATGAACTATCGCTGGCTCTCACGTACCTTAGTTATACTTGCTTGGAATTCACTTGTAAACTCAACAACAACAACCAAGTAAAGTAGAAGAGGAAGACGAAACAAAAGAAAATACGAACTTAAAAAGAACTTTTACCTTTATTAATTGCAGAGACAATGGAAGAAAGGAGGAGGGTACATCGTCGGGTCACTTCAACATCAGCCTCTCTCTCTTACTTACATAAATCTTCTTCTACCCTAAGTTACATACAAATTACATAAAAGAAAAGAAAAACCTAAACGATAAAGAATGAAAACTAGGCTAAATCCTAATCTGCCTTTTTCTCCTTGCTCAGCTAAAAACAGTATTATAGGCAAAAAACCTAAAGGAGAAGATCCCAGGAAGATGGGGGAATCTCCTGGTCTGATGTATTTCCGTATCTTCTTCTGATTTTCTTGTTTTTTTCTTCAAAAGTTGACAAAACAGCTTTGATTGTGCTTGATTCAGGGAGAATTCTTCTCAACCTTCCTTATATGCCAAGTTTTGCCTTGATTCAGGGAGGATTCTTCTCAACCTTCCTTATATACCAGATTTTGCCCACAGGGAGGATTCTTCTCAACCTTCCTTATATGCCAAGATTTTGCCCTGATTTTTCATCTTGATTCAGGGAGGATTCTTCTAAACCTTCCTTATATGCCAAGATTTTGCCCTGATTTCTCATTTCAAATTTATTCTGAATTAATCAAAATTTGGTGGGCTTTTGGCTTGTTTCTCTTCATCTCCTTAAGGAATGGGCCTGCAAATAAATTAAACATTTAATTAGGACAAAGCAGATTTTATTCTATAATAAGTATGGAATATGATAATAAATGTGCAACATTAGTGACCAATCAAGCACAACCACACTCAAGCATCCACCTCATCTAGACCCAATCCTTCCAAATCTGAGTAAGTCAAACAGTCAAGTGCACTAGCCTATAGGACCATTTCCTAATAGGCTAAAAAACAACAAGTAAAATCCACACATGGATAAGATAATTGAGATCTTCAATCAAATGAAGATAAATGTGTCCACTTCTTGATGCCATCCAATAAGTCCCATCTTATACAAAATTCTTAAGGACATGTGTACCAAGAAGAGAAAGACTAATGTACCAAGAAAGTCTTTTAGCCACTAACATTAGTGAGCTACTGTCGGGTCCGATCCCTGTCAAGTATAAGGATCCGGGCTGTCCCACCATTGCCTGCACCATAGGACAAGCTGAGATTAGTCGTGCACTTCTTGACTTGGGAGCAAATATCAACTTCCCATTCTCAGTTTATCACAACTCGGTGGGCGATCTTAGTACAACTCGAGTCACTATCCAACTGGTTGACCGTTCAGTGAAAGTTTCCAAGGGAAAATTAATGATGTCCTTATCCGGGTCGGGAGTTATCCACCCCATTGATTTCATAGTTCTAGAGACACAACTTGTGTCCAATCCTAGAGCTCAAACTCTTATTATCCTAGGGTGACTATTCCTTACTACTGCCAATGCATTATCAATTGTAGGAATGGGTCTACGAGGTTAACCTTTGAGGACATGACTAAAGAAGTCAATGTCTTCAACCTAGGAAAGCAACCCCGTGATATTGAGAATCAAACATTTGAAGTCAACCTCATTGAGAACTTGACAAGTGACACAGGAAGAATTGGAACTAGAAACTGAGTGTGACTTTGAGTTAGAGTCTGACAATTTTAATCTTGGTCAGGTTGTCGAGTCTGCTGTGAATGGGCCTCGAACTCTATTTCACCAAATGTGGAGCCAACAAATTTGACTCATCCTTCCAGTGAGCCTTCCCCTTCTTTAGAATTGAAAGCCTTACCTGCGCATCTCAAGTACGTCTATCTAGGCGAACAAAAGACCTTTCCTATCATTATTTCCTCCCATTTAAATGACGGGCAAGAAGATCTAAAAGTAATTCTGACAAAAACATAGGGAAGCCATTGGTTGGACTATGACCGATATAAAGGGATTGAGTCCACCATAGTTCAATATCGCATTCATCTCAATGAAGAAGCGACACCAAAGAGAGACTCGCAGCGTAGGTTAAACCCTATAAAGTAAGAGGTTGTTCACGCTGAAATTATGAAACTCTTAGACAATGGGATAATCTATCCCATTCCGGATAGCCAATGGGTCAGTCTTGTCCACGCGGTTCCAAAGAAATTCAGTTTCACCGTAGTGGAAAACGAGAACAAAGACTTGGTCCAAACTCGACTCCCACGAAAATTTGAGTTTGCATTGACTATAGGAAGCTTAATGCAGCAATTCGTAAGGACCATTTCCCGCTCCCTTTATTGATCGAATGCTTGAACGATTGGCAGGCCGAGTATTACTGTTTCTTGGAAAGTTACTCAGGGTATAATCAGATTCCTATTGCTCCGAGGACCAAGAAAAGACTACGTTCACATGCCATTTGGGACATTTGCTTATCAACGAATGCCTTTCGGCTTATGCAATGCCCCAACAACGTTTCAACATTGCATTTGAGTCTTTTCTCTGATATGGTGAACGATTCTTAGAAATCTTCATGGATGATTTCTCCATCTACGGAGATTCATTCACTCAATGTCTTCATTTAGAATTTGTCCTCAAACGTTGTGCCGAGAAAAATCTGACACTGAACTGGGAGAAATGCTACTTCATAGTAAGACATAGAATTGTCTTGGGTCATGAAATCTCAAGAAAGGAATTGAAGTAGATAGAGCCAAGATTGAGTTACTGCTAAGCTTCCCATGGCCAAATGCGTGAAGGATATTAGATCCTTCTTACGACACGCCGGTTTCTACCGAAGTTTATCAAGGATTTTATCAAGATGCTAGACCCTTGACTAATATGTTAGCTAAGGATGTGTCCTTCACTTTCGATGCCGAATGTATAAATCTTGGGAGAAGCTTAAGAAAGAGCTTATTTTGCACCAATCATATCTGCACCGGATTGGTCTAAACCGTTCGAAATCATGTCCGACGCTTCTAATTTTGCAATAGGCGCTGTCCTGGGACAGGGCATTGATAACAAAAAGCACGTGATTTACTACTCAAGTAGGACTCTAACAATGCTCAAATGAACTACACTACTACTGAGAAGGAATTCTTGGTAGTAGTATTTGCTTTAGAGAAATTTTATCCCTACCTACTGGGGGTCTAAAACCACAATTTTCACCTATCATTCTGCGCTTAGGTACCTCATGATGAAGAAGGATGCCAAGGCTCGACTCATTCGTTGGATCCTCCTTCTTCAAGAATTCGATCTCCAGATTCGAGACAAGAAAGGCTAGAAATATCATTACTATCCATCTCTCGCGTATTCCAAACTCTCCATGCAACGAACTGCCCATAAATGCTGAATTTCCTGATGAAAAAACTCTTAGCCATCATTAGGGAACCTTGGTTTGCTGATATAGTGAATTACTTAGTCACAAACCAAACTCCATCTCATTGATGTAAAAACGATATATCGGTTCTTATCTCAAGTTCAGTATTTCTTTTAGAAGGAACCGTATCTTTTAAGTACTGTTCTGACCAAATTATTAGGAGATGCATTCCCGATGAAGAGGTTAAGAGTGTTTAATCCTTCTGTCACGAACTTGCATGCAGTGGATACTTTGGTCCCACAAGACTGCTGAAAAGGTGCTACAAAGTGGGTTTTATTGGCCCGCATTATTCAAAGATGCTTATGAATTTTGCAAGACTTGCCCTAGATGCCAGATGGTAGGAAGGATCTCAAAACGAGATATGATGCCCCTCAGCCCAATTCTAGAAATAGAACTCTTTGATGTTTGGGGCATCGACTTTATGTGTCCATTTCCTAATTCATTGGAAACCAATACATATTGGTTGCGGTGGACTATGTGTCCAGTGGGCAGAAGCCATTCCAAGTAAAACTAATGATAACAAAGTTGTCATAAAGTTTTTAAAAGAGAACATTTCTCACGCTTCAGAACCTCTCGCACTATCATCAGTGATAATGGTACTCACTTTTGCAATAGATTCTTTGAAGCTCTTATGTGAAAGTATGCCATAACTCATAAGTTGTCCACACCTTATCATTTTCAAAGCCAGTGGGCAGGTTGGTTTCCATTAGACAAATCAAGCTTATTTTGGAGAAGACTGTGAACCAAAATCGGAAAGATTAGTTCACCAAACTTGTAGATGCCCTATGGGCCTACAAAACCACTTTCAAGATGATTTTAGGGATGTCTCCTTATAGGTTAGTCTTTAAGAAATCTTGCCACCTACCCGTTGAATTAAAGCACCGGGCCTTATGGGCAATCAAGCAGCTAAATTTTGACTTGACTAAAGCCGGTAACCTTTAGAAATTACAAATTTTTAAATTAGAGGAGTTGAGAAATGAGGCTTATGAGAATGCTAATATCACTAAAAATAGAGTTAAGATTTTTTATGATAAACACATCATAAAGAAAACATTTATCCCTGGATAAAAAGTCTTACTCTGTAATTCTAGGCTTCATCTTTTTCCAGGAAAACTAAAATCAAGATGGACTGGGCCATTCGTTATAAAAACTGTATTCCACATGATGCTATAGAGATCAGTGACACCAAGAATGAAAATGACTTTAAGGTAAATGGTCAATGCCTAAAACCTTTCTTTGAATCGGTGCCAATAAATGAAACGGCTATAGGTCTTTTTGACCCAGTGTATCGGTAACTTTTCTCTTTTACATTTTGTTTCATGCATCTATACATTTCTTTCATACATTGGGGACAATGCATGAGATAAGTGTGGGGGAGGGCTCCAATATGACTAATAAAAAAGAAAAATATATATATATATTATAACAAAAACTTTTTGAAAAAAAACAATATTTTGATATATTTTTTGTAAGAAATTAAGTTAATTTTAAGGAATAGGAAAATCATAATTATGATTTCTTATACTTGGTCAAAATAAGATGACTTGTTGATTTTAGGGTTAGGAAGAAAATAGTGAAAGTAATTTAGTCTTGATCTTTACTTAAAGAAATATGCACATTTTATACACTTACATACTTAGGATTCAAAAACAAAGATTCTTATCCCATAGAAAAAAATTATATATCTAAAAAATAAACAAATCTAATTATTGATTAGTTAGGTGTTTGGCCTAAAACAAGCCTTGGTATTTATATGAAAGATGATTAGATAAGTTTGAATATATATACCCTCTGATTAAGCTGAGTATTTGTGCCTCATGAAGCATAAGTATTCACGCCTAAAGGGGTAAATTTTATAAATAAAAACCATTAGTTTCATGGTGTTGTTTCGCTCGAATGCTTAAGTCATTAGGCGTATTTTCTCACCTGGTGCCCTGAGACTGTCCGGTTTGGGTGTCACCCACTAAAGGCTAGTTACATGGGTAGATTAGAAAGCCTAAAAGAATAGAGGAATAAATACCACCCTAAAAATAAATAAGACATAATACTTAAAGTTAAAGAACCCTTAGTCAAAATCTCACGGTCATGAAGGTGCATATGGCTTAGGATAAAGTAATAGACTAGATGATAAATACAATTTGACTCCTTACTCTGATTGATGACATGTTTTTGAATAGAGACTAAGTTTAGAGAAAAAAATTTGATTTTTCTATAACTTATAGATTACTTGAACTCTACAACAATACCTTAAATATTTTCTATCTTTTCAAAATGCTTTTCGAAAATACTAACATTTTTCTCTTTCTTTATGTTTTGTGGGTGCAATCCACTGAAAACCCTCACGAGACAAAACTCGTCCTTTAAGGGTAACTTAGAGGTTTAACGGCTTATTGCACAAGCTCAGTGCGATCGAGCAACCCGTGAAAGTGGTCTAATAATTGATTAGGATTAGTTTGATGTTTTACTTGAGGGCGAGCAAAAGATAAGTGTGGGGGTGTAATCAAGCAAATATATTGCATATATATTGTCACATTACCAAATATTTTCTAATAAATCCTATTAATAAATCTTATTTTTCTTTATAAAATGCAGGCCCATTGCTAAATAAAAAGGAGAGAAAACAAGCCAAAAAGCCCATCAAAATTCTGATTTAATTCTGAATTAATTCAAAATTAGAAGATCAGGACAGATCAAGGAAGATCAGAGAACATAAAATTGGTTGAACAACGGTTAGAACAAATCTTTATAAATCAATTGGTTAAAACAAAGATCAAAGGCAGGTTCGTTAAATCCAGGAGCTGAGACAGGAAATCCAGAACCAGATAAAAGTAAATCGCAAAATTAGGGAGTACCACCAACCGGGTATGGCCACCTGGCACACCCTGGCCGCAGAAACATGGCCAAAACCGCATTTTCGCGGCTTTGTTGAGGCTGTTGGAGAGCGTTGCTCCCCCTATCTTCGTACGCCCTCCACTATTTGGTTTTCCTTATAAATACTGCATTCTACATAGAAGAAGGTAGCGAAGACTAAGATTAAAATTCTTGTTCATTTTTAGGGTTTTTAGGAATATTGTTAGATAGTTCTGAAAAGCTGTATCTCATCTTTAATTTTCAGTTTAGACAGCAAAGGGAGGAGAGTGGAATGAGTATGTAATCATCCTTGAAGTGACATTCAAAGAAGATTCAACTTGCTTATTCAACTCGACTCAATTCAATATGTATTGTTTAAATTTCATTATTGTTTGTTTGTTTTTATCATGAGTAGATAAACCATTTTCTGGGCTCACTAATCAATCTCTTCTATCTCCTTTCTCTTGACTGATTTTTATGAAAGCAACTCTCTTGAATCATAATAATCCCTGAGTTAAACTTTATTCTTGAAAGCACATGAGGATGTTTTCTTTTAAACTTGAACTTTCAAAGCACAAATATTTTTAAATATTTTTATTCTATACTGCTTCTTCACGCTTGATGGTTTAAACATGTTGAACCTGCTCTGATACCAAATGTTGGTCCCGAGATGTGCCAATTGTAGGATCTAATATATATGTAAACACTCAAACAAAGTTATTAGTATTACAAAAAATAAACTTGCAAGTAAGGAAATTAAATCAGAGAAAGTAAAGCAAACACAACCACAAGAGATTTATCCTAGTTTGGTCCTCGTGACCTACATCCAGTCCCAAGTCACCTACTTGAGATTTTTCTTTATCCTTGACTTTGTACACCCAGAATCAACACCTGCACACCACTTGACAATCCCCTTTGCCAAATGTGTACAACTCTTCTTACAACCAAGAAGATATAAAACACCTTGTACAACCTCTCTTCTACACCAAGAAGACGCTCTTGTACAATACTCCTCTTTGAGTGATTACAATTGATCCTATTGAAATCACCTAGGGGTGAATAGGGATGGCTATATGAAATATGACAATAATGCGGAATTAAAAATTCTACTTAACAAATTGCTCAAATTAAAGACTAGCAATAATAAACACAAAAGTATTGCAAGAAATAAAGGAGTTGAGTTAGAGAGAAAAATTCGAGCAAACGCAAACACAAGTATATGTTTCCGAGGTTCGAGCCACGCTCTACGTCCCCGCCTTCACACTTGAAGGATTCCACTATCGTTGATACCACCGGATTCCAATACAAGGACACACTTGTCCTATCTCTTGTGATGCCGCAAACCCACCGGAGCTCAATCGCCGCTTGAGGCCAATGCCTCTACAACTTGCTCAAGAAGAAAGTGATAAACTGATCACAAATAGCTCACTTAGCACAATCATAACCAATATGTAGATAAGAATTTGGGATTGTGTAGTACAAATATCTAGGGTGAAGTAGAGGTATAGG
>JAVJIF010000165.1:0-256693 GCA_038442645.1 Agave tequilana | reverse complement strand
ATTAGTACCAAATAGCTCTTATTTGTTTTGTTATCATCAAAACTCTAAACAAATGGAGAGTGTAACCTTTTGGGCCAACAATCTCCCCCTTTTTTATGATGACAAAACAAATAGGCTATGAACAAAAATATAGGGGAGGAGAAAGCTCTCCCTCAAATTATGCTATATAAAACAAAGAAAGAAACAATATAATTTGTAATTTGCAAGTAAACATCATGAAACCAAAAACCATAGACACCATGAGATATAAAACACTTGCAAACCACTTAAACACTAATTTCAAGAATTCATGAAACACATCAAAAACTAAAACATATATAAACTCATATGGAACCAAAACCATATGAACTCATATTTCCATACATAAACTCATTCTCCCCCTTTTTGTCATACATCAAAAAGTTCAAGAAACATTGTTATTCAATAACACAAACATTAAGTTCACCACATATGAAAGAAAATCTAGCAAAATCAAGTGGTTTAGTGAAAATATCGGCAAGTTTCAAATCCGTAGAAAACATAATCAATATCTATATCTCCTTTCTCAAAATGATCTCTAAGAAAGTGATATCTAATCTCAATGTGCTTGGTCTTACTATGTTGATTTGCATTCTTAGTCATATGTATAGTACTAGTATTATCACAAAATTTTTTATATGGTTATAATGCAAATCATAATCAAGGAGAGTATATTTTCATCAAAGGACTTGTGCACAACAAGCCCCCGCGGCAACATACTCCGCCTAGGCGGTTGAGAGAGCTACAGAATTTTGTTTCCTAGAGGACCATGAAACAAGACAATTACCAAGAAATTGACATGTCCCACTAGTACTCTTTCTATCTACTCTACAACCCGCATAGTCGGCATCCGAATAACTCGTCATTGAGAAATCTCCGATTTTCGGATACCAAAGACCCATTCCAATTGTGCCCTTAATATAACGAATAATGCGTTTTACCGCAATAAGATGGGACTCTTTGGGACACGATTGAAATCTAGCACAAAGACACACACAAAACATATATGTCCGGCCTACTTGCTGTCAAATACAAAAGACTACCTATCATGCTTCTATACAATTTAATATCAACATTTTTTACCTTGGTCATCCTTATCAAGCTTGGTTGTAGTTGCCATGGGAGTGTTGCAAACTTTAGAGTCTTCAAGTCCAAACTTCTTTACGAGTTCCTTTGCGTACTTGGCTTGACATATAAAATTCCCATCTTGTAATTGCTTGATTTGGAGTCCAAGAAAGGAATTCAATTCACCATAGAAGACATTTCAAACTCACATTGCATAACCTTTTCAAATTCCTTGCATAAAACTCATTAGAAGATCCAAAAATTATATCATCAACATAAATTTGCACAATTAAAATGTCATTATCACATGCTTAGTAAAAAGAGTTGTGTCTACTTTGCCTTTAACAAAATCATTTGAAATGAAAAACTAGAAAGCCTTTCATACCAAGCTCTTGGAGCTTGTTCAATCCATACAAATCTTTATCAAGTTTAAAAACAACTAAGATGAACATGATCAATAAAACTGGGAGGTTGTTCAACATAAACTTCTTCATTTATAAAACCATTCAAAAATGCACTTTTTACATCCATTTGAAAAAGTTTAAAATTTTTAAAAGATGCAAAGCTAGTGTCATCCGTATGGCTTCAAGCCGTGCTACGGGTGCAAAGGTCTCCTTAAAGTCAATTCCCTCAACTTGAGTGTAACCTTCGGCCATTAACCTAGCTTTATTCCTAATGACATTACCGGACTCATCCATCTTGTTTCTAAAGATCCACTTAGTACCAATTATTGGTCTATCGTGGGGCCTAGGAACAAGGTGCCAAACTTGGTTGCGCTCAAATTGATTGAGTTCCTCTTGCATGGCTAGCAACCAATATGAGTCCGCCTTGGCTTCGAGGATGCTTTTGGGTTCAAAATGAGAAATGAAAGCAAAGTTACCACATAAGTCATGGAGTTTGGAGCGAGTTGTTACCCCTTTAGATGCGTCACCTAAGATGAGCTCCTTGGGATGATTTGTAGCATATCTCCAAGCTTTAGGAAGCGGTTGAGAGCTTTCCTCTTTATCCTCTAGAACATCACCAATGGATTCTTGCTTTTCTTCTTGAGCGGGTGAGTCCTTCAAGGATAGTCTCTCCATGTCTTCACCTAATGGGTCAATCTCTACAACATTCTCAACAACCACATTAGATTCTTCAACTTAATATGCATGGATTCTTCAATGGTAAGTGAAGATCTATTGAATACTCTATAAGCTTTGCTAGTAGTAGAATATCCAACAAAGATTGCTTCATAAGCCTAGCATCAAATTTACCCAAGTTATCTTTAGTATTCAAGACAAAACACTTGCATCCAAAACTTTAAAATATGAACATTAGGTTTTCTAGAATGATACATTTCAAAAGATGTTTTGAAAGATTTTTACACAAATAAATACGATTTGAAATATAGCATGCGGTGTTTACGGCCTCGGCCCATAAATATTGAGGGAGGTCATATTCACTTATCATAGTCCTAGCTATCTCTTGAAGTGTTCTATTTTTCCTTTCTACAACTCCATTTTGTTGTGGAGTTCTAGGACATGACATTTCATGCTTGATTCTCTTTTCATCACAATAAGTCATGAAGAGTTGGTTAACAAACTCACCACCTCTATCACTCCTTATTTTCAAAATCGAAAAACCTTTTTCTTTTTCAACCCTTTTCCGAAAAACTTTGAAATGAGAAAAAGTTTAATCTTTGTGTTCCAAAAAGAAAACCCAAGTGAAACGGGAAAAATCATCAACTAAAAAAATGCGAATCTACTACCATTTAAACTCTTAGTTTTAGTTGGTCCAAAAGATCCATATGAATTAATTCTAATGGCCTAGTTGACATGATATCCTTGATTGGTTTGAAGGAAGACTTGGTTTGTTTCCCAAGTTGGCACGCACCGCAAATGCGGTCTTTCTCAAACTTCAAACAAGGTATACCCTTCACCAATTCCTTAGAATTAATCCTAGAAAGATGGTCAAAAGATGCATGTCCTAATCTTCTATGCCAAAGCCAAGATTTTCATCAAAAGCATTCAAGCATTTAGTAGAACAATCTAAATTAAGCATGTCAATGATATAAACATTATTGTCACGAAAACCGGTGAGAATACAATCATTGGTTTTAACATCAAAAATCTTGCAAGAAGAATCATCAAAAATAACTTTAAGTCCACGGTCACAAAGTTGACTAATGCTAAGCAAGTTATGCTTCAAACCATCAACAAGAACTACATTTTCTAAAATAGGAGATGCACCAATTTGAATGTTACCTATACGATGATAGTGCCCTTGGAGTCATCCCCGAAGGTGACGGTGCCACCTTCCATGTACTTGATAGGGTTGTAAAGTTATTGATGTCCCATGTCATGTGTCTTGAACAACCACTATCAAGGTACCACCGCTCCTTACGTCTTGGAGCCTTGGTGTGTACCTACATCAAATAATTTAGGACTTGATTTTGATACCCACATTTTCTTAGGTCCTAAAGAGTTAGTGCCATGAACCCAAACAAGATTATTTGATCTACTTATTTGGTCATAACAAACTTAGCCAAATGTCCATTCTTACCACAATAAGTATATCTATACACTCTACCATATTTAAAAGCATAGTGAGTGTGAGACTTGTGAGCATGTGTGGATTTAGCATGAGTGTTGTGTGAAGTGTGAGCATGAGGAATCTTAACATGAGAATCTTTGACATGAGAAGTGTGCTTTTTAGAAAACATTTCTTCAAGTTTCTTAGTGTTAAAAGCACAATCCTTCAAAACCTTTCAAAATTAACAATTCTAGTTTTTTAAAGAAGAAATTTCTTTTTCATCAATCTTAGGAAATTTTGCTTTACAAGCAACTTTGTAAGCACTAAATTCATTTTGAGTAGAAATGAGATTGGAAGAAATTTCATCTTTTTCTCTAGAAACAATAGCAAGTTGATTTTTTGAGAAAAGCAACTTCCTTTTCTAATTTAGAACATTCAATCTTTTTATATCATAGGTTTCTGAGAGTTCAACAAAAGCATGTACAATAACTTCTTTAGTTAATTCATCATCTTCATCAAGAGCTTGTGGGGTTACCTTGGTGTGTTTGCCATGAAACACATGTTCGCCGTGTCCACCTCGTCTTCGGATTCGCTTTCCGAATCCCATGTGGCTTTGTAGGCTTTCTTTTCCACCGGCTTCTTTGGCTTGAAGGAGGAAGTCATCTTCTTCTTGAACTCCGGGCAATCCGCCATGATATGTCCGGGCTTTCGGCAATTGTAGCAAATGATTTCTCTCTCCTCTTTTCCTTCAAACTTCCTTCTAAAGTTGAGCTTGTTCTTCCGGTACATTCTCTTCACATTTCGCACAAGAAGGGAGAGCTCCTCATCTTCTTCTTCATCTTCTTTATCGTCATCAAGAGTGGATGAAGACTTGAAAGCAATAGATTTCTTCTTTTGAGGAGCGGCATCTTCTCTTGCTTTCTTTTCATCTCATGAGTCTTCAAGTTGCCGATGAGACTTATGAGATCCATTTCATCCTTGTCGTTCAATTCTTTTAAGGTGGTGGCCTTTATCTCCCATGATGAAGGAAGAGCCCGAATCACTTTCCGCACCTTTGGTCATTGGAATATCATCACCTAAAGAAGAAAGAGCATTGGTGATTTTAGTAACCTTGTAATCATGCAATCAATGGTTTCATCATCAATCATTTTAAAAGATCATATTGGGATCTTAAAAGATCTATCTTAGCTCTCTTAACTTGTGAAGTCCCCTCGTGTGTGACCAACAAATGTTGCCAAATCTCATAGGCGGATTGGCAATGTATTACCCGTGTAAGGTCGTCCTCATTCAAAGCGGTTAGAAGGGAATTTTGGGCCTTGGAGTTAGCATCATATTCTCTAAAGGTAAAGTCGGTCCATGTGCTCTCATCACTATCGGGTACTACATAGGGTTTGGTCAAGGATTTAGCTACTAAGCTGCCTAAAGATTGCAAAAAGATAGTCATCCTAACCTTCCAAATAGGGAAGTTGAGTCCATCAAATTTAGGAGGGTTTTTGATGTTATCGGTCATGTTTACTAGTGAATGACAAATGGAATGCAAATGTTGATTAGCAAATTTTAAGGATCTCTTTAAGGATGTTAAGCCAAACCTAGAATCCAAGCTCTGATACCAATTGAAAATCACCTAGAGGGGGGTGAATAGGTAATAATGCTAATCAATGGATAAATAAAAATTTATGATGCAACAATCTCCCAAAATAAGTGAATATTGCAATGAAAATAGAGAGCAAGTAATAAGAGCAATGAAAGTAATGCGAGAAGCAAGAGCAAGTAAACCAAACGCAAACACCGAGAATTTTTCCCAGGTTCGAGCACCCAGCTCTACGTCCCCGCCTTGCCCAGAAGGATTTCTAACCACTATAACTTCACAAAGATGTTACAAATATACCGGAGTACCCAACTCCACAATCTCAAGTACAAGTTCTCTCTAGTGATCAAAAGACCACAAACTCTCTTTTGCAAAACTCTTTTCCCTTACAAAAATCCTTGTAGAACAATGAGTAAGAATGAAGCACTTGTGAGTAAGGAGAAAAGAAAAAGAAATCAGAGAGTTCTTGAAAACACTTCAGAAAATGAGAGAGAATTTCAGCACAAAATCAAGAACCAAGCTCTTTTGAATGCCTTAAACTTTTTAAAACTTTTGCAAATTTTTCTTATTGTCAACCTCTCCCCAAATACCCCTATTTATAGTAGAGGCTAGGGTTTAGAGATAAAACATACTTAAGGCAATTAGGAAGTATTAGGGTCAGCAAATAACATTTAAACACTTATTAGAGAGAAAAGACAAAATAAAACATGTTTAAAATTATAGCCGTTACTGTACAAACGGCTATTCCGGTCGACCGGTCGGTCGACCTAAGTTCAAAAATAAGAGCCGTTGCCGGCTCTCGGTCGACTGCCCGGTCGACCGAAAAATACAGAGAGCAAATGTCTTACAGTCAGGCAGGTTCCGGTCGACCGCCCGATCGACCGTGGAACGTGCACACGGATACGCACTGCTGCCAGAACCTCGGTTGACTGGGACGGTCGACCGACTTGACCTGGCACAGTGTCAGTCGGCCGGCCGGTCGACCGGCTCAGGTCAAAGACCAAAACAAACAGAATTTTGAGGAGAAATCTACTTTTAACAAAATAGTTTTGAATAAGATATATATAATGGATAAAAAAAAATGAGTTTGTAGGCTGAAGATTGTATACAAATAATTTTTTACATATTATAGAAATATTTTTGAAACAAGATGTGCGCAAAAACGTGTGTGATAGAGCTTCAACCTATTCACTATTCTTTAACAAAACTATAAAACTGGAAACAAATCTAATGATTTATCTTGAGCAATCTTGAAGTCTTGAGCCATGTAATGCTTTAGCTAGAGCGTTCTCTTCTAAGTTCCTTCCTTGATGTGCTATAAGCCTTCATTGCTCCATGAACCTAGAAAGTCTTGCAAAAGCTAGCAATGGCCTCCAAATGTGATACTAACCTGAAACTTATCTTGAACAAACTCATTAGTACCAAATAGCTCTTTTTGTTTTGTTATCATCAAAACTCTAAACAAATGGAGAGTGTAACCTTTTGGGCCAACAGGTTGTTCATTTTGAATATGTGATACTGGAAAAGATGAGTAGGATTCTTGAAAATGTGGTTGAGATGATGAGTCCAACATGTTTTTGCATTTTTCACAAAAGACTTCTAAACGCTTTTCTACCTCAGATTCTTCTTCAATTGGATGCTCTAGAAAAGGAGTATGTGGAGTTTGATGTGGGAAGGATTGTGAATTGTCACGCCCTGGTTCCCAAAATACGTAGAAACGGAGTCGCGACGAGAGTCGACGACGTATATACGCGAGGAAAATACGCCACATATATACGCTAAGCCTAAAGTAATCTGAACAAGGTATAAAATCTGAACCATAATAATCAGCGATCACTGCAATAATACATATAAAGGCTACACATGATCTCAATGAAATAAGGAATAGAATAGAAACCAAGTGTGATATATATGAATCAAAATGATAGCAGGAATAAAGAAAGGAAAGAATACCAGAATCGAATAGGGAAAGCTCCAGTTCTTCGCGAAGCGTACGGTCTCAATGACACCTGAATAATAGAAACAAAGCGTCCAATATCTGAACGTACAAATCCAGGGTCGTCAGAAAGCGACCTGGTGAGTGTGTGTGTAAAGAGGAGAACTCGTGCATATAAACAATGTGCATAAAGTAATAACAAGAATAATTGTAGACATAAAATAACTAAATAACATGATAAACAAGAAACTGAATAACAATAACATGAATAAGCGTGCAGATAAAAGACAAGTAAAATAACTGTAAACAATAACTGATGTCATGATAACGGGAATGACAATGTTGGGAATGACAAATGTCTAGATGTGTAACCTAACATGTCACTAGTCTGTATACAATTCTGGTCATGTGTACAAACATATGTCTATCATAGCTTATCTATGTGTACAATCAGGTGATTACGGTCAGTCACAATGCATTACAGTTTATTATCATTTATTATGTCAGCGAACACCAATTGCCACCTGTAATAGGTGCATCCCATACTACTCCTACTATACGTGTCAATTAGGGTCTTAAGTTATTGAAATTGATTGGTTGGAGACATTATCCATGCTTTAGGTGGGTCCCGTACATACCCGGGACCACGGCCTCAGTTCCTGGCGCTGAACCAGCCGTACCGCTAGGTACTCAGTAACAGTAACAGTAATCTCACCATATGAACAGTGGAACAATAACAGTATAGATGGGATGTCAGTCATCCCCCAGGAACCCTGTAGTGGAACCCTCAGTCGGCTGCGCAACCTGTATCCTAGGTCCACCCAAAATACAGACGCTGTCTCTTCCATCAATTTCCCCAATCCCGTGTAAGTTGTTCAATTACTTTATTATTGAATTTAGTAAAACAATCAATACTCATGTTACCTATAACACTGAGACGATGCAGTGACAGTAACAATAACAGTGCAGTAACAGTCAATCAGTAATCGTATACACGGTGAACAATATCAGTAACAGTGAACAGTAACAGTAACCGTGTATACGATGAACAATAGGACTGTACCGGGTGTTACGGTCAAACAATCTTTTCCCAGTAACTTTCAGTAAAATGAATAATACAGTAACAGTCTAGACACCTCAAATCAATATACAATCTCATATATATAATCGTCCCAAAATCTCATATTTGTACTGAATACAATATTAATGAATCTGCCAACTCATAATTTCAATAGTCATCATGAACATCGAGTATCAATCCATATCGAGTAGTCTGGTACAATAAACCACCGTCTCAATATATCAATAATCAGTGATCATTTCTCTCACCCTATCAATCAACTCTGATCCTCAAGTCATCATATATTTACATCTCAATAACTGAAATAACAAATGTTCTGACACATCTATTCAGATCTCCACACTCCAGTCTGATCAAAGTCATCACAAACTCTTACTTCTATCAAGGTCAAACATAAAGTCCGAAAGTCGAGTAATATATCAGATATATATCTAAGATCTATCAGGTCAGGTCAATTCAATCAATACCTTACTCCTCAAAATCAGATCCATTCACCTTTTGCCAAGACCATAACTAAAGGGTAAGTCCTCAATCCATAGAAATCTAGAAACAGTCGGAACTAAAGATAGTCGACTAGGATCGGAAGCAAGTCGACTAGTATAGAAGGTTTGACTGGGTAAATCGACTAGCATACCTGCCTGTGTGTATGATCAATGCTTTATAACAATTTCCTAAATACACGAATATGGTAGATGTTACACTCGTTATCATCAAGATGTCACCAAACAATATGACTGAAATCACTTCACATAGTAGTATAGTTCTCTAACCTCTTTCATGATTCATCAATCTCAAATCAACATGTATATTCATTCTAGGTTTTATCACAGTTATATCAGTTACAAGGTCAAGTCCGGTCTATGATATATCAATACTAGCCTAAGCTAATAACGATCATATACCAGCACATGAATGACACTGATACAAGCTTACATCAATTACGCAAATAAGGTGAACAATTAATAATGTCTCATGAAGTGATACAGATAATCATACTGGTAAAATACATCAAATAGTCACATGAAATAATACGAATAAAAACACAAATATCTAATAATACCGGTAAATAAGAAATGACATAATACAAACACTCACATAAATAATATCGAAATACTCATAAGAAAGCGAGGACACTCACATAAAATGACGCAGTTTCAGACCGAATCGCCTTCTGGTCTTCGCTGCATGAACCGGTACTGATCTATGGATCACCCCATGGATCAGTCTTCGAATCGTCATTGTATCGAGTCCAGAACGAGAACGAATCCGGATCGGGTCTGGATCTCCTAAACGGGTCTAAAACACTGCAGCACGCAACCGAACATACAAATAAATATAAATATACACTAAACACCCACACATGCATACGGACACATACATGTATATGTTAAAGTACTAGTATAATTTTAAAATACTAGTATATTTTATTTAAATACAGTACCTAAAAAATAGGGATATTACACCAACAGTCATGGGGATACACAAACAGAACTAGTGTTCAACTCAGGCATCTTTTTATCTGCATCTAATATGACATTATTTAGAACCTCGGTGAAATTGTCGAATCACTTGTAGAAGAGATTCAGATGGTTTAATTAATTCATTACGCTGGTGCTAACACAAGCAATTGACCAAATGATGTAACAGGTGATCCTCTGACCAGATCCAATGTCAATAATCAATAATGAAGCGAGGATCTAATTGAGAGAATTTGTATGAAATTGACATGCGTACACCTCCTGTCATCAAACTGGACAAAGGTATCTCTAAACAAAAAAGGCTTTTAAGTTTTCAGAGAGATGTCCAAATTGGTGCACTTATATTTGCTGGATAGATCATTCATGACATACAACTTTGTTGACATGCAAATAAGAATATCTTCACGGGGAAATTGTCCAAAGCATGCATGCTTAAAATGAAGTTCCTGAATTTATTTTCTGGCTGCTACATGGTTTGATTTCTTTGTTTATCCATAAATTAGTATGCTTTGATTATTGGAGTTTCAAAGATTTGAAATGCAAGTATCTTAGTGAAAGGAGTATTCCTTTGTGTTATTCTGGTCTAGGAGTAGTCTCGGCATTTCCTTTATAGCTCAGAACTCAGGACCTCTCCTGCCAATCTAACTGTTATACAGTAAAATTACTTTCCCCCTAAAAACTATATAAGACTTCTGCAATATATAACCCATTCTTTGCATATACATCATGCATACACATGCATGCACTTAATTTAATAACATACACTTAATTAAATGACACATCCATCCACACAATTAAATAGCAACCCATGCATATAAATTAAGACACATTACTACACATTATATAAAACATATATATATTAACATGAATGGAAGAGAAATAAAGTGGGAGAAGGAAAGTAGACTGACATAATAATGTGGTGATTTTGTGGCGCACCGACGGAGGCTCTGACGGAGGCGTCCGGAGCCGCGGAGGGTGCCGTTGGATAGAGCATCTCGCCGTGAAAGGCGTGGGTGCGTTCGCGCTCGCCGACGGTGATCCACGGCGATCCACGGAGAGCCGAAAAAGGTATCCCGCACACAAGCACACAACTACACACACATTCACCAATCTAAAACACATCTACATTATAATATTATGTAATTAAAGAGAGGCAAGATGAAACTCACCCATAGAAGATGCAGCCAAGGAGAGGGCGTTGGTGCGTGGAGGAGCATGCGTAAACTGTTGGCGCCTAGGAGGCTTGCTGCGTTGGGTAGGGAAGAAAAAGATTTGGATTAAAGAGAATTTGGGTTAGTTGGGATTGAGATTTATTAGTTAAGATTAAGATTTTTAGATGGGATTTAGATTTAGTCAAGATTATGGGGATTTAGGTTATAGGGTAGTGGGTTGGTGGTTTCGGGTTCGGGCCAACGGGTTTGGGCTAGAAACAAGAAAAGAAATAATATAGTGCAATTTATGATAATTACATATTAATAATAATAATTAATAATTATAGCATATAAGATAGTAATCGATAATTAATACAATAGATGCATATATATACACATTAAAATATTATTATACATTATTAGATTATGTATGTCAAAGGGATATTACATGAATTGAGCAAATTTTGCATTTGTTGTAGGGACTCTTCTATACTCCTTTCTAATGATGATTTTTCTTCAATTGGTGGTTCAGGAAAGGAGTATATGAATCAAATTGGGGAACGAATATTGTGAAAATTGTGGACAAGATGGTTGAAATTTGACTCGGGGTAGGAGAATCCCCATGAACTCTGTGAAGAGTTGAAATTATTTTGAAAATTATTGTCATATGGTTGGGGATATGGGTCATATTGATTCGGATAATCCCAAACCGGCATATATGGTTGGTTCATGTTGTACATTGCCGGATCATAATTATCCGAGTCAAATGAGATCGGGGTGAAATATGGATTCATATTATAATTGAAATAATTGTTGTTATTAAAATCCATATCACAATTTTCAAAAAAGAAAAACAACAAACAAACAAACATAAAGAAAAAGAAAAAGAAAACAATCCTATGTTAGGGTTGACTTAGACCTAAACGACTCCTAACTGGTTAGACTGTTCACGAGAGGGTATATTGTCGGAAGCTGACCACGAGTTAATCGACCAGGTAAGGCAAGATCAGTGGGAGATATCCGTGCCGGAGCAACGGGCCTAATTATGTCAACTACTGTCCTTCGAGGTTTCGCCACTCAATCCCCAACCTTAGACACCGATTTAGCAAGAGTCAAATTCTAACAACTTCCCCCTTAGGTCAATCTCCTAAATGAGTCTGAGATGTCCCTAGGGCCAACGTCTCTAGCAATTTTTATTATGGCTTGGGTTGTGGGAGTGGGAGGTGATTTTTGGCTAAGGGAGGGTAATAACTTTTCCACCTTATGTTGTATTGGGTGTTGCCCTTAAGTTTAATTTGTGCAAGTGTGCAATATAGATAAGATGAACATAAAAAAGCGAGTAAATCACTGAAGTGTTTGTCATAACTATATGCAATGCAATATGTACACCTCCTATTAGTATCACAACAACATAGAATAAAATACAGTATATGTTGGAACTTGTTTTGATGAAGACATTTGTGAAGCATTTCATTTGGAGCTATATCACATGACTATATCAAGAGTTCTTCATTATCAAGACTTCCCAAAGAGAGTTGATATGGTGTGTTTTGTAATTATGAAATAGCATGTCAAAAGCCTTGATGCACACACACATATCTTAGACCTATAGTCGACTTATATCTCTTTATAGTCGACTAACCCATAGTGTAGTCGACTTGACCAAATCCTAGTCGACTAATCCTGTGTCTCAATTTGATACCCAACTCTCTGTTTGTATGTTGTCAACTTGACAGAAGACCTAGTCGACTAATAGACAATAGTAGTCGACTAACCCTATTCCCCTAGTCGACTATTCCCTGGCCTAGTTGACTTATAAAGTAGTTGCAGTCGACTTGGTTCAGTTATCTAGAAACCGTCACTTGAGCTTATCTTGACCTAGTCGACTAATAACCATTAGTAGTCGACTAATCTTTGGAAATTTGCCTAGTATAGTCGACTAACTCAAAGGCAAGTCGACTATAGGCAGTTTCTGACTGTTGGACAGTTTCTGTTATCTGGTCTTTTGTGCAACGTTTCCCAACGTTTTAAACTTTTGAATTGCACCTGTAACTACCCTAACTTACCCTAGAGTGCAGCTATATAAAGGGTTAATCCTAAGGCCAAATACCAATTCTAATCTTCAGTTTTCTGACCACAAAATTCTGCCAATATTCTGGTTTTCCTGAAACTGTTCCCACTTCTGTTCTTCACCAAATTCCAACTCTATAGTGAAGTTTTCTGAAGTTTTCTCCTATAATAGCCCTTGTCCACGTTCATACACTGTATCAAGGCTTATAGGAAGTGTTGTAATCCTCAAAGATATCATTGTACAAGAGGGTCTTCTTGGTGTAGAAGCAAGTTGTACAAGGTGGTGGTTGTTCTCTTAGTTGTAGAGAAGGTGTACAGATTTGGCAAAGGGGATTTGTCAAGTGGTGTGCATGGTTGTGATTTTGGGTGTACAAAATCAAGGATAAAGGAAAATCTCAAGCGGTGACTTGGGACTGGATGTGGTCACGAGAACCGAACCAGGATAAATCTCTCGTGTTTGCGTTTGTCTAAACTTTTCTGAGATTTGATTTCCTTTATTGTAAGTTTATTTATTTGTTTAACTTTAATCCTTCTTTGTTTTAGTATTTGTGTTGACTTCGTATTTTAGATCCATAAGTGCCAACAGAGCAAGTCCTACATTTGGTATCATCTCGGGACCAACATTTGGTATCAGAGCCCCAAACCGGCATACAAGCCCTGCATACCTAGTCAACAACAAGCAAGGATGGTAATTCTCTTCGTCCAATTCAAAGAAGGACATTCTACACAACGTCCACCGCTATTTGACGGATCAACTACAACTATTGAAAGTGTAGAATGAAGATCTACTTGCAATCGCTCAACTACGAACTTTGAAACATTGTTTGAAGCACCGTACACCAAACCGGCTACCCACTACAACGCTTGGAGTGATGATCAAAAGAGGAATGCGAACCTTGACGCCAAAGCAATGAATGCCTTGTTCTGTGCCTTAACTAAAGAAGAGTTCAACCGTGTGTCAACAGCCACTTTTGCACATCAAATATGGCATACTCTTCAGGTAACACACGAAGGCACAAATAAAGTTAAAGAATCTAAAATATCTGTTCTTGTCCACATGTTTTGAATTATTCAAAATGGAGGAGATGAAACCATATCAGAAATGGTTACAAGATTCACCGACATTACCAATTCCTTAGCATCCCTTGGAAAGACTACACCCAAGTCGAAAAAGTTCGCAAGATCCTTCGTGCACTCACACCAGAATGGGAAAGAAGACAACCGCTATTGAAGAGGCGAATGATCTCTCAACTATGACGTTAGAAAACCTAATTGGTAATCTAATGGCATGTGAAGTGCAATTGGAAGAAAGAAAGAAGGAGAGAACGACAACACCACTCAAAGATGAAAGAACTTGCTTTCCATGCATCCTCCGACACGGACGATTCCGATGAAGATGAAGAGGAGATGGCAATGCTTTTAAAGAAATTCAGGAGATTCCTAAAGCACGGTAAATTCAAATGCTTTAATTGCAATAAAACAGGTCATTTGAAAAAGGATTGCCCTTTGCTCAAAATAAAGGCAAATTCAGAGCAAAAAGTTCAGAAAGATAAAAGACTACGAAACCTCATGGAAACAGTGATTCCTCGTCCTCTGACGAAGAAGAAACCACTGAACGAGTCAATCTCTGTTACATGGTCCTAGAAGATGATGAGGTATCATTTACTGAACTTTCAGATGCATTTCATGAATTATTTAATGATCTGAAAAATGAAAAACTGAAAAATAAAGTTTTATCAAAAGAAAATGAAAACTTTTAAATGAAAATTCATTTTTATGCTTTACAAGTTTCTTCTATAAACTCTCAAAAGATGAGTTTGAAAAAGTAATATCATCTTTGAAAAATGATAATGAGAAGTTTATAAAAAAAATGTTTTTCTTAAAAAGGAAACTATGTCTTTGAATGAAAGGATTTCTATATTGGATAAAGACATGTTAGTTTTCAAAAAGAAATATGAATATGTTGAAAATGTGACTAAGTTCAATCAGGAAAAGAAAAATTGAATGACTTGTTATCTTTTCAAAAGTTGTCACATAATAATTATGGTATTGGATATATTGAAAAATCTTCATATGTTAGTAATCCATATGATTCTTTTGTGAAAAGAAAATCTAATAATGTTTCAAAAAGAATTAAGAATAAGTTTATATGGATTCCTAAGAATTTAAGCATTAATGATAAAAATACCTATATTGCATCATACATTCATGATATATGTAATTCATGCAATTATGTGCATACTAATAGGTGGAAACCAAATTCAAAATGGATTTGGACTCCTAAAGGTTAATATGTTCTTTTATGATTGGTACCATCTAACGTTTATCTTGCAGGTACCATAAAAGAAAGTTGATGAGAACATATATATATATATATATATATATATATATATATATATATATATATATATATTATATATATATATATATATATATATATATATATATATATATATATATATATATACATTCTGTGATATATTTGTTGCAGGGGGAGAACAAAGTATTTCTATATCTGTTATAACCCAATTTCTGTAGGGGGAGGAAAATATAACTTATTTTCTGCAGGGGGAGCATATGTGCATACAACGTGTCATTATCAAAAGGGGGAGAATGTTGGAACTTGTTTTGATGAAGACATTTGTGAAGTATTTCATTTGGAGCTCTATCACATGACTATATCAAGAGTTCTTCATGATCAAAACTTCCCAAAGAGAGTTGATATGATGTGTTTTGTAATTATGAAATAGCATGTCAAAAGTCTTGATGCACACACACATATCTTAGACTTATAGTCGACTTATATCTCTTTATAGTCGACTAACCCATAGTGTAGTCGACTTGACCAAATCCTAGTCGACTAATCCTGTGTCTCAATTTGATACCCAACTCTCTGTTTGTATGTTAGTCAACTTGATAGAAGACCTAATCGACTAATAGACAATAGTAGTCGACTAACCCTATTCCCCTAGTCGACTATTCCCTGGCCTAGTCGACTTATAAAGTAGTTGCAGTCGACTTAGTTCAGTTATCCAGAAACCGTCACTTGAGCTTATCTTGACCTAGTCGACTAATAACCATTAGTAGTCGACTAATCTTTAGAAATTTGCCTAGTATAGTCGACTAACTTAAAAGGCAAGTCGACTATAGGCAGTTTTCTGACTGTTGGATAGTTTCTGTTATCTGGTCTTTTGTGCAATATTTCCCAACGTTTTAACTTTTGAATTGCACCTGTAACTACCCTAACTTACCCTAGAGTGCAGCTATATAAAGGGTGGTTAATCCTAAGGCCAAATACCAATTCTAATCTTCAGTTTTCTGACCACAAAATTCTGCCAATATTCTGATTTTTCTGAAAACTGTTCCCACTCTGTTCTTCACCAAATTCTAACTCTATAGTGAAGTTTTCTGAAGTTTTCTCCTATACTAGCCCTTGTCCACGTTCATACACTGTATCAAGGCTTATAGGAAATGTTGTAATCCTCAAAGATATCATTGTGCAAGAGGGTCTTCTTGGTGTAGAAGCAAGTTGTACAAGGTGGTGATTGTTCTCTTGGTTGTAGAGAAGGTGTACAGATTTGGCAAAGGGGATTTGTCAAGTGGTGTGCATGGTTGTGATTTTGGGTGTACAAAATCAAGGATAAAGGAAAATCTCAAGCGGGTGGCTTGGGGACTGGATGTAGGTCACGAGGACCGAACCAGGATAAATCTCTCGTGTTTGCGTTTGTCTAAACTTTTCTGAGATTTGATTTCCTTTATTGCAAGTTTATTTATTTGTTTAACTTTAATCCTTCTTTGTTTTAGTATTTGTGTTGACTTCGTATTTTAGATCCATAAGTGCCAACAGAGTTTGTCCTACATTTGGTATCATCTCGGGACCAACAGTATATTGGAATAAAAATTGACACGTGCCTAGATGCAAATGTCTAAATCGTTTTAAAGCATCTAATTTCTATATTTTAGTTCTTACAATTATTTACAGTGCACAGGTAATATAAACAAAAATTAGCAGCAAAATATAAAAATGTACAAGAATTTACCCAACCACACTTGAGCAAGTGTGGACTTCTACAATGCTAAAACTTTAACCTGCACACCAAAAACAAAGAAGAAAAGTTAGCAAACTTGTAAAATCAAACTATCCTCATCCCTGGCAACGGCGCCAAAATTTGATCGGGGGAAAATAACGCACAAAAAGTATATGTTTTAAAATCAAGATTTAAAGTGTGTGTGCTTTGGCTTCCTTGATACTTCCGTTATAGCATAGAGGCTAAAACGAGTCGAATCTACAAGGACGGGAGGCGATAGAAGCTTTACTGGTTGATTCACGTGTTTGTTAAAAAGTTCTTCAAAGTTTTAAAGAATGAAAAGAAAATAAAACAAAGAAGTACGGTGAAATACGAAGAAGTGGGAAACATAGAAAAGAATATGTTTGTTGTTTTTGGAATGTTTCTAAACAAAGTGAAAAAGAAAGAAAACTCATGACACTAACTACTAATGACTCCACTAACATGCTAACCTCTTAGTGATAGTTGCCTCACATGTATCATTGGCCATCACTAGTCCTTGGTTCAAGAGCGATTCAAAGCATGACCCATATGTAACTCATCACAACCCAACTCATCAAACAAGTGCAAGCTACACTTAAACCATCAATACTATAGAAAAGTAAGCATGGAGTAAAGTAATGTTAGCTTGTTAGTGGTTAGTAGTTAGTTACCATGAGAGAAAGTTAGCTACACATGTAAAAGAGATTGGAGAGAAGAAAACATAGAGAGGTAAAGAGAGCACCTTTCATAAATTGACACCTTCTATTACAAGCACTCTTGCATTCCAAGCATGTATCACTCTCTCTCCCTATTACAAGATCTACAAATGGAAAATACAATAGAGGAAGAAGAATTAACCTAAACTAAACTACCCTAAACTACAACATGAAGATGAAACTACTCCTAAAACACTGCATATCTTCCTTCTCTGGAACCCAGGGTGATATTTATAGCCACTAGGGAAGAGGGGGCCAGGGGACAGGCCCTGGACCAAACGCGGCCGGGGCTGTGTTTCCGCGGCCATACTGGGCCGCGTGCGGTCCCGTCTGTCCCCTGTCAGGCCCTGTGCCCAGTTTCTTCTTTGCAGCCCCTGATTTTTACAGAATCAGCTCTCTAGGTCAATGGCTATCTTTAATAGGCTTTTAATCACCAATTAAATGGTGATTTAGGGTCTTCTTCTTCATTACACACTATGGACCTAGAATCAAGCAAGCAAAACTTTATTAGCAGAATTTAATATGAAATTAATGTAAAGATGTGATACAAATTATGCAAAATTAGAGACTAATCATTGCCCCATTTTGATATGAATGTGGAAACCATAGAAATATTCTGCAAAGATGCGTCACGAACCTTCTTCAATGAGTTTGGCTTGATAAGCCATCAGATAAACTCATTTGACCCTCTATTCGATTGTTCGTACCCTTTGTCGTCGAGTTTCGATTGATCGAACATGAGCAGGGAGGTATGCCACCATTACATATGTAAGTCAGGCTAGATAAGCCATCCTTCTGGATGCTTAGATATGCTCGATTTCAAAATATGACCTATTCTTCTAAGTTGAAAATAGGTGCATGTTTATGTACTAGAGAAGAGTGAGAAGACTAAAGACTAACATTTTGCCTTTGTCATTTCTTCAATGTTTACATCATGTATCATAATGTCACCATTTTTCGGTCGGCTCGACGTCGATCGACCGTGAGGTGGTTGGTTGAAGAATAAAGCTTTTCTTTGTCTCGAATATCTTGGATTCCAAGCCCTAATGCATCTGATTGATTAGGATGAAGCTTTAATCAGAGATGTAATGTTAACCTGATCATGAAAAGAGTGACGAGGCTAAAACCAAAGTTTCTAACTTTGTCTCTTCAATATTAACATCATGTATCGTGATGTCAATAATGTTCGGTCGACTCGACGTCGATCGATCATGATGTGATCCATTGAAGGAAGAAACTCTTCTTTGGCGCTCTTCCAAACATCTTAGATTTTGAAGCTTTGATCAGAGGTGTAATGTTAATCTGATCATAAGAAGAGTGACGAAGCAAAAACTTAAGTTTCTAACTTTGTCTCTTCAATATTAACATCATGCATCCTGATGTCAAAATGTTCAGTCGGCTTGGTGTCGATCGACTATGATGTGACCCGTTGAAGAAAAAGCTCTTCTTGGCGCTCTTCTAAATATCTTGGATCTCAGAGCTTTGATCAAAGGTGTAGTATTACCTGATCCCAAGAAGAGTGACAAAACTAAAATCGAAGTTTCTAACTTTGTCTCTTCAATATTAACATCAAGTATCGTGATGTCAGTAATGTTCGCTCGGTTCGGCGTCAATCGACCGTGATATGATCCTTTGTAAGAAGAAGCTCTTGTTTGACGCTCTTTCAAACATCTTGGATCTCAGAGCTTTGATCAAGGTGCAGTATTAACCTGATTATGAGAAGAGTGATAAAGCTAAAATTAAAGTTTCTAATTTTGTCTCTTCAATATTAACATCATGCATCGTGATGTCAACAATGTTCAGTCGGCTCGACATCGGTCGACCGTGATGTGATCCGTTGAAGGAAGAAGCTCTTATTTGGCATCATTACCATTTGAAATCAACAAATAAATTTTGATAAATCAATGGAATCATTTTAAGTCAAAACTTTTTCTTCATTTTTCTTCCCTTCTTTTTTGAAATGATGCATAAGCTTGTAAAAGATATAAATTAACATTTAGAACTAAATCAAGTTTAGCATAAAATTATTTGTGCTATTAAAATATATAAATGTTCGAAAATCTAGTATAAGAAATCATATATATGTATGTATTATCATTTAATACCAACTGAAATATAATGCATACATATATACAAAATAAGTATGAGTATACAAAAATGAAATATCATTAAAATCATGTATAACTCATAACATTCATCTCATCATGCACATGTTTAAAGGAATATTCAATAAGGCACACAAGGCATGGTCGCCCGTCCATCCTCCCTTTAAGGTAATTTTAAAACTAGTACGAAATCCTTCAAGTAAGGAACAAAATATACTTTATTCCATGAAAACATGCTAAGTTATACGAGAATCAACACTCAAAAATCTATGAAGCATATATGAGCTCACGAAAATAAATCATGAGTAACATAAAGGTGAGTGTACAAGAATCATGTAATCAATTTATGCATGGAGATATGACAATGAAGCTCAATTCAAAACTCGCATGAAATTTTTTCTCTCAAAAATATGATATATTATATAATCATACAAGAATCATCAAAATTAGGATATACAATGTACAATCAAACATAAAATAAGTATACAAATGAAATAAAACATGTATAGCATTAAGAACACGTGTACCTCAAGAATTGTACATGTATAACACAAGTTTTAACAAGATTTGCATATAAACATATGATATAAACATATAAATCAATATATGTTTTAACTAAAGCATATAAAAATATAAATTAACCAAAAAAATAGGCATGTAAATTCATTTGAAAATATGAATATTATTTTCAAAAATACATGCATAGGTAGGCAACCAATCAACTCATCCTTAAGCACAAAATAATATATGAGTGAGTCTAGGCTGCTACACTAGCATACAAGCATTTAAAATATTTTAAAAGTGGAGGATGAAATGGTTATCAACATGATGTAGCCAATCTATTTCTCCAAAATAAAGTGGTCCTCCTATCAAACTCTTTGATAGCGATGCATCCATTGATTTGTCTATAAAGTCTCGATTGCATCTACCACCAAGGCACCAATCCTCTCACGTTTTGTGAGAGCCCACACCTACATCAAAATAAGTGGTGTGAATTTTGGTACCCATATTTTTTTGGGTCCATGAGGGTTAATAAGAACTCAATATTTTTATTTGCAAAATTTCAAGAATTTAATCTATCAAAGTAAAATTTTATAAGATAGCCTTTGCGGTCACAATGTGTACAAGTATACACTCTAGAATACTTATGAGCATGAGTGTGAACATGGTGTGCGGGAGATGTATGCCGTGGGGTATATGCATGAATATGTGGAACATGTTTCTTGCGAAACATAGATTCCAATTTAGAGTGGTTAAATGCACATTGGCTCAAACAATCAATATTCTTCTTCAAAATATAAATATCATTATTAATTTTAAAAGAAGAAACATGAGAAACATGAAAAACAATTTTTTTTTCTTTTTAGAAGTAGAAATTTTTTTTTCTTTTAAAACACTTTTCTTTTTCAAAGAATCATTTTCCTTCAAACAATCTCTTTTTCTTTTTCAACAAAATAATTTTCTTTTTCAATGAATTTGTTTCCTTCACCAATATCATTCAATTTTGAAGACAAGAAAATTTTCTCCTTTTTCAAAAATTTATTTTATTTTAAATAATTTCAAATTTATTTTAGAGAGAATCTTTTTCTTTTAAAATAAAATCATTTTTCTTTTCAAACTTTTGTTTTCATCCTTTAACAAATCATATTTTTTAAGAAGCATTTACAAAGCAATGCAAGATCATCATATAGCATATCTTCTTCAAGCTCGAATCAAATTTACCTCAAGAGGGTCATCTTCTTGGACCATATAGCACATGTTGGAAGCATCACTTTCTTCATTCGAGTCACTCTCCTTGTCATGTGGCGTTTGTTCCCTGAGAGAAATGAGAGTGTTACATACTACAAAAGCCGAATTAATATTAGAAATAGATATTCATCATTTAGGGTTGACTTTAGAGCGTGAATGATTTTTGCATTAACCTCAAGATGCTTGCCATTAATAAAACTGAACCCTTAATAGTGGCAAAATAAACATGAATTCCTAGGGCTTTAAGATACGTGACATCTTAACTTTTCAAATTTGAAAGTTAAGAATATCAAACATGGGAGGTGCAATGAAATTCATGTGTGTGTATAAACAAATATTAAAATTAGCAAAATAAATCTTTAAATATAGGTTATTAGACCCAAATCAAGAGCACCAAGCTCTGATACCATTTGTAGGTCAGCTTGGGGGTGAATAGGTGACGTGCTAATGAAATGCCAAACAAAATGCGGAATTAAAATTTTATTATGCAAACTAAAACTATTTTGCTAACACACAAGGTATAACTAAAGAGTGAAGCCGAATTCCTGGTGAAGGGCTCTGGACTTTCTCCTCACAATTTCTCTAAATTAAGAATTGAGGTGCTACTATAACTCTCTTGGTTGAATGCTAGTGTGAGCATAAACACAAGCATGCAATGAATGAATAAAAAATAAGAGCATGTAAAATACTAAACAATCCCAAACAAGCACGGGCTGCACGAGAAATTTTCATAATCTCGTTAGAAGTGGCCCCACTTGCAATGTGAGCAGTGGTGTAGGCCACTTTGGGAGAAATCTTTAGAGCGATTCGAGAGCAAGTCTCAGAAGAGACTTTATGGTAGTGAGCATTGCCTTGGGGCTGGCAGAGCCTGAGGAAAGGAATTCCTCGAACTTTCCTTGGTCAAATTCAGTGACAATGGATTTAACCAGCTTGCCAAAAAGATGGACATCAGCTTGCATCACAACGTTCTCGTCATTAGAGAAAGAAGTCCTTAACGGAGTCACATCTTTTGTTTGGTCAGAAAAGTGGTGCGAAATAAAGTTTCTTTGAGTGGCTGAAAAGTTACAATAGAATGATTCCGATTATAAAGAGGAGAGAATAACTTGTTCTCCCTTTTGTTTAAGGTCACATTTTAATTAAAATGCAGACCTCGCGTCCAAGAAGAAATGCAGACTTCAGATGCGGGTCTGAGGAACCTTATGTCTCACTTCGAATGCGGGTCTGAGCAACTCCGCATCTCATCTCAAGCGCAAGTCTGAGCAACTCTATGCTTCACTTCAAACGCGGGTCTGAGGAACCCTGCCTCTCACTTCAAACGCTGGTCTGAGCAACTCCGCGTCTTATTTCAAGCATAGGTTTGAGCAAACATGTGCTCCTCCTCAAATGCGGATCTGAGCAACTCCGCGTTCTGGCGGAGAACCGGGTCTAAGCCCTGCGTCTATACAAACGCGAGGTCTGCGTCCAATGTGAAACCCGTATTTCTGTTGTAACTGACCCCCATTACTGGGATAATTAACTCTCTACGTAATGTGGGAGTTAATCTTCATATGGAAGGATTTTAAGGGACAATAATACCCTAATGACTCTCTATAAATATCCTGAGGTGCTATGAAAAATGGGGGGAATTTTGAAAGAGAGAACTTTTTGAGCAGAGAAGGAAAAAAAGAAACTCTTAAAGATTGAGAGCTGAGAATTCTCAAGCTAAAGGTTCTTGTTTTCTTCTTACTTGTTCAAAAGTCCGGAGAGAGGAGAAAAGAGTAATCAGTAGATGGACTCTAAACACTTAGTGTGTGAAAAATAGAGTTCCCTTTTGATTAATCTTTGAGAGCAAGAAGGAGAGAAAGGGGGTGCGCGCGCCGAAGGGGGCACAACGTGGGATAGGCGTGACCTAGGTGCTGGCCGAGAGGTCGGTCGACCAAAGGGAGGAGGCCAGGTGTTGTGGGGTGATAGTGGAGGAGATGATGATGGTGGTGTTGTGGTAAAGGTGATGGTGGTGGTGATGGTGGTGATGGGAGGAGGAGAAGGTAATGGAGATGGAGATAGTGGTGTGGTGTTGGTGGTGGTTGGCCGGTGGAGGAGAGGGGGTGACGATAGTGGCCGACTATGAAGAGGAAGAGGAGAGAGAGTGGGGGAGGCTGGCTAAGGAAGTGGTGGCCGGTGGGGGTGGCTGGCTAGGGATGGTGGCTGGCGACTTAGAGAGGGTAGGAGAAAGAAAGTGTAGGAGAGAGAAAGAGGAAGGAGGAGAGAGATGGTCGGCTAGGGAGGAGAAAGGGAGAGAAGAAAGAGAGGAAAGAAAAAAGGAAAGAGAAAGAAAAGAAGAGAAGAACGTGGAAGGGCGAAGAAAAGAAAAAAAGAAAGAAGGAAAGGAAAGAAAAAGGAGAAAGAAGGAAAAAGAAAGAAAGAAAGAAAGAAAGAAAAAGAAAAAGAAAAAGAAAAAAGAAAGGGAAATAATAATAAAGTAAAGTAATGGGTCGGGCTGTGGCTCGGGCTGGGCTCGAGGTCCACAAAATACGGGTCGAATATCAAATAAAATACGTGAAAATAGAATGATACGAGCGAAAAATCGAGACACGTATTTAGGTACGGATTCCGGGAACGAGGTGTTACATAATGTGTGACTGTAGTGTAGGAACCAATCTCGACAGTGACAATTCCATTTTTTGCAGTGAATCTCCTTTTAGCTTATCAAAATTTCTCGGAGTGTGCGTTTGTAGTCCAGTCTTCTCCTAATCGCTCTGTTTGTAAAAATCACTAAAACTACCTGAGTGATATTATTTAAATACAGAAAAATAAATAAATAAGAGGATAAAAAATGATACAAACTTGTGCTTATCAAATACATGGCTCATTGTACCGATTAAGTCCCTCAATCAATCAAAAGTAAAGAAAAAGAAGAAGAATAAAAGAAACATGGAAGGAAAGAAACTTGTGTCACCTGCTAACTTGCTGCACAAAATAAAGTGTAAAAAGCACTAAAGATAAACCAAACCAAAGATTCTTAAATACATTGGATCACTTTCCTTTGTTTCTTTTTCTCCATGATTTGAAAAGCATGGAATCTTGTTTATCGTGAGACCTTTCAAAGAAAGTGACCCCCACTAAATAATAGTCAAATTAAGCATCCAATTAATTTATTGTTAATTAATTAATTAATTGTTGTTGTTGTTGTTGTTGTTATCTATCCGATCGGACTGTAAGAGAAAAATTAGGGTATATACTGATTCAGAACTGATTTGTTCACCACAACATTTTGACAGAGATTCTTGTCCATTTGATCATTGGCTAACATGTTCACGTCCAAGTCATTATTTTTTGACTTATATAATTATTTTTTTTTGTCGTGTGTCTATTTGTAAAATGAATACACCAATGAGAGGGCGGGGGAGTAAGGAGGAGCAGCAGTGTGCTTGCTTGAGTCTTAAAGCCACTGTAATCTGAACTGATCTTTAATTAATAAATTTTAGTCAAAAAGGGCCATCATAGTTCAAAATGAGCCGGTGAGGTGCTCGAGATTTTTCTTCAAGTTAGTATCTTTGGTTTTGATGCTCATTATTGTAATTGAGACGTTCCAAGAAATTGTTTTCATAATAATTGATTGGCGCATGGTGAAGGGAGATGTCAAAGGGGTGGCAATTGGGTCGGGTCGGGTCGACCCGACCCAATTACTGCTCGACCCATATAATAATCGGGTCGGGTCTGAAAAACACCTAGAGGGGGGGTGAATAGGTGTAAGTGCTAATATAAGAAACTTAATGCAAACTAAGTGCGCTAAATGCGGAAGCTAATGCAAAATATGCACAAACTAATACAATACAACAAGTGTAGCCGAATTCCCCTTGCGAGGCTCTGGACTAACTCCTCTTGATTCCCTTGAAATGGGTTGAGGCGCTATGTGAAGCTCTTGTTGGATGAGTACAAGTTAGGCACACACACACAAGCAATCCAAGCAATATGAAATATGTGCACACACAATCAAGCCAAGCAATCAAGGATAAATTACAATATGAAAGATGCAAGGCAACACAAGCAATGTATATAATATGAATGCTATGAAAGTATGATACTTGTATGAAATGATGCTTTGCACAAATGTAAAGAGAGAGAGTTAGAGAGACAATGGATCAAAACGCAAACACCAAGATTTGTTTCGAGGTTCGAGCACCTTGCTCTACATCCCCGCCTACACCACCGTGTAGGATTTCCACTATCTCAACTCCCACCGAGGGAACCTCTACCAAAGAGGATTTCTTACAACTCTAGGAGTACCGAACTCCTCTCTCAAACAACAACCTCCACCGAGGCCCAACAACCAACAACAACACAACAACCACCTCTACCGAAGAGGTTTACAACCAAACTCAATCACCTCTACCGAAGAGGGATCCAAACCAACAACCCAATACAACAATCTCCACCTCTACCAAAGAGGGAGCAACTCAAGAAATCAAGGGTTTACAACAAGTGGTATATTTCAACCACAAACCTCTTTCCTTTTTCTTTTTCCACAAAACAAGATCCTAAATAGTTTAGGATAGAAGATATAGCTCAAGTGTGGAATCAAAGTGTTTTTGGAAACAAGCAATAAAGAAAAACTACTTGGGAAATCTCTTGTATATGATAGAAAATGAAATACCAAATCAAAATCCCAAAACTTAGTTTTCTTTGATTTTCCAAAAACCCAAAACAAATAAAGATGAGAAGTTTTAAAGCCCCAAAACTCTTTTTAAAACTCTTTTAAACACTTCAGAAAACTGGAAATTTTTCTCTTAAAAAACTTGGCCAAAATCCCCAAAGAGATGGGTTTATATAGCCCCTATACAAAACTAGCCGTTAGGCTGAGTTGGCAGTCTGACAGACTGCCGGTCGACCGGCCCGGTCGACCGCCAACGGTCAGAATTATGACCGTTGGTCAACTGCGGTCGACCGGCCCGGTCGACCGATAAAACCCGAGAGCAGAGCTCTCAACTCGGTCGACCGTCCCGGTCGACCGTGTCTGTGCCTAATAGACGTGCACGTCTGTGCACGTCGGTCGACCGCAACGGTCGACCGGCCCTTGGTGCGGTCGACCGTCGCGGTCGACCGACCAGCCTGTCAGCACAAAACAAGGTCAGAAAATTTTGGAAAAATATTTTATAAAAACCTTTTATCATTTCTGAAAATTCCATAAAACTTGTTTTATCATTTTATGTTGAAACATAAACATGTGATAAAAATTTCAAGACAATATATCAACATATCAATTCATTTTTGAGTCTTGCAAATTTTATCAAAAACAAAACCTTGTATTTTGTCAAACTTGATTTTTCCAAAACATGAATAGGGATATCAAAATAAGTTTGTTTACCAAGTTAAAGCATGTATGTATAAATAGAAAACATCTAGTATACATATAACATATGTAAACTTGTTTTGATCAACTATTCATAAAAAGCAAATATCAAATCATAAAAACGTGTGTGTTTTGTGCACTTGAGCATATCAACTAAACTAAGCTTTACAAATATGGATCTAAAACACAAACTCTAAACTAGATACCTAAGTCTTCTTGTCGATCTTCCATCTTCAAGTAGACTCGGTCCAAACTCCGTGATTCTCCAAGTGCAAAGGTATGATCTTTAAGCTTTGGCACCGGAATCATCATGAATAGCTTCTAATCATCTTGTTGAAGCTAATCACCAACCTAATATCCTGTTAATGATCTGAAACTTAGAAACACAAGAATATTAGTAAACATAACTACATGAGTTGATCATCATCAAAACTAGAGTGGAAGGCCATTGGGCCAACAATCTCCCCCTTTTTGATGATGACAAAACTCATGGAGTTATATATGCATGGATTAAAGATAAGCTTCAAGGAAGCTCCCCCTTAACTCATGCATAGGGATAAACAATAAATATATGCAATGAATATCAAACATGAAACATGCGTATGCATAAACAATAAATGGTTCTAGATATCAAATGGAATATTCAAAACAAAATAAGCTCTAGATACCAATTACAAAGCAAACTCTATATATCAATTAAACTTAATATTCTTGAGATTAAAACATAATATATGCATATAAAACATAAGCATGCATATAAAACTCAAATACTTCTCCCCCTTTTTGTCAATCATCAACAAAGGGGTAAACAATCAAAACCATAGATAAAATGAGGGGTAAAAAAAAAAATCTTTCTCCCCCTTTTTGTCAATCAAAATAATGCAAACAATGTTCTCCCCCTTTTTGTCTAAAACAAAAAAATCAATAAGGGGTGACTACAAACATGATATCAATTAAAAAATATGTCAATGACGTATCTTGATACCAATAAATAAGGATCAATATATGTTATATGCTATATACATTCATGAAGAGGAAGACGCTAAGTTATCTTCCCTACACATATGCATTACATGAAGAAAGGATGACAAGCCCCAATTCACATAACACATATTATGTAATGCATAAGAGGAGATGTGAAGCTCCCCCTACACACGTATATCATATAAAGAAGAGTTGTCAAGCTCCTCAATTTATAATATACTCAACATGAATATATATGTAAGAGAGATGTTAAGCTCTCCTTGCATATAGGAAATACAAATCAAAACTTTGAATATATTCTTTAAACAACATATGAGATACCAATTGTAATTAAACATAAATCTTGAATTCCTAAAACATGAATCTTGATACTAAATGTATTCAAAACAAATTTTGAATTTCTTAAATATGATACCAATTGTAAATATTTTACCAATTGAAAAGATTTTACATAGAAACATTGATACCAATTGTAAGAATTGTTCATTTTAAAACATATAATTTGATATTGATATCATATGTTTAAAATAATAACTTTTAATCATAAAGTGTGGGAGTACAAATACCATTGAAATACAAAATCAAATTTTCTCCCCCTTTATGAAATACAAACTAAAATATGCATAATCTTGATAACAATTTAAAAGTAATCAATTTAAACAAAATTGAAACTCAAGCACTAGCATAAACACAAACATATATATGTATGAAAAATAGATACCAATAGAAATTGATATACTTGGAATTTAAAGCATACATACAAAACATATATGAGTATACCAGAAGATCAAAATGATACCAATTGAAAGAGTTCAATGATACCAATTGACATAACAATAAGTTCAAGTGTATACATCATATTCTCTACCACCCAATTATAATTCAAGTTTTAAAGATTTTCAATTTAGGGCATACATGAACATGATCTCCCATCCTACCGCCCTTGGAAGGTAGGGGTTTTCAAAGATAGATTTGAAAATGTAGTTTTGTTTGAAAATCACTACCAAAATGAAGAACACCGTACCTAGTTAAATGGAAAACTTGTTAACTAGCACGAAATCCTTCAAGTAAGGAATAAAACAAAATTGAAATTCACATGATAATCATCACTCTAACCAATAAAGTATAACTCATGAGAAACAAAACATGAGCAATAGATATGAGTGTACAAATAATATGTGAAGATCATAATCATGAAAAATATTTCATTAAGCTCAATTATTCCTTAAAACATAATTCCATCAAAAACATGAAAAATCATATAAAACTCCTTATTTAATCTTCAAGGCATATGTATGTCTAATACAAGCTAAAATATACATACATATCCAAAACTCAACGAGTCCACTAAATGTATATTCATGAAGGCACGTGGCTCAAAAAGATGTATATGTATAAGATTAGTTTGAACTAGATAGACATATACATGAAGTTAAACATAAATACATGAAACATGAAAAACTAAATTTTCATCACAACAAATTTCATTTCAAGGTATATGTATGAATTGTCAAACATGAAGTATACATACATATCCCTAAACACAATTGAGTCCAAATATAGATTTGCATGAAAGGCAAATGACTCAAGGGGTATACATGTACATCTTAAAGTTTGGCAATACAAACATATACATGAAGTGAAACACACAATCATAAAACAAATCCAAAAATGGAATACAAGTTTGAAATGTATGAATCATCAAAACTAGACTATACTAGCACATCTAATGGGTTCAAATAAGCAATCAAGCTCAACATATATAGATTTATTTGTAGCCCACTCTATGTACAAGTATAATTCCTAGTCTTAATGAAAACTAACATCTAAACAAGTAACCTTAACATGAAGCATCAAAACACAATATAAAAATCATCATGATAAAACTAAAACATGATTACTATGTAAATTCACATGTATTAGATTCATGATGTACATTATAGCTTAAACAAAAGTGAGAACACTAAATATGGGTTCATATAAGCATATGTGTCTCATGTATGTTAAGGATCTAATAAACATGGAATGAACATACTAATCCATAGACATCAAAAACATGCTATAAACATTAAAACATGGAAAGCATGTAAACAATAAATGGGAGTAAAGGATTGTTACCAAAATCGAAGAAGCAACTCTCTTTGTCTCCAAAACATGGTGGTCATCTCCACCAAATCTTCCCTTGAAAGTGATGCATCCAATTGATTTCCATGAAGTCCGGAACGCATCCACTCCAAGGTGTCATCACTCTCACGTCATGTGAGAGCCCACACCTACATCAAAAACTTTAGGGGTGGTGGTCTTTGGTACCCATACTCTTTTGGGTCCATGGGGATTAGTTCCTTCTCTAACCCAAACAAAGTTCTTTGCTAAATTTGGAGTATGTAATCTATCATAGCAAAATTTAGTAAGGTGGCCCTTACGTCCACAATGTGTACATGTGTACACATGAGCATACATATGGTGATGGGTGTGTCCGTGAGGAGCATGTGTATGCCGTGATGGGTGTGCATGCATAAAGGATGGAACTTGTTTCTTTCGAACCAAGGTTTCCAAGCGTGTGTAGTTCATGGCACATTGGCTCATAGTGGAGCCCAAACAATCTACTCTCTTCTTTAACATACAAATATCATCATTGATCTTAGAAGAAGAGGTACATGCATTAGGTAGTCTAGATGATGAGGCTACACTAGCATGACAAACATGAGCATCAATCTTTTTATGCAAAACCTCATTTTTCTTCAAACAAGCATTTAATTCATTTGAAATGGAAATAATTTTATTTTTTAAATCAACATTCTCTTTTATAACAAAATCTACTTTTGAAGACAAATTTTCATTTTTCTTCAAAAGATTTTCACAATCATTTTTAGATTTTAAAACTTTATTTTCCTTAAGTGCAAGTTCTAATTGAGATCTCAATGAATCCCTTTCATTATAGACCTCAACCTTCTCTTGCAAAACAATATCAAGTCTAGATTGTAAACACTTATTTTCTTTTTCAATTCCTAGACTTTTCTTTTTCAAAATCTTATATTTTTCTATAAGTTTTTCACAAACAATTGAAAGTTCTTCATTTATAGCATGGACAATAATATGATCATTTGAAGAACTAGAACAATCATCACTATCATAGTGGGGTTCCGAATGTACCTCAAGGGAGTCATTCCCTTGGACCATATAGCATTGTTGTGGCTCGGATTCTCCACTATATTCCTCTTCTTGTTGGATTTGGACTTGAAACTTGGAGGTGTTGGTGGTTGTTGTCAACTTGTTCCACACTGCAAAAGCGGAATCAAGGTTAGAAACACTCATAAGATAATCTTTAGATAAAGTGCTTCTAATGGCCTCAAGGGCTTGTGCATTTGCCCCTATATGATTACCATCACCAAGATAACATCTCTTGGTGGCGGCAAGGAAGACATGCAAACCTAGGGTTTTTAGGTACATGGACATCCTATACTTCCAAACATCAATGTTGGAAGGGTCAAAGCTAGGAGGGGTCATGAAGTCCATGGTAAACTATATATGAATGTGCAAACAAACAAATGCAAATGAGATTAGCAAGCAAATGGATCACTCCTAGGATGTTAAGCCTAAGTATCAGGAGCACTAGCTCTGATACCAATTGAAAAACACCTAGATGGGGGGTGAATAGGTGTAAGTGCTAATCTAAGAAACTTAATGCAAACTAAGTGCGCTAAATGCGGAAGCTAATGCAAAATATGCACAAACTAATACAATACAACAAGTGTAGCCGAATTCCCCTTGCGAGGCTCTGGACTAACTCCTCTTGATTCCCCTTGAAATGGGTTGAGGCGCTATGTGAAGCTCTTGTTGGATGAGTACAAGTTAGGCGCACACACACAAGCAATCCAAGCAATATGAAATATGTGCACACACAATCAAGCCAAGCAATCAAGGATAAATTACAATATGAAAGATGCAAGGCAACGCAAGCAATGTATATAATATGAATGCTATGAAAGTATGATGCTTGTATGAAATGATGCTTTGCACAAATGTAAAGAGAGAGAGTTAGAGAGACAATGGATCAAAACGCAAACACCAAGATTTGTTTCGAGGTTCGAGCACCTTGCTCTACATCCCCGCCTACACCACCGTGTAGGATTTCCACTATCTCAACTCCCACCGAGGGAACCTCTACCAAAGAGGATTTCTTACAACTCTAGGAGTACCGAACTCCTCTCTCAAACAACAACCTCCACCAAGGCCCAACAACCAACAACAACAACAACAACCACCTCTACCGAAGAGGTTTACAACCAAACTCAATCACCTCTACCGAAGAGGGATCCAAACCAACAACCCAATACAACAATCTTCACCTCTACCAAAGAGGGAGCAACTCAAGAAATCAAGGGTTTACAACAAGTGGTATATTTCAACCACAAACCTCTTTCCTTTTTCTTTTTCCACAAAACAAGATCCTAAATAGTTTAGGATAGAAGATATAGCTCAAGTGTGGAATCAAAGTGTTTTTGGAAACAAGCAACAAAGAAAAACTACTTGGGAAATCTCTTGTATATGATAGAAAATGAAATACCAAATCAAAATCCCAAAACCTAGTTTTCTTTGATTTTTCAAAAACCCAAACAAATAAAGATGAGAAGTTTTAAAGCCCCAAAAACTCTTTTTAAAACTCTTTTAAACACTTCAGAAAACTGGAAATTTTTCTCTTAAAAAACTTGGCCAAAATCCCCAAAGAGATGGGGTTTATATAGCCCCTATACAAAACTAGCCGTTAGGCTGAGTTGGCAGTCTGACAGACTGTCGGTCGACCGGCCCGGTCGACCGCCAACGGTCAGAATTATGACCGTTGGTCAACTGCGGTCGACCGGCCCGGTCGACCGATAAAACCCGAGAGCAGAGCTCTCAACTCGGTCGACCGTCCCGGTCGACCGTGTCTGTGCCTAACAGACGTGCACGTCTGTGCACGTCGGTCGACCGCAACGGTCGACCGGCCCTTGGTGCGGTCGACCGTCGCGGTCGACCGACCAGCCTGTCAGCACAAAACAAGGTCAGAAAATTTTGGAAAAATATTTTATAAAAACCTTTTATCATTTCTGAAAATTCCATAAAACTTGTTTTATCATTTTATGTTGAAACATAAACATGTGATAAAAATTTCAAGACAATATATCAACATATCAATTCATTTTGAGTCTTGCAAATTTTATCAAAAACAAAACCTTGTATTTTGTCAAACTTGATTTTTCCAAAACATGAATAGGGATATCAAAATAAGTTTGTTTACCAAGTTAAAGCATGTATGTATAAATAGAAAACATCTACTATACATATAACATATGTAAACTTGTTTTGATCAACTATCCATAAAAACCAAATATCAAATCATAAAAACGTGTGTGTTTTGTGCACTTGAGCATATCAACTAAACTAAGCTTTACAAATATGGATCTAAAACACAAACTCTAAACTAGATACCTAAGTCTTCTTGTCGATCTTCCATCTTCAAGTAGACTCGGTCCAAACTCCGTGATTCTCCAAGTGTAAAGGTATGATCTTTAAGCTTTGGCACCGGAATCATCATGAATAGCTTCTAATCATCTTGTTGAAGCTAATCACCACCTAATATCCTGTTAATGATCTGAAACTTAGAAACACAAGAATATTAGTAAACATAACTACATGAGTTGATCATCATCAAAACTAGAGTGGAAGGCCATTGGGCCAACAGGGTCGACCCGATCCGTTTATTATATGGGTCAAAAATTCAGACCCAGACCCGACCCAGACTTAATCGGGTTGACCCGACCCGACCCATTTGACCCGATTATTAAGCCTTAAATACAATTTCTTTACGCTATTTTACTAAATTGTTTGGTGATATGGTTGGTCATCACACTAAACTCATACACTAGAGGTCACATGTTCGAAATTGTGCTCACGCATATTTTTTGACAATTTAATTTAAGTCAAGGGGAGGAGGCGGTGGCGGCGGTGGAGGAGATCGAAGGGGAGGAGGCCAAGGAGGAGAGAGAATAATTGGGTCTGGCGGGTCAAGCGGGTCTGGCGGGTTCGGGTCGACCCGATTACGACCCAAACCCAATTAGCCCAAACCCATACCCGCTAACTCTGGGTCGGGTCGGGTCGGGTCTGGCGGGTCGCGACCCGTCTGCCACCCCTAGATGTCATGCCTGATGGTTTAGGGTGGTGCTGTTGAAATCCTAGCAACATAGATAGCAACACCAGAAAATAATCATTAATTGTACGAACAAGAAAATAAAAAAAAGAAAGTGAGAACACACGAATTTAAGGAGGTTCGGCAATTCCTACATCCTCAGGGCAGAAGGGAGGAGAGATCTTATTAAATCAATAAAGTACAAGATATAATAGCAGGAACAATAACCCTCTTTATATAGGCTTAGAGTCCAAGGAGAAAAGAAAACTCAGAACTCTGAATTCGGCTCAGAAACAAATTCAGAAATACACTCAGATTTGCCCAGAGGCAAAACACAATTGACAACCTAAGGGGCTTATCGGTAGCCAAAGACCAATTTTGACAAACTCTGTTCTCTGAAAAACACTGTTGACAGCTCTTCTTCATCTGCTGTCGACAGCCCGGTTCACCTGCAACAAACTCTGACGAACTCTGCTATCTGGAAAACGCTGTTGACAGCTTTGTTCGCCTGATGTCGATAACCCTGTTCACCTACAAAAACTTATCAGGGTATCTATTAGCCCAAAGGTCCATCAGTCTAGTTTTGATGAGGATTAACTCATGCAATTATAGTACTAATGATATTGTGTTTATATTGTTTCAGATATTTGATCAAGATCTTAGTCGGTATTTCATTTCAATAAAAAATTCGAAGTCAAGTTTTGAAGCTAGCATGTGTTTTTTCAAGAGCTCGCACATCAAGATCGCATCAAGTACTCAAGAGGAATTTAACTCGTTGAATCGAAGTTTAGACCAAGGCAAGAAGAAGAAGAAGATTTTCATAAAGACTTGAGTCATATTTGTAAGTGTTAAGATTTTGTATTTTAGATAAAATGTAAAGGATAAATTAGTCATAAATTGCTCAAGCTCATATCACACACACAAAATTTTTATGTGTTTTCTTAAAATAGTTTTGATTTTAGAAAATACCGTTTTGATTTTGAGTTTCAAAGAAGAGATCTTTATGTTTATGAATAGAGTTCATCAAAACAAGTTTACATATTTTATATGTATATTAGATTTCATTTATATACATTGTTAGTTCAAATATTTAGAAGAACTTATTTGCTGTTTTTATATTATATGTTTGAGTTTTGTTTAAGTCAAAACTTATTTTAGAACTTAATTGTCAAAAACATAGATATTACATCTTATATGTGTATTGGATCATATCCATACACACTAGACTTCAAAAGTGTTTAAAATATCTTATTTTTATATTTGAACAAAGTTTTAGAAAAACTTTATTCTTCATTAGATGTTGATTTTTGAAAAATACATGTTTTGTTTAAGGTTAAATTTCTATATCACAAAAATAGTTCAAATTATTTGAAATATGTGTTGAATTTTAGTTGCACATATTTGTTCTTCAAATATTTACAAGAACTTATTTTTGTAGATTTTATGTGATTTTATGAGATTTTATGGGTATTTAAAAGACCAAGTTACAAAACCCTAAAGCCCAGCCTGAGACCACTGGCGGTCGACCGACCGATTGACCGGAGCAGATCTCGGGTCGACCGGGCAGTCGACCGATATGCACAAGATGTGCACAAGGCTCTAGCCATTGGACGATCGACCATGTGGTCGACCGATCCTAAGAGCAAGCTCTCTAGATCTGGCCCCGATCGTCCGACCAGAAAGTTCACTCTCTGGTTCTGGCCTTGGTCGACCGGGCGGTCGACCGACAGGAAAATTGCCTTGGGCAGTCGACCGATACCTCAATGGTTAGAAATCTGACCGTTGGCCAGTCGACCGGGCGGTCGACCGACAGGCCATTCTGGGCCTGTTCTAGACCCTAACGGCTATATTTCTGAACCCTATCAAAAGGGGTTCTCTTGGCCTGTTTTAAACAAGATTTTGGAGAAGTTTTAGAGCCAGTTTCCCATCTCTCTTAAGGTTTTTCTCTACATATTTTTGGGCTAAAACTTTCATATCAAAAGAAGAGTTTTTAAAGTGTGTTTTCAAAAGAGATTTCTTGAGTTTTTCACTACTCAATCTACCTTGTTTTCTCACACAAGCTTGAGCTTTTCATTGCTATATTCATCCTATAGGATACTTGTGAGAGTTATTTTTGGTGATCAAAGTGTAGAGATCACCAAGAGTTCATCTTTGTATTTGAGAGGCGAACTTGTGGGTTCGTGTTGTGACGAGTTATTATGGGAGCTCGATGTAGAGGTACGGCCTTGGCAAGCTAGTGTGTTTGCGTGTATTGTTCTTCTACGAACAAGTGAGAGACTTGCGGGTCCAAGAGTTTTTGAGGGAGCTCATTGTAGGTGTTGCAGCACTGGTGATCATGCGGGATCGATTATAGTGAAAATCCTTCATAGTGTTGAAGGTGGGACGTAGAGCGTGCGCTCGAACCTCGAAACAAATCTCCCATGTTTGCGATTGCTTCTCTTTCTCTCACACTTGTGTTTTATATCTTGCATGTGCTTATTGTTCATATCTCTTATATGCTCGATATTTTCTTGTGCTAAATTGATATATATATATATATATATATATATATATATATATATATATATATATATATATATATATATATATATATATATATATATATATATTGTAACACCCCGTTCCCGGAATACGTACTTAGTTGCGTATTCAGATTTTTTGATCGTATTTTTCGATTTACTTCCTGTATTTGTTTTATATTATGAATTCTTTATATGATAGTTTTGTCTTGGATCCGGATTCACGGACTCGGAGTCAGCCCTAGTCTGAACCGAGGACCCGATCCGAGGGTATTACTCGATTTGGTCTTTCTGGTATTTAGATTTAACCGATTTCAGTTTTAAACATCATTTTCCAATATTTTAGATTTTCTATGATTTTCTGGAATTTTTCTGAATTAAATTGAAAATCTTCAAAACCGGTGACGACCAGTGCCGCTGACCGATTCCCGAATTTTTAATTTACAAACGGATTGGAATTACTAGAAGTATCTTTTTATATTATTTCTTAAAATCACATTTCCTATCTAAATACATTTTCTGAGATTTTTCAGAATTTATCAAAATCCGGCCGACCCGGTGTAGACCGGTATCGGCGGTTGACTTCCGGATTTTTTAATTTGAAAATGGGATTTTATTTCTGAAAACCGATTTCGTATTAGTCCTCAGGATGACGTTTTCTACCTCCGGGTATTTTTGGGGATTTTTCTGGGACAGTCGATTTTTCGCGACCATATTATAATATTATTATTTTTCAAATCTTATCTTTTCTTCTCTTTCTTTCCTTTTCTTTTCTTCCACTGACTTCAGCCCACTCCCCTCCACGTGGGCCACATCCCATCACCACACCCCCCTCTCTCATCAATCACATCCCTCATCATCACCCCCCTTTTTCCTTTTCTTTTTCTTTTCTTTCTCTTTCTTTTCTTCTTCTCTTCTCCTCATTTTTCTTCCTTCTTCTTTTCTCCATGAGAGGCCAGCACCCAACCGGCCACCACCACCTCCGGCCACCTCGACGCCGGCGAGGAGGTCCCCCTAACTCCGGTGGCCGCGCCTCCTCACCACCATCACCAACAACCCCACCATTTCCATCCTTCTCAAAAATCATCACCATCTCAACCTTCCTCTTCTTCTTCATCATCTTCAAAATCAACCACCTCCACCACCATCTTCTCCACCCAAACTCCACCCCTACAACACCCAACTCCTCCTCCTCTTCCCATCTCCTCCAATTCCTCCACCACCACAAAACTCCCCCCTTTTTTTTTTCCCTCTTTACCTTTTGGGGTGGCCGGCGCCACCCCCGGATCCCGGCGCCGCCGGCGGCGTGCCGGCGGCCATGGGCGGCTAGGGGGCCCACCTGGGCCCCCTGTGCGTGGGCTGAGGGGGCAACAGCCCCCCTCTCCTTCTCTGTTGAGGGGGCAACAGCCCCCTCTTTCTCCCCCTCTCTCCTGGGGAGTGGCCGGCGCCACTCCCCTGCCGGTGGCCGGCGCCGCCCGGCGCCGCCACCTGGCCGGCGGCCAGGCCGAGCGCCCCCAGAGGGGGGCGCTGTGCGTTGAGCAGGAGGGGCAACAGCCCCCCCTGAATTCTCTCTCTCTCCTGCCTTTTTCTCTCTCTCTCTCTCTCTCTCTCTCTCTCTCTCTCCTGTTCTCTCTCTCTCTCCTATCCTTTCTCTCTCTCTCTCTCTTCTGCCCTCTTCTCTCTCTCTCTTCTCTCTCTCCCCTGTTAACTCCCTCTCTCTCTCATGTTATCCCTTTCTCTCTCTCTCTCCAAATTATCTCTCTCTTTAGATCTCCCTCCTTTCTGTTATTTGCTAACGCGGAACTCACCCCCGCGTGCAGGCGACCTGTTCAACGCGGCCTTCGCGTTCTTGTATCGACGCAGCGCGGAGTTCAGGCCCGCGTCTGCGTCCCTCTCGTATCGACACGACGCGGAGCTAATACCCGCGTCTGTGATCTCCTCGTGCTAACGCGATGCGGAACCCACGACCGCGTCCGCGTTCTCCTCGCGTCCTGATTTGAACGCGGGTCTCGAACCTCGCGTTTGTGGCATCTTCGCGACGCGACTCCCGCGTCTGTGATTACCGCGTCTGCTATTCCCGCGACGCGACTCCCGCGTCTGCGACCCCCGCGTCTCACTCTCATAAGCCCGCGTCTCCCTGTGTCCCTTTCTCTCTCTAGGTTTCTCTCTCTAACTCTTTCTCTCTCCTCTTCACTTTCTCTCTCTTCATAAATATATATTATTTTATGGCGCGTGCGCGAGTTCCATGGATTTCAGAGTTTTCGGCCTTTCCGGTGATTTAGGCGAGTGTCCTCGCTCTCGCCTCCATTTGGGTTTCCCCGCTTCGTCGGGTCGATATGTATTTTATTCCATGTTTTCATGTATTATGTATTGGGCTGCGTCCCTGTATTTGTGTATGGCCGAGTGCCAATGACTAGACATGTATTACTCTGTGACGAATGCTTGTAATAGGATAGAATACCGCCTCCGGGCCATTCAGCTTCCGGTCTCTCACTATCTCGAAAGGGAAGTGATTGGGACCGTCAGGTCTCTCAGCCTTCAGCCTCCGGTCTCTCACTATCTCGAAAGGGAAGTGATTGGGACCGTCAGGTCTCTCAGCCTTCAGCCTCCGGTCTCTCACTATCTCGAAAGGGAAGTGATTGGGACCGTCAGGTCTCTCAGCTCCGCCTGGTTATCATGATCAGCGTTCAGCGCTTTACCACTAGATTCGTCTAGGCGGGATGCTGCCGGATTTCCTACTCGTACCTTAAGCTGAGTTGTCCCGGTAACCTTGCCAGACGCTCCAGTGTTAAATACTGTTTGCTGTCTGTACACTCCAGCTTGCTCAGCTCCGCTTGATTGTGCTCAGCTACTATTCTATCACATGCCATGTATTTACCTGATATGTTTACACTTGACATGCTATTACTTCATACCTGTCAACTACATGCTACTATTTAACACCTGTTTGTATCACCTGACACCAAATATGCTACTACTTGGTAAGACCCCTTGTTATGACATGACTTGCCACCGGACTAATGTCAATCTCTTGACATGACTGGTTACCTGTCTAATATCACCATCTTGTCATGCTATCCCTTGACACTCGGCATGACATACTTGACCTGTGATTATCTCATTTACGGGAATACTATACTTGTTATCCTGCATTACATGCAGTGACTTGAATCTTGTACTTGTTATCCTGTATTATATATACAGTGACCTGAATCTATAGTACTCATGTACTCCTGAACTCCTGATCATGTCTTGTACCTGCTATTCCCGTAAATTGATAATCACATATTAAATTATTATAAGACAACTTGCACCCGGTTTGGGGAAAACTGATGGGCCCTGATTAATCATGTTTATGGTGGTCTTATCGAGCCGCGCGTGGCCACATACTTGAGGGATCACCTGGCGGCCACCAGGGATTCCGTGGGGTGTGCTGGCACCCCTACTCCTGATTATTCCTGCCGGGTATGCACACGCCCTAGGCTCATTTCTATGGGATCTGCGATACTCTATTCCTGTTCGGGCGTAAATAAGTCCCGGTACCTAGCGGTACGTTCCGGCTCAGCACCGGATACTCCTGAACCGTTGTCCCGGGCATGTACGGGCCCATCCGAAACATGATTCATCGAACTTTATCAGTTTCCAAATAACTTGCTATATAAGTTGTGAGTGGACGTATGTGGAATGGGACACATACTGAAGCCTGGAACTTAGACGGCTCCAATTATAATAAGATGCTAATATACAATTTGCTGTGCCATTTTGTAACTCGGGTTGTACGCGCTCGGATTACGGTAACATGGGATAAAAGTATATAGATGAGGGTTTCCTTATGGATTATTCCTTCGAGGTACTAGTCTCATGGGGCCGTGACCTAGCTTGTACAATCGGTTTTGCTCGTAATCGATTTTATTCGGTTTTATCGGTTTTCATCGGTTTTATGTTAGTTTAGGAGATATCTGGTGTTGCCCTATCTACTTTACTTCTCATCTCTTTACCTTCTCTTATCTTATCAAACCATGAGTAGTTCCTGGTTGATATCACTTGTTTTATATCTACTTGCTCCTGCATGTTTACCTATGCTCGCCACTTGGCATTCGTATCACCACTCGCCTGGGGAGTTCTATCTGACTCCCCTGGATCCTCATGTCCAGGTCATGGAGCTTGGAGCGTGTGATTTCCCCCAGATGCTGATCAGAGTGGCGCAGCAGTAGCGTGGATCTCCAGCAGACCGTTCAGAGCTCCATCTTTCCAGGCCCCCCGTGTGCCTCACGAGTTTTCCTTTTGTAAACTCGTGAGTGCCTGTGTACTGTTCATACTTGTACACCTCTTGTAATCTCGCAATTGCGCATATCAGTGATGTAATATTTATGTAATATTGGATCACCTCTGGTGATAACTTTGTAATTGTACTCATATGTTGGAATGTATAATGCACCACTTGCTTCCGTACTCTGATTCTTGCCTGTACTGATGCTTAGCGTATATGCGTGAGGGTATTTCTGACCTGCGTATATACGTCGTAGTAACGTCTCCGTACCCGCCGGGATCGGGGCGTTACATATATGCTTGGGTTGTTTGTTTGCTCACACTTGTATTCAACCAAGAGAGTCATAACGACACCTCAACTCTTAATCTAGAGGAATCTTGAGGAGATAGTTTAGAGCCTTTCACCGGGAATTCGACTACACTCTTTGGTTATACTTTGTGTGTTTGCATAATAGTTTTTGTTTGCACAATTAGTTTTAATTCCGCATTAGTTTTGCATTTATTAGCTTATTACCTATTTACCCCCCTTGGGAGACTTACAGTATCTGCACTACTATTTCCTCCACACTTCATCAAACTCTATATAATTCCATACAATTTGTGGGGAGAAAGTGTAAAATCTTGTTATTAGGATTTTTTAACTCATCGAAGAAAATAGTACGGTGTTTGATGAAGTGTAGTGGAAACAGCAGTGCATACACCCTAATACATGTCTGCAGGTGAACAGGGCTATTAACAGCAGGCGAACAAAGCTATCGACAGCATTTTTCTAGAGAGCATAGTTCGTCAGAGTTCGTTACAGGTGAATCGGGTTGTTGACAACAGACAAAGAAGAGCTGTCGACAGTATTTTTCAGAGAGCAGAGTTTGTCAGAATTGGTGTTTGGCTGTCAACAGGCCTTTTGGGATGTCGATGATGTTTTGCCTTTGGGCGAATCCAAGTGTGTTTATGAATTTGTTTCTGATACGAATTTAGAATTCTGGGTTTTTTTCTTCTTGGAATCCATGCTTATATAAAGAGGGGTACTGCCCTTGCTCTTGTATCTGGTATTTTATTGATTTCATAAGATCTCTCTATTTTTTGTAGGCTGTCTAAAAATCATTAGAGATAAGTCTTCAGACACGGGTCTCACTTCAACGCGAAGGTCGTGTTTTAACTAAAACGTGAATCTCGTGTCCATGGGAAACACAGAATTCAAAACGCTAGTCTGAGAAACTCTGCGTCTCACTGTAAGCATGGATCTGAGCAACTCTGTGTCTCACTTCAAACACGGGTCTGAGCAGCTCCGCATCTTACTTCAAATGCGGGTCTGAGCAACTCCGCGTCTCTTTTCAAACGCGTGCCTCAGAACTTCATGTTTTGACTTCAACGTGGACTTTGAGTACCATGTCTACACAACAACGTGAGGTCTGCGTCCAGCAAGAGACTCACATTTCTGTTGTAACTGACTCCATTACTGGGTCAATTAACTTCCCACATAATAGGGGAGTTAATCCCAATTATGAAGGGATTCTAGGGGACAATTGTACCCCTTTAACCCCCTATAAGTAGCCCCAAGGGCTATGAAGGAGGGAGGAGGCTTTTTAAGACTTTGAGCAGAGAATTCTCAAGTTAAAAGCTTCTTTCTTTTCAATCACAGAGGTTGAGAGAGAGAGAGGAAAAAAAGAGAAATTAGTGGACTGGAAATACTTAGTGTGTTAAAAATAGAGTTCCTTTCTGATTACTTTTTGAGAGCACCCCGGAGAGAAGTTTGTCGTTCAGCCGGTCAACGGAGAATAAGAATCACTCTCCATCACCACATTAAGAACCCAGCCCTAAATAAAGGGAAGATCTAGAACGTTTCCGTATCCGCAGGATCGGGGCGTTACAGGGTGGTATCAGAGCCTAGGCTCTCGCATCCTCAGTACGTCCAGACGGCAAATTAATGGTAAAGAAATTTGCAACTGGAATGCATGAGTCCTGGTTATACACTCCAACTACAAATACAGAGTTATCTATTCTTTCTTGATCATCTTTCCTTTGATTCCTAGTCCCTTCCATATATCCACTGTTTTGGTTTTTCGTAGCCTTTATACCAACTTAAGATATGGATATACTAGAGAGGTAGTGGCTAGTTCTGAATGAAGCTATGACATGATCTCTTCGGCCAACTCTATGAAGTTCGGGTATTCTCAGGATTGATCCACGAATCGGGTTATCTTTCAGAAGTCAGTAGTCGGAATTCTCTACAGATATTCTACATTCTCAACTATATCTTTCAGAGTGATCAATGCCTGGTCTTCGGAATTCTTAATTATCGGTCTTCTTTATGTATGGTCAGTATTATTCGGCATCGTTCTAAGGATTTATACAACAGGAAGTGCAGAAGATGTCTATATTCAGATTATTGTTCAGTCGACTTGGGAAGCCCTACCTATAGTGCTTCATATCTTGATTGGTATAATTCCGCCCTTGTCCTCTTTGTGTTAAATTTACCCCTTATCGAAATTGCGAGGACGCAATTTTTTGTAAGGTGGATGGATTGTAACACCCCGCTCCCGGAATACGTACTTAGTTGCGTATTCAGATTTTTCGATCGTATTTTTTCGATTTACTTCCTATATTTGTTTTGTATTATGAATTCTCTATATGATCGTTTTGTCTTAGATCCGGATTCACGGACCCGGAGTCAGCACTAGTCTGAACCGAGGACCCGATCCTAGTGAATTGCTCGATTTGGTGTTTTCGTTATTCCGATTTGACCGATTTTAGTTTTAAACATCATTTTCCAATATTTTAGATTTTCTATGATTTTCTGAAATTTTCCTGAATTAAGTTGAAAGTCTTCAAAACCAGTGTCGACCAGTACCGCTGACCGATTCCCGGATTTTTAATTTACAAACGGAGTTGAATTTCAAGAAACGGCTTCCCCATAACTTCTTAAAATTATATTTTCTATCTAAATACTTTTTCTGAGAATTTTCCTATTTTATCAAAATCCGGCCAATCCGGTGTAGACCGAGATTGACGGTTGACTTCAGGATTTTTATTTTGAAAAATGGGATTTTATTTCTGAAAATCGATTTCACCAAAAATCTTTTTATAATATTTATTATTTTTGAGAATTTTTGGGAAGCTTTCCGAGTTACTCCATTTTTCGGGCTTTCTGGAGTTTCCGGTGTTTTTCCCCGAATACCGGAATCTATCCAGATATCATATTTATTTATTTTTCTCTTTCCCTTCTCAGACGCGAGAATCCTCAGTCCCGGATCTGATCTTAAATGCGGAGATTCCATTTCTATCTGCATTTAATGCACTGCTAATCAATTCCAATCAAGTAATTATGACTTTTGTCCTTTTATTAAACGCAGCTTTTTGGCTTCTTCCCTGGACGCAGCTTTAAATTCCGTGTTTGGCTCATTTTGGCCTAAACGCGGGCATATAGGCTGCGTTTGGAGAGGGAAACACAAGTTCTCTTTTTGTGTTTCTTTGCTTTGAAAAGTATGCACATTATTATATTCATTCCATCCTTTATATAAATGCCTCCACTCCTTCTCTTTCATTCATTTTTTTCCTTTCTTTCTTCTTCTTGTTTCCTGCAACCACCAACAGAGAGCATGGCAGCCCATTTCCATGGGTTTGAGCCATGTCCCCTCCTTTGGCTAGCCATTTCTCCACCATCTCCTCCTCCATTTCCACCACCAACACCACCACCTCATTCTCCTCCATCTCCTCCTCCATTTCAACCACAACACCACCTCCACCATCATCTTCTTCCTCTTCTTTTCCACCCAAATGACCCATTAATCTCCATCAACTTCATCACCATCTCCACCACCTCATACTCCATCTTAGCCACCAACGACCGCGCCGTCTTCATCTCCTCGTCGTGCTCTTTCCGACGAGCCATAGCTTCGTTCTCCGAAGCCTTGTTTTCAAAACTCCAATCTTTCAATTTGAACTATACTTGCACCATCAACCTCCGTCCCTTGTGAAGGTCGGCCACTCCTTTCGGATTGGGGCCGTGCTCTTCTTCGTCGACAATATCGCCGTAGATTATTCCGGTAATCGTTCGCGATTATTCCGGTAATCGTTTTGGTGATAATTGACGACAACGATTATTCCGAATGCACAAGGCTTCAAAGTAACATTTTTAGGCGAGTGGTTTTCCTCGCCAAAGACTTGGACAACTTATTCTCATACTTGACTTTTTATATCATGCAAGACAATCAACAAACACAAACCCTCAAAAGTCAGGTTCTGCTCTCTGTTTGCACTCTGTTAGTCGACTTGACCCAGTCATTAGTCGACTTGAACCCTTTATTAGTCGACTACCCCCTTATCCTAGTCGACTAACTCATTGAAACGCAACCCTTTTTCTGAAACGCAACCTTATTAGTCGACTATCTTTTTCCCCTAGTCGACTAACTTTTTCCTGAAAACGCGACCCTTTGAAACGCGACCTTATTAAGTCGACTAACCTCTTTTTTCTAGTCGACTAACTTTTTCTTGAAGACGCGGCTCTACGAGACGCGACCTTATCAGTCGACTATCCCTTTCTCTATAGTCGACTAATTCCTTTATAAGTCGATTACTTGCCTCTCCCTAGTCGACTAACTTTGGCTGTCTGCTGTGGTTAATTACTTCTTTGAATATGGATCTCTCTCTCTAGCTCTCACGTTCTCTCTCCTCCCTCTCTTTCCTTTCTCTCTCTTGATTTCCTCCTCTCTCTATCACTTTTCTCTAACGCGTTGACGCGTTGATTCCCTGGATTCCGGATCGAGGATTTCACTATGTCTTCTAAAGACTTAGGCGAGTGTTCTCGCTCTCGCCTCCATTTGGGTTTCCCCGCTTTGTCGGGTTGACATGTATTTTATTCCATGTACTTACTGCTTTATACCATGCATGGCCAACCCTTCGTGGTCGATTGGACTCTGGGTTTCTGCCCACTCTGGGGATGGCTGGTAGCCACCGTGAGTGCGCTTAGACCCCAAGCGTACTCGGACCCTTCAGCCTCCGGTCCCTCGCTATTTCCAAAGAGAGGTGATTGGGACCGTCAGGTTTCTCAGCTCCGTCTGGTGAGCATACTTAGCGCTCAGCGCTTTATTCACTACATTCGTCTAGGCCAGTTGTTACCGGACTTTCTGCTCGTATTCTAAAACAAGTTGTCCCGGTAACCTCGCCAAACGTATTAGTGTCTAAACCCTGTTCGCTGCCTGTGCTTCCAGCTTGTTCAGCTCCGCCTGGTTATCATGATCAGCGTTCAGCGCTTTACCACTAGATTCGTCTAGGCGAGTTGCTGCCGGATTTTCCACTCGCACTTTAAGTCGGGTCGTCCCGGTAACCTCGCCAGACGCTCCAGTGTTAAATACTGTTTGTTGTTTGTGCCTCCAGCTTGCTCAGCTCCGCTTGATTATGCTCAGCTACTACTCTATCACATGCCATGTATTTACCTGATGTGTTACCACTTGACACGCCATTATTTCATACTTGTCACCTACATGCTACTATTTAACACATGTATATCACCTGACAACTGATGTGTTATCACCTGACTCCTGCCATGCTACTTCTTGGCAAGACCCTTTGTTATGACATGACTTGCCACCAGACTAATATCAATCTCTTGACATGACTTGTCACCTGCCAATATCATCCTCCTGTCATGCTATCACTTGACACCCAGCATGATATACTTGACCTTGTGATTATCATATTTACGGGAATCCTGCCTTGTTATCCTGTATTGCATACAGTGACCTGTTATCCTGAATGGAACTAAGTGCCACATGGAACAAAGTGCCACACCACATACGTGGTGGGGGCCACCTCTTGAATCTGTGGGGGCCACCTCTTGAATCCATTTCCCTCAGAGCAAAGTGCCACATGGAACAAAGTGCCACACCACATACGTGGTGGGGGCCACCTCTTGAATCTGTAGGGGCCACCTCTTGAATCTGTAGGGCCATCTCCTGTTATAACCAGTTATATTCCTACTCATTCCCGTAATCTGATAATCTTGTTAACAAGCCATAAAAAGGACCAACTTGCATCGGGTCAGGGGAAACTTGCGGCTATCAATATGTGTTCGTGTTTACAGAGGTATTAGGCATGTTGTGCAACTAAAACTTCCGGTCTGACCTGTGGGCCTCCAGGCGACCGAGGGGAGTGCTGGCTCCCTCCTTCCTGGTACCATCTTAATAAGGGCATACACAAGTCCCTCCTGTTAGCCTTGCGGCAGGTTCCGTCACCAAGCAACGGAACAATCTTGGGCCGTGGTCCCGGGTATGTACGGGACCCACTGTAAACATAGTTCGTTGATACCCCCGCTGGTTTCCAATAACAACCTTGCTTTACTCAGATATGGATATATGTGTGCTGGGACGCTAGTTCACATATCTAGATATCAGGGTAAGACGAGTAATAATAAAGCGTCAAGATAATAACCTGCTCTTTAAGTTGTAAGTAGAAGTTTGTGGAATGGGACGCATACTGAAGCCTGCAGCTTAAACGACTATGAATCTGTGATATGCCTTACCATATTTGCTTGTCCTGGATTTTACATCAGATTTCCGGTTTTATGATTATTATTATGTTAGCTACTCCTACCCTGCTTTATCCTTTGTATCCACCTGCCTCCTGTTCATTATCTTATCATGCCCTGAGTACAGTCGGGTTGTATGTACTTGGATTATGGTGACATGAGATAAAGGTATATAGATGAGGGTTTTCTTGTTTGGATTATTCCTTCAACGTACTAGTCTTATGGAGCTGTGATCTGAAACCATACAATCAGATTTGCTCGTCCTCGGCTTTATTGGTTTTATTGCTTTATATATACTTACCTATGCTCACCACTTGGCATTCGTATCACCACTCGCCTGGGGAGTTTCATCTGACTCCCCTGGATCCTCATGTCCAGGTCATGGAGCTTGGAGCGTGTGGATTCTTCCAGTTGCGGATCAGAATGGCGCAGCGGTAGCGTGGATCTCCAGCAGACCATCTGAAGCTCTATCCTTTCAGGCCCCCTGTGTGCCTCTCGAGTTTTCCTTTTGTAAACTCGTGAGTGCCTTTTGTACTGTTCATACTTGTACATCTCTTTGTATTCTCGCAATTGCGCATATCAGTGATGTAATATTCATGTAATATTGGATCACCCCTGGTGATAACTTTGTAATTGTACTCATGTGTTGGAATGTATAATGCACCACTTGCTTCCGTACTCTGATTCTTGCCTGTACTGATGCTTAGCGTATATACGTGAGGGTATTTCTGACCTGCGTATATACGTTGCAGTAACGTCACCGTACCCGCAGGATCGGGGCGTTACAGAATTCCTCATCATTGAATTCGACCAAAGAAGGTTCGAGAAATTTCTTTCCTCAGGCTCCGCTAGCCCCAAGACAATGCTGCAACATTGCAAAGTCACTTCGGGGACTCGCTATCGAATCTCTTCAGAGATTTCTTCAAAAATAGTCCGTGCTTTTGTTTATTGCACAAGCAATGCCACTTCTAATGAGGTTTTGAAAACCTCTTGTGCAGCCTACGTGACCCGCGTCAACGTCTCTCAGGAGACCCGCAGAGCTAATGCATCAGCACATGATCAAAGTTTTGTGAAAATCAATTCCGCCATCACTCGCCTCTTTGAACTCTGCAATTTCAGGTTGCCGAGGGTTTTCAGCAACCCTTGAGACTCAAATTGAATGCTGAATGTCGATAAAGACGTCGCGCTCATCGATAACAGATTGAAACTCTGCAGACATAACCTGTCCTCTAGATACCAAACGTGAGGTTCATGTTTCTCAGAAAAATTAAAAGCATGTAAAATTATTTGATTGTAATGAAAATTATAACGGATCAATAATCCAATTATAAAAGAGGAAGAATGGTTGGATCTCTCCTTTGTTTAATGCTAGGCTCTTCGTGTAGCAGTGGAGAGTGATTCTTATTCTCCGTTGACGAGCCAAACCTGAAGCTTGATCTTCGCATCTTCTTGCTTTTTTGGAAGCACACTGGCAAAGTATAAAACCTTAATCAGCAATTAAAATCTCAAAGAGATTGTTGAATTTGAACTCAATAAGTTTATAAAGAGTTTTCTCTTTTTGCAGTCTTGTGCCCAAACTTCAGCCTTCTGTAATTATTCAGTTTCAAGTATAAAGCATCAAGTATGCCTTTCTGGGGATTCTCCTCCTCTGGCTTATGGCTTCTTGAGTTTCTCATCCAGAACTCCTCCCTTTTTTCTCCTAGCTATTTATAGCTATTTATAGAGGATTCTAGGGGTAACCAACCTTTTAAATCTCTCCATAATGGGAGGCGTGTAACCAACCCCTTAGATTTCTCTATAAATGGGAAGTTATTCCCTATTATATGGAGAGAAAATGGGGTGTAACTGACCAAGTTCGCGACTATCAGTTACAGCAGAAACGCGGGTCTCGTGCTGGACGTGGACCTCACTATGATGTTGAGACGTGGAGCTCACAAGTTCACGTCCGTGTTAAAATGCAGAGCTCATAGGCATGCATTAAAGTTGAAACGCGAAGCTATACAGGCTTGCATTTTGATGCTGAAACATGATCCTGAGGTCCGTGTAAACTGTCCAAAAATTACTGAGGACAAGTCATCAGAAAGCATAGTCCAAACTCCAGACGCAAGGCAGTATAGCCACTAGCGCAGCACCAAGACGCGAGGGTTGAAGCCCGCATCTCAACATCACTACAATGACCACGACGCAGAGTTTGAAAGCTGCGCTTTAGTATCACTGCAGTACCAAGACGTAAGAGTCAAAATTCGCCTCTCTGTTTCACTGCAATGGTCAAAACGCAGAGCTTGAAACTTGTGTCTCAGCCATCTATGCAATATCTAGACGCAGAGCCCGAAGCCCGCGTCTCACATGAAGCTTGACGCAGAACTTGAAGCTCGTGTTTCTCAAGCTTTACCTCAATAGCTAAATGCGAGGCTCGAAGGCCGCGTCTCAATTATAACTACCCTTATTACTGGGTCAATTACTGCCCACGTAATGAGGGAGTTAACCCCCATTATGGAGTGATTTTAAGGGACAGTTTTACCCCCAAAACCCCTATAAATAGCTCAATTTCCTACTGAAGAGGGGTCGAGAGTTTTCGGTAGAGAGTTTTTGGTCGCAAGTCCTGGAGAAATCAGAATCTCTAGCTGAGGAATACAAGAGTTCAACTCTTCTAACAACTTACTAAATACAAGTTCATTTTGTCTCAAGTCTCTTTGAGATTTTTTTGGACAGGAGCTGCGCTACTCTGTCCATAGCCCGAAGAGAAATTCCCAAAGGATTGTGATGCTCACCTGGTCAACAAAAAATAAGATTCACTTTCCACTGCCACATAAAGAACCCACCATTTAACAAAGAGAAGATTTGAGCTTGAATATCTTCTCTCTCTTATAATCGAAAGTTTTGAGATTGTTGTAATCTTTCATTGATTCAAGAAAATTTTATTACGATCCTCTAAATATTTCCTGGACCAAACAAGAGATGGCGACTCCATTGGGGACCACTTTCTCTACTGATGAGAAAGTCATGACACAAGGTGACGTTACCTTCATGGGAAGAACGGTCGAATCGCTTGTTGTAGAATTTGACCAGGCAAAATATGAAGAGTACCTCTCTTCCGGCTCCATGAGCCCTAGGAGGCGACAGTACCCTAAAGTCTCCTCAGAGATCCGCTCTCAGGTCCCTTCAAAGGCTCTCCCGAATGTGGTCTTTGCAGAGAACATCATGGCTGGTCGTATCACACGCAAGGCCCATGTCAATGTCTCCCACGAGACCTGCGAGGTCAGCGTTGTTAACGGTCAACAAGCTCACGCCTGTCCTCTTCCTCAGCTCCAGGTTACCAGGGGTTCCCAACAACCCGTGCTACATAATCAGAACGCTGAACGTCGACAAAGGAGACACACACGTCAACTACAGACGCAAGAAGATAGAACAACTATTTGTCCAACAGACGCAAAACACGAGGCTCAAGCCCGCGTCTCTTTCGAGTTACGTCAGACGCGCAAAGTCTGCGTATGGAGGCCAAAACGCGAAGCCCAAAAGACTTGTGCTTCTGAGACTCCACCTCTCAAACGCGACGTTTAGCAGCGCGAGGTCCATGCCTCTTCTCAGAGACATGAGACCCGCGTCTCTACAACCGAACACGGGATTCACAAACTCTGCGTTTCCAAGTGTTGCTAGACAAATGCGACAATCAACAACACGAGGTCCGCATCTCTTCTCAGCAAAGGCACGAAACCTGCGTTCCAAATCCAAAACGCGAGAGCCACGTCTGTTCTATAGAACGTGAGCTCCACGTCTTAGAACCCTGCATCTCAGATTTGCGACGCAAGGATGGCTCTCAGAAGCTGAAAAGCCCTCAAAAACTCGAGGCTAATCTCTATGACCCCTCTCTGATAGATCTAAGAGATTACTTGATAAAGAAGAGGAGTGCTAATCTGATCACTCCATCCTGTTGCTGTGAACGGCTCATCACGGTGATGCTCTCTGAATGCTATTGCAGCTCTTATATAAGCTAGCAGTTGGTATTCAGACGATTAACCTCAACCTTTCGATCAGTTAAAATACGTCGTTCCCACAGAAGGAGAACCTTCTCTGACGCAGAATACCCCAAAGTCACTGCAAATATGGCAGGTCCAAGCGCTACACCAAGTAGAAGTAGGGAAAAACAACTGGCAGTTAGATCTGACGAGTCTGATATGGAACCAGAAGGAGTGTATCGGCATACTCGCACTCGGACTGGTGCGGTAGCCCGGTTGACTACAGTGCCCTAGCCTGAGGCTTTGAACTAAGTGAATCACACTCTACCATCGCAGAATCACAGGCCTCAAATTCTTCTGTAGAGAGAGAAGCCTTTGCGTATATGGCAAACACTCTTGAGGAGACGACCAGGCGTTTAGAACAGCAAGCCCAGGTCCAGAGAGAACAATTCGATATGATTCGCGCCCAATAAGAATCTATCGATACCCTCAAACAGATGCTTGCACAGTTGCTTGAGGATAAGAAGAAGTCGAAGGCCAAAACTTCTTCTAAAAAGTCTAAAGGCAAGCGGAAAGAAGGGGAGAGTTCATCTTCTATGCACATAAGGGAGGAGAAAAAGTCTAACTCCGAGTCGTATAAGTCTTCATCTAAAGAGGGAGGCAATCCAGAGAATGGGGGTACTCATTCTAAAAGAATGAATACATTAGAGTAGCGTCTAGAAGCCCTTACCAATCGGAGAGGCCTCCAAGAAATAGGAGTGGTCCGGCCATACCTGGCAGAATGGGATCTTGTCCCATACCTCCTAAATTCAAAGCTCTGACCCTACAAGCCTTTAATGGTAAGGGGTCCATGAACTAACATATCTATTATTTCAAGTATTAGACATGGAACATAGTAGCAAATGATGCAATCTTGGCGCATTTGTTCATCGGTACTCTGAAGGGACTCGCTTTGAATGGTTCATGAAACTCCTCGAAGACTCCATCAAGAACTGGGGTGATTTGGAAAAGCTTTTCCTTATACGCTTCTTCAAAGACGACTCGGAGGTTACCATGCCAAATCTCCTGGCAACAAAGCAACAAAAAGTAGAGTCGGTCAAAGTATTTGTAGAATGATTTCAGAATATGGGGCTCTGATGTCCTAGCGGTATGACCCAGGCCACCCTGGTGGAACATGCCGTCACAATTTACAAACCTCACTCCTAGCTCAGATAAGAGTTGCTAAAAGTCGTACTTAGAAGTAGTTGGTCCAGCAAAGTGAACTAGGCTGAAGAGATTATCGCAAGGGTTAGGGCAGAAAAAATAAGCCCAGACCCGAAAAGTCAACAAGGCGTGCGCCAGAAGTATCTTTCCAATCAAAAAAGAAAGACACATTGGCAACAGAGACTAAATCTCCTATTAAACCTCAACCGACCAGAGAGAGTGGTTCTTCAAGTCGGTCGTTCGCCAACAGGTAGTACTCCTTCAAGGACGAGCGCGTCGATGCTTTGTTCAGATTACTTAACAAGAGCAACAAATTAAAACTTCCTGAAGCTAGACTGATTGGAGTTCATTTTTGCATCATTTTCCACTTCCATATCATGCTTTATGTAAAGAAAAATAAGATTTTTATTGCTTTTCTCTCTCCTTTTTCAGGTCCACCATTAATGGAGATGAAGGCCCATAATCAAGAAATTTTCAAGGAATTAAGGGATTAATTAAAGAGCCCAAAAGAAGAAGCCCAAAAGAGAAGCCTAGGTCTGGAGTCGTCCACGAATATTCCCAACTTCTAGAAGGTCCAGCGAGGCATACGGACAGTAACAAAATGGCAACAGAAATCGTTGGCGCAACGGCCAAGATTCTGCCTCGGAAACGCGGCTCTGGCCGCGGATCCGCGGTAAGCATCTGGCCGTTGAGCCAGCGTTTAATCCCACGGCTGAGATTTGAGGGCCTCATCCCCTGGAGCCTATAAATAGACCTCTAGGGCCTCTGCGAAAAGAGGAGTAGAGAAAAGGAGAGAAGAGCTTTGTATTTTTGAGAGAATTGTAGGGATTTTCTCTAGCTTTTTTTAGTTGCTCTTGTAATCTTCTTTCTCCTTCTAGAATTCAGCTAAGAGAGAGAGAGTGAGAGATCTTGTAATTGGAGAGGTGACAACTCAAATGCAAGAATTGATCCTTCTTTCTTCTCATCTTTACTCAGTCTAGTGCTTTACTTTCTTGTGCTTTACTTTCTTCAAGCTTTTATTACTATTGCATCTTCTCCACAATGAATTGTTGTGTGCTTTTTACTTCAATGTCTAGCTAACTCTCAACATGACTAGCTAACCTCTAACTTTACTAACTATTAACTCTTGGGTGATTGCTAATTCATGTGATTTATTGGATGCTTTATTGTAGTCTTGTAATTTCAAGTCTCTATTATCCCCAATGAAGATGAGTTACTTTAATTCTTGGCAAATACTTGTTTTCATTCCATATGATTCATGTGAGCCTCATTTAGAGCCTTGTCATGCCTTGATGGAACATGGAGATGGAGCACCTAACTATGCTATTGATTAGTAGTACAATTTTCTTACTTCAATACTAGCTCGAGTATGGCTTTGATGTACTAATGAATCTTGTATCTTCTTCCTTAGCATTACCTTGAGTGACTATGCTTGATTCCATCACTGAAAATCTATCTCGGGAGCCTATGAATCAATGAGGCTACAAGTTAAGCCGAGAAGATCACTCATTCTCTACATGAAAAAATATTTTGACCAAACAAGCAAGACAAACCTTTGCTGATGAATTAACATGAGGCATGCTTCACCCTATGAGATTAGTAAGTTAGTAAATTAGAAGAGTTAGCTAGTCATGATTTTTTTTCTCTAAAGACTTTTAAAGTTTCCCTTCTTAAAGTTTTCTTTTCAAGCTACATTCAAGTTCATTTCATTTTCCTTTCCATCCTTTTCCTTTTTTATGCAACAAAATCCACAAAGAATTTTTCCTCTACTTTCTATGTCATTTTGTTTTTCTTGAACATAGAAGAACTTTCATTTTCTTTCTTCAAATAAACTCAATTTGAAACCGTGAATGCTTCTATCGCACACTCTCCCTGAGGATCGACCCGTAATAGCTTATGCTACGACGGTGATTCAAAAGGAGCAAAGAAAATCTGTGAATACATTTTGGAGTCTTTAAGCATCACGTACGAGCATCGCAGGTTGACTCTAAACCCTCTCTCTCTGAATATTAGTACACTCCTAACTTCCGAACAAAATTTTTGGCGCCGTTGCCGAAGAGAGTAACGGTTTTCATTTGAGTTAAGAACTAAATGAATTTTTCTTCTCTGTTTTAGGTTACAGGTTAGGAAAATAGGAAACAAAGCTCTGCAGTAACATATAAGTGGTCTTGGGCCTCTGCTCAAGAAAGCAGAGACCAAGTGCCCTCTGATTTGCCGCGTTTTCTCGGCAAAAGCCGCGGATCCGCGGCAAAGAGGAGTTGACTACTAACTGGTTTTGTGCAGGGTTGCTTGCTTTGCAGAAACATAGCTGCTACAAATCTTATTTCTTGTATGCTCTCATCAGGATCCTGCTAATAACTCAATAGTAAAACATTTGTTAAAAAGTTTAAAAAATTGATTAGACGTTTGCATTTTTAGGCACGTGTCTTTTCAATTCATTTACTTTACTGTTGAAGAGTGCTGGAGCAAGGTACGTTCGCATTGCATTTAGAATAAGACTCACCTCTTGGTTGATTTACATCGCTTTGAGTGAACCTTTTTGCATATATTGTATACTTGCACAAAATTGATCTTAAGGGCATCACCCAATAAACAAGATAAGGTGCGAATTTCATCACCCTTTCCTTGGCCCAAAAATCATCATCCAAGTACTCACAATCCCAAGCTTTTTAATAAAATTTGATAGACATTGGCCCTAGGGACATCCGGACTCAGTAGGAGATCAGCTGAAGTTGGAAATTGTTTTTGATTCATACTCCAGTCAAATCAGTGTCTAAGGTTGGAGATTAAGAGGTTACGCCTCGAATACCGTGGTTTGGCGTAATTAAGGCCCGTTGCTTACGCACGGATACCTCCCACCATATTTGCCCCTACCTGGCTGATTAACTGTGGTCTGACTCAAGCAATAACCTTCTTTGGTTCATCGAACAGTTAGGAGTCGTCTTGTTCAGGTATCCTAAATAACTTGTGATTGCTTTTTCTTTTCTTGTTTATTATTTTCCTTTTTCTTGGCTTGTGTGATCGGTGAACGTTGTCTGTGATTGTGCATGCAAGAGTGGTACCGGGATCCAAATTCTGTAAGACTTGTTAGGATTCTACACTTGCACAAACACCACCTCCTGACAGAATCCTAATTATGGCCAATAACACTTCTCTTCAAGACAAGTTCTACCCCATTCGCACTTCACTTCCATCATGCATTCTTTTACCGGTGACAAATGGAAATAACTTTGAGCTTAAGCCAAAATTCATAAATACACTCCCGTGGTTTCATGGCCTAGAGTCCGAGGATGCATATTTCTTCATTCGTGAGTTTGAAGAAGTATGTATGATAATGAAAATTTCCCAATTGACTGAGGACGCTGTTAGATTAAGGTTCATACCCTTCGCGCTTAAGGATATAGCTAAGAAATGGTTATATAATCTGCCCGCCAGTTCTATCTCTTCATGGGATGATTTTGTAAAAGTCTTTCTTAAGAAGTTCTATCCCATTCATAAGACAGCCCTCATGAGAAAAAACATAATGCAGTTCAAGAAGGAATCTAATGAACCATTTTGGAAGTATTTCGAATGATTCAAAGATTTACTAGCCCTATGTCCTCATCACGGCATGGAGAAGTGGCGGCAGTGCCAAATTCTCTATGACGGACTTGACTACCAAACCAAGACACTCCTTGAATCATGTGCCAAGGGGAATTTTTAAAGAAAGATGAGAATCATGGTTGGGACCTCTTTGAAGCTTTAGCAGAAAAAATCATCCAGTGGGAGTCATGCCCAGAAAAACCAATCCCACCACTTCCAGAACCGGTATGCATTCGATTGAATCCTCCATAGCTGCCGAGGCGAAAATAACACAATTAATGAAGAGGATAGAACTGCTTGAAGCTAGGGAACCTACTACTGTGAACCAGGTCAACCCACCACCTGTGGTTAACTCGGGTTATACCTATTGCCATGATCTTAACCATCTGTTCGAAAAGTGTCCTGTTTACCAGTCTCAAATGTATCAGGAAAATACAAATGCAGCATACACCAGACCCAACTATAATCCATACTCCAAAACATACAATCCGGGATGGCGAAACCATCCAAATTTTTCCTGGAGTCAGTCTGATCCTGAGCAACCAAGGTAACCATTTTCACATCAATATCCTGCTCAGTCTCATCAACCCAGTTACCACCAAAATCCACCACATTTTCAATCATATCAGATTCCACCAAATTTCCAATCATATCAGAATCTACCACATTTTCAAGCAAACTTCCAGCCCATATATCAAGCAACATCAACCACAAAATCATCCAGACAAAAGAATGTCAGATTTGGAAAAAATGATTGAAACCTTATCCAAAACCCAGGCTTCAATGATGACCAACCACCATCAGGATATGAACAAGATACAGGTCCAGATAGGTCAATTGGCTAATTCTTTGAATGAAAGACAAAAAGGAATGCTACCAAGTCAGCCATTGCCCAATCCAAAAAATCACTTCCCTCTGCATGAAGTTGAAGACATGGACCCCAGTCAATGCAACACTGTTCATATTCTGAGTTCTAGAAAGCAGGTAGATAATAAGGTTTCCAATCAACCCACCAAATCAGTGTCAAAATCAACACCTCCTGTTCCAGTGCAACCAACTCAAGACAATCCATCTTCAAGTTCACAACCATCAACTTTCAAATCTAAAGAAAAAGAAAAGATAGATGAGCAACCATACAAGCCTATTATACCATTTCCAAATAGGCTAGCAAACCAAAAGCTGAATGCTCATATGGAGAAGATCAGAGAAATGTTTAATCAGGTCCAAATCAATGTACCTCTTCTTGATGCCATACAACAAGTTCCATCATATGCCAAATTTTTAAAAGAAATGTGCACCAAGAAGAGGAAAGCAAATGTCCCTAAGAAAGTCTTCCTAGCTTCAAACATAAGCGAGTTGCTCACTGGACCAATTCCTGTGAAATATAAGGACTCAGGGAGTCTAACCATCTCTTGTATCATAGAACAGACCACTATCAATAGGGCATTACTTGATTTGGGAGCCAATATCAATCTTCTTCCCTTTTCTGTGTATCAGCAACTTGGGTTAGGCGACCTCCGTCCAACCAAAGTTACTGTACAACTGGCGGATCGCTCTGTAAAGATTCCCAAGGGGGAGATTACAGGTGTTTTAATACGGGTCGGGGAATTCATCTACCCTGTAGACTTCATTGTTCTAGAGACACAACCCGTACACAATAACAGAGCTCAGACACCTGTCATTCTCGGACGCCCTTTCCTAGCCATTGCAAATGCAATTATCAACTGTAGGAATGGCTCGATGCGTCTAACTTTTGAGATATGACAAAAGAGGTGAATGTTTTCCACCTGGAAAAACAACCTCGAGATTTGAATAATGAGTCATTTGAAGTGAACTTAATCGAGGGTTTAACAAGTGAACATGACATGGAGGTTGAATATAAGTCCGATGAAGAATTTGAGTTAGAGTCTGATGACTTCAACCTTGATCAGATTGTTGAGTCCACTGTGGAATGGGCCACTAATACCACCCCTATTCTTCCCTTGCACCAAGAACAACCATTGATAGATCCTGTCCCTTTTTCTGAGCTTAAGATTCTTCCCAACCATCTCAAGTATCAGTACTTGGATGAGAAAGAAGTTTTTTCTGTGATCATTGCATCCCATCTCACAAAACAATAAGAAGAGGATCTTCTTACAGTGTTAAGAGAAAATCGAGAAGCCATTGGTTGGACCATGGTTGACATAAAGGGGATTAGTCCTTCCATAGTACAACACCAGATTCATTTGACGGAGGATGCTAAACCAAAACGTGACCCACAGCGTAGACTGAACCAATCATGCAGGAGGCTGTCAGAGCTAAGATTTTGAAACTGTTAGACAATGGGATTATCTATCCCATATCCGATAGCCAATGGGTAAGTCCAGTCCACACTGTGCCAAAGAAAGCAGGGTTTACCATGGTAGATAACGATAAGAAAGAATTGGTACAAACACGACTTCCTACGAAGATTCGAGTTTGTATCGATTATCAAAAATTGAACACTGCCACACGTAACGACCACTTTCCCCTTCCGTTCATTGACCAAATGCTCGAGAGACTAGCAGGACATGAGTACTACTGTTTCCTGGATGGATATTCAGGATATAATCAAATCTCTATCGCTCCCGAGGATCAAGACAAAATCACCTTCACCTGTCCCTTTGGAACATTTGCATACCGAAGAATGCCCTTCGGCCTCTGCAATGCTCCCGCAACGTTTCAACGTTGCATGCTGAGTCTTTTTCAGAAATGGTGGAGAGATTCTTGGAGATTGTCATGGATGATTTTTTGATTTATAGAGATTCCTTTGAACAATACTTGTACCATCTTAAGCTGGTTTTACAACGCTGCATAGAGAAAAACTTGACACTCAACTGGGAGAAGTGTCACTTTATGGTCAAGCAAGGAATCGTTCTTGGGCATGAAGTTTCAAATAAAGGAATTGAGGTTGATAAGTCTAAAGTGGAAATAATAACAAAGCTCCCCGAGCCATGTTTAAAAGACATTAGATCATTCCTTGGGCACACCGGTTTCTATAGACGATTCATTCAAGAGTTTAGCAAAATTGCTTGACCTTTGACAAATCTCTTAGAAAAAGATGTACCCTTTAAATTCAATGAAAAATGTTTACAAGCCTGGGAGGAGCTTAAGTGTAGACTTATCTCAGCGCCGATAATTTCTGCGCCAGATTGGACTAAGCCATTCGAGATTATGTGTGATGCCTCGGATTTTGCTATCAGCGCTGTTCTAGGGCAGCGTATTAATAATAGGCAACACGTAATCTACTATGCTAGTAGGACGCTGAATGAAGCCCAACTCAATTACACAACTACTGAAAAGAATTTTTAGCTGTTGTGTTTGCATTGGAAAATTTTCGTCAATACATACTAGGGTCCAGGACAACTATTTTTACCGATTACTCCGCCCTCAAATACTTAATGCAAAAGAAGGACACAAAGACTAGACTTATTCGATGGATACTTCTTTTGTAAGAGTTTGATTTGAAAATCAAGGATAAAAAGGGCGTTGAGAATGTGGTAGCCGATCACCTGTCACGAATCCCCAATGCACCAAAGGAGAAAATACCAATAAATGACAATTTCCCTGACGAAAACATTTTTACAATGTGTAAAGAGGCCTGGTATGCTGATATAGCGAATTACCTTGCAACCGGGCGAACACCTTCCGATTGGTCAGGTCAGGACAAACATCACTTCATGAGTCAAATGCGGTTTTTCTTTTGGGATGAACCATATTTATTCAAATATTATCCTGACCAGATAATACGAAGGTATCTTCATGAGGATGAACATCAGAGTGTTTTGACATTCTGTCACAAGTTAGCTTGCGGTGGACATTTTGGTCCACAAAAAACTGCTGAGAAAGTACTTCAGAGTGGATTCTACTGGCCCACTCTCTTTAAAGATGCATATACTTTCTGCAAGCTATGTGACAGATGTCAAATGACGGGTCGAATCACGCGGAAAGACATGATGCCCCTTACACCTATCTTGGAGGTTGAAATTTTTGATTTGTGGGGCATTAACTTTATTGGACCCTTTCCTCTGTCCTATGGCAACCAATACATTTTGGTAGCTGTAGATTATGTTTCCAAATGGGCCGAAGCAATTCCAATAAGGACAAATGACAACCAAGTTGTCATTAAGTTCTTACGGGAAAATATCATCTCACGCTTCGGAGCCCCCCATGCAATAATTAGTGATAATGGGAGTCATTTCTGCAATCGGGCGTTTGAAGCCCTAATTCGCAAATACTCTATTTCTCACAAATTATCCACGGCATATCATCCTCAGACCAACGGGCAAGTTGAAGTCACCAATAGACAAATCAAACTCATATTGGAGAAAACCGTTGGACAGAATCGTAAGGATTGGTCCATCAAACTCACTGGTGCCCTATGGGCATATAGGACCGCTTACAAGACTGTCCTCGGTATGTCTCCATATCGAATTGTATTTAGAAAATCCTGCCACTTGCCTGTAGAGTTAGAACACCAAGCTATGTGGGCATTAAAGCAGCTGAACTTGTACTTGGACAAAGCCGGTGCGTTGAGAAAATTGTAAATATCCGAGCTAGAAGAGCTGAGAAACGAGGCATATGACAACACTCGGACAGCAAAACACAGAACCACGCTCTTCCACGATAAATCCATTCATCGAAAAATTTTGTCTCAGAACGAAAGGTTCTGTTATACAACTCAAGACTCCACCTCTTCCCTGGTAAATTGAAAACCAGGTGGTCAGGACCATATGTTGTTCAAAAGGTCTTCTCACATGGTGCCATTGAAATTCTTGATCCAAAAAATGGCAATACTTTCACTATAAATGGTCAACGCTTGAAGCCGTTTTTACCACTGAGTTTGAGTCACAAGATGTTCATGAACTGGGTCTTTGTGACCCAGTCTACATGTGACTATTTCATTTGTACATTTTTCCTGTTTTCCCTGCATATCATTTTGGGACCCCTTTTGTAAATAATACAAATAAAAATAAAAAAATTTATAAAATAAAAAAAATAAAAAAATAAAAATAAAAATGTAATAACTACAAATTAGTGGACTTTGGTGCTAAATGGCACCAAGAATTCCCTCTCTTCATGAATTCCTTTTAAATCACCTTAGGGTTGTAAATGCCTAATTCAACCTAGGGTAATTTGGGAATTTAACTCTCTCAACCATCTATAAATATCATCTAACCCCGAGTCTCTCCCCTCACCCTAGATCTAAACTCAGATCTGAAACACCCATCTCAAGTGCCGCCCCTCAAATTTTTCTCCACCACTGACTCCTCTTCTCTGCCGCGTTTCCTTGGCAAAAGTCGCAATTCCGCGGCCGTCTGTGATCCCCTGGTGCGCCGCCAAGTTCTGTTGCAGTCGCTGTTCCCTGCACTTTCCCGATCCAGTGCCCGATCGTCTGATTTCTCTGCCGAGTGCCCTCTGCAATTAGGATTTTGTTTCCCCTCACGTATTCTGGGGGTGGTTTGCATTCTACTTTAAACTCTTGCATTACTTTACATCCATTAGCATGGCACCATCACTTTTTGCAGAGAAAGATTATTCTAGAATTTTTAGTGATCATAATGGGTATGAGCATATTTTTCTAGATAGAATCCGTGCTTGGGATTGGTATACTCTTGTGCATAATAATTCTGATCGTGAAGCATATTATTGTCCTGAATTAGTTAAATCATTTTACACTTCCATCGATCATGCTTCAGTGAATTTAGACACATACTAATCCGCAGTTCATATGCCCATGGGTGACATTTTCATCACACTTCCTCTACTCGAGGAACTCACTCACATCCCCCGTTACCCACAACACAGCGACCCCCTTCCTCTCATTGACTACATGTCCATCATGGGGGCCCGCTGCACAGAACAGGACCGAGGGCTCAAAGCCAGTATCACTTTTTATAATGTGCATTGCGTTGGTCGATGGATCCAACGCAATATTCTAGGTCTGGACCACACAACTTCATTCAACAGGCCCGTGCTACAAATAATACACGACCTCATGACTCGACAGCACACGATCTGCATTAACAAAACCATCTTTCATTGTATCATTGCCAATTCCTCACGCACACATGGTGATAAGTATTCACACCCTATTCTGATTACTCGTCTATGTAGGACTTTCCTACCGGATGATGTTTTTGCCGCATATGACAGGGGATTCATAGCACACGAGAAGGCCACTAGTGCCTATAATAGTTGTCTTCATGCAGTCTGAACTCCTAGTGTCCAGTCCGAAGATGTGCCTGCGGAGTCCTCTTCAGAGGAAAGTTTAGAGGAAGAGAATGAGCATGCCTTTTGGCGACAGGACCCCCTGCAGATTCACGTGCCTTCATGTCCACCATTTGGCGGGACATGAAGAAAATATTCCGGGGACAAAGTCGACTACAAAAGCAAGTTGAGGAGCAGATGTCTCGATTAGACTGTATTGAGAAAGGTCTTAGGTGTTCACAGTCGGCTGGACCCAGTACCACCGCTGGTCCAAAACGACGACGAGGGTGACACTGTTTCTTTACCTATTTCATGCATATTTTATCTTACATACATTAGGGACAATGCATGAGATAGGTATGGGGGGTAGATACTAACTTAGGATTTTTCATTTTCTTTTTGGATTTTTCATTTTCTTTAGATTTTTCATTCTCTTTTTAGGATTTTTCATTTTCTTTAGATTTTTCATTTTCTTGTTAGAAAAACCTTAAAAAAAAAAGAGAAAATTTGATCCATTTTTAAAGAATCAAACTTGATCTTAGGAATTAAGGATACTCTAAACTAAGATTTCTTAATATAAGTCGAAAAGAGGAGCTTTGTTGGATTTTTAGGTTAAGTAAAAAAGGATAAGAAAGATAGCTAGATTTTAATTCTCTCTTTAGCATTATATACATTAAACATATTGAGGGATTAATCAAAGACTTAGTGATTCTATTTACACATATATATAATAATAAAAAATATATATAAATAAATAAAATAATTACTTAATCACTAATTAAGCGTTTAGTTGTGCCTTAAGAAGCATGACCAGTCACGCCTAAAGGTGGTTAAGTCCTTAGCATTCGTGGCCTAGTTTACTCGAGTCCTTGAACCTTAGGGATGTATCTTCATCTGGTGCCCTAAGGCCGACTGGTTTGGGAGTCATCAGTAAGAGGCTCGCTACATGGGTAAATTAGAAAGCCTAAGGAAGCTAAGGAGGTGTAAATAAATAAATAAATAAAATAAAAATAAAAAATAGAAAATTTTTTGTATATATTAGTAAATAAATGAACTCTAGTCTAAGAAAAATTCCTCATATTTATAGATGTATATATACTAGGCTTGATGCAAAATCCGATTTTCGTTCTATTCCTTAAAAACTTAACCTAAGTTGAAGACAAAACTCTATTTAGACACTTATAAAAAGAATGACAAGTTTAAGGTAACCTGAAACCGATAGATCAAGGAAATTCTTGAAAAATATGGATCATAAATTTTTCACTAACATTTTTTTTTTGATTTTGTGGGTGCAATCTGCTGAAAACCCTCAGGAGACAACACTCCTCCTCTCGGGTAACCTAGAGGTTTAAAGGCTTGTTGCACGAGCTCAGTGCAATCGTGACACCTACGAAAGTAGTTCAATAGTTTAGCTAGGATTTTTCTCTTTTTCTTTTTGCTCGGGGACGAGCAAAAGCTAGGTATGGGGGTGTGATTGGAGTTCATTTTTGCATCATTTTCCACTTTCATATCATGCTTTATGTAAAGAAAAATAAGATTTTTATTACTTTTCTCTCTCCTTTTTCAGGTCCACCATTAATAGAGATGAAGGCCCATAATCAAGGAATTTTCAAGGAATTAAGGGATTAATTAAAGAGCCCAAAAGAAGAAGCCCAAAAGAGAAGCCTAGGTTTGGAGTCGTCCACGAATATTCCCAACTTTCTAGAAGGTCCAGCGAGGCATACGGACAGTAACAGAACGGCAACAAAAATCGTTGGCGCAACGGCCAAAATTCTACCGCGGCAACGCGGCTCTGGCCGCGAATCCGTGGCAAGAATCTGGCCATTGAGTAGCGTTTAATCCCGCGGCTGAGATTTGAGGGCCTCATCCCCTGGAGCCTATAAATAGACCCTTAGGGCCTCTGCGAAAAGAGGAGTAGAAAAAAGGAGAGAAGAGCTTTGTATTTTTTAGAGAATTGTAGGGATTTTCTCTAGCTTTCTTTAGCTGCTCTTGTAATCTTCTTTCTCCTTCTAGAATTCAGCTAAGAGAGAGTGAGAGATCTTGTAATTGGAGAGGTGACAACTCAAATGCAAGAATTGATCCTTCTTTCTTCTCATCTTTACTCAGTCTAGTGCTTTACTTTCTTGTGCTTTACTTTCTTCAAGCTTTTATTACTATTGCATCTTCTCTACAATGAATTGTTGTGTGCTTTTTACTTCAATGTCTAGCTAACTCTCTAACATGACTAGATAATCTCTAACTTTACTAACTATTAACTCTTGGGTGATTGCTAATTCATGTGATTCATTGGATGCTTTATGGTAGTCTTGTAATTTCAAGTCTCTATTATCCCCAATGAAGATGAGTTACTTTAATTCTTGGCAAATGCTTGTTTTCATTCCATATGATTCATGTGAGCCTCATTTAGAGCCTTGTCTTTAGAAAAAGTGCCTTGATAGAACAGGAAGATGGAGCACCTAACTATGCTATTGATTAGTAGTACAATTTTCTTACTCCAATGCTAGCTCGAGTATGGCTTTGATGTACTAATGAATCTTGTATCTTCTTCCTTAGCATTACCTTGAGTGACTATCCTTGATTCCATCACTGAAAATCTATCTTGGGAGCCTATAAATCAATGAGGCTACAAGTCAAGCCGAGAAGATCACTCATCCTCTACATGGGAAAATATTTTGACCAAACAAGCAAGACAAACCTTTACCGATGAATCAACATGAGGCATGCTTCACCCTATGAGATTAGTAAGTTAGTAAATTAGAAGAGTTAGCTAGTCATGTTATTTTCTCTAAATACTTGCAAAGTTTCCCTTCTCAAAGTTTTCTTTTCAAGCTACATTCAAGTTCATTTCATTTTCCTTTCCATCCTTTCCTTTTTTATGCAACAAAATCCACAAAGAATTTTTTCTCTACTTTCTATGTCATTTTGTTTTTCTTGAATATAAAAGAACTTTCGTTTTCTTTCTTCAAACAAACTCAATTTCGAAACCGTGAATGTTTCTATCGCACGCCCTCCCTGAGGATCGACCCGTAATAGCTTATGCTACAACGGTGATTCGGAAGGAGTAAAGAAAATCTGTGAATACATTTTGGAGTTTTTAAGCATCACATACGAGCATCGAAGGTTGACTCTAAACCCTCTCTCTCTCTCTGAATATTAGTACACTCCTAACTTCCGAACAAAGACGTCCTGAGGAGGTCAGCAAGACCAACAATCCCAACTACTGCCTGTATCATAGGATGCTGGGACACCCCACCAAAAGCTGTTATATCTTCAAAGATATTCTTTAAGCTCTGATTGATGCAAAAGTGCTCAAATTCTGTCCAGAGCAGAAGAAAGTGACAGCTAACATGACGTCATTTTTTCAGTTCAGAAACTAGCCTCCAACTCCGGTCGAGGTAGTTCCCATCCTGAAAGGGGAATTAAGAATGATCAATACAGACCCGCATTATTAGCAAGAGAAAGGTCTTGTGCCTACTCCTACGCCTTAGGGAGAAATTATGTGGGTTCATCCCGACCTTGTGGAAGGCCAACAGTGGACTACTGTTACCAATAGGAAGTCCAAAGGCAAAGCAAAAGCTTCGCCCTGCAATGTGGTCTGGGCCTCTTTCAAAAACCAATATCCCCTCCCTAACTGACTTAGAGGAGGAGACAATCGTTCTTGCCGCAGAATTAAATGCGCCAGTCGTGGCCAAAACTTGTTCGGGATAGTCGTACTTAAAGAAATACGACGAGTTGGTGGCAAATCCGCCTGGACCTACTTTAGAGCCAACCAAGCCATCCGCAAAGCAAACTGCAGAGAAGCAGAAGGAGCTTCGGTATGCCAGGGCTCTCCTGAAGGACAAAGCAGAAAGAACTTCAGCACATTACTGCTTTGATGTCTTGGCTCAACTGGCCAACATCCCGGCCAGGATCACCCTTTACGAGCCCCTGAGACTGTCAAAGTCAACAAGGAAAGCTCTGAGAGAAACTCTAGCCAATGCTGAGGTCTTCATGACCCAAATCTCAGCTGGACCACAGGAGGAGAATAAGGAAGACTGTCTTCAAGCCTCTCAAAATTCCTCCTATATTACCTTCACGCCAGAAGACATGCAGGTCAAGGGGAAACAAGATAGGCCCCTGTTCTTCACAGGGTATATTGGATCGTCTGAAGTGAGCCGCATTTAGGTAGTTCTAGGATCCACGTTGAGTATTATGCCTCGCCGGGTCATGCAGCACTTTGGGATCCCCACCGATTGAGCGCCATCCAAACTACCATTTATGGTTGCAACGCCAATGGTAGAAGCCCAATGGGGAAAATCAAACACAAATATCAGATTGGGGTCCTGAGATATGAAGTGACGTGCTATGTGATTGATGCTGACACTTCGTACAATTTGCCGTTGGGATGACTGTGAATTCACCATAGCTCCATCGTCCCCTCCACTCTCCATCAAGTCATGAAATATATCAACGGAGGTGGGAAAGTCTGAATGTTGATCGCCAAAAGGCATCCATTCAAGAAGGTAGAGAACTATTTCACATACTCCCTCCTACCAGGATTCTCTGGAGACGAACGAGAATCCATAGCCAGAGGAATCAGACTCTGGTAATGAAGCTGACACTGAACCAAAGGCGGAAGAAGAGTGCCTTTGGGAATTGAACCCACTTGTAACGAGCATTAACAAGCTCGATGTCAATAACCCCGCCAATAATGTAGGCGAGTGGTATATTAGTGAAGAGTTAGATTTAACTTACTTTTCTGTGTTTGCTTCTGATTTCGTGTCGTTAGGCACTAGTACCGATGTGGATGATGACCCTAGTCAACAATAAATACTCTGACATCAATGCATGTACCAGTGAGGTCATCCCTCACGGTGTATCAAGATGTCAGTGATGCGCAAGGATCATTATTCATGGTTCCAGTAAGATGCAAAAGCCAAAGACCAATCCTCTTTGGAAGAGTCGAGTCCAAATCAATAACCCGTGAAGGTTCTGAAAGCGACGATGAATCTCCTCAATTCTCTCATTATATGCCAATGTACTCAGAATGATAGAGAACATGGGGTACGACCTAACAAATGGTTCTGGTTGAGCTTTGGCAAAGGAAGGAGAACGCTACTTCAATCCTTCGTTCTAAAACGGAAAACCTCTGATTATTACCATCGAACTCGCAGGGGATTGGGCTATGTGTCAACTCCAATCTCATCAGCCTCTGAGTCTGAAGAGTCATTATATCACTACAGCTCGTCAGGCATATCATCGTTGGAGTCAGATGTCAGTGTCGATAACATCTTCAAAGAACTTTCGATAAACATAGTTTCAACGAGCCACCCGGAAGATGGAGATGAGGAAATAATCCAGTCAGATACAAATCCTTAGATCAAACACCTAAATGCTCTTTGGGATATTCGCTTCAAGCAACATGAACCACCCACAGAGGATAGGGTCACCCAGATCAATCTGGGAGATGAGGCTAATCCTAAGCCTATCTTTATAAGCGAAAGCTTATCACCCTCCAATAAGGAAGAGCTAATATCTCTCGTGCGCGAGTATATAGATGTTTTTGCTTAGAATTACGAGGATATGCCTGGGCGTGGTCCTCAAGTGGCTATGCATAGCCTCAACATAAATTCGAATGCAAAACTAGTCAAACAACAGCAGCGACGGTTTTGTCTAGAAATAATAGAACCAATCCAGTCGAAAGTCAAAAAGCTTATCAACTCCGGTTTCATCAGGGAGGAACAACACCCTGATTGGGTAGCCAATATCGTCCCCGTTATCAAGAAAAATGGGAAGATCTAGATTTGTGTTGATTTTCGCGATCTAAACGAGGCCTGTCCTAAAGATGAATTCCTCCTTCCAATCACAGATGTCATGATCTACAACACATGTGGGTTCAAACTGATGTCCTTCATGGATGGATTCTCGGGATACAATCAAATCAAGATATGCCCTAATGATTAAAAGCATACATTTTTCAGGCCGCCATCGAGGGTGTATTGCTATACTATCATGCCCTTTAGATTAAAGAACCGGGGGCAATGTACCGAGAGCTATGAATGTAATTTTTCACGTCTATATACGCAAAACAGTAGAGTGCTACGTCGACGATATTGCAGTAAAAAGCCGTGCCAAGGGCGATCACATAGCAGATCTGAAGACAGTATTCAATATTATGTGGGCGCATCAGTTAAACATGAATCCCACCAAATTTTTCTTGGGGGTAGCCAGCAGTAAATTCTTAGGATTTGTTGCGACATCTAAAGGAATCCACCTCGATCCAGAGAAAGTCCGCGTTGTCCAGGAGATGCAACCTCTAAGGAATCCCAGGGAGCTTAGAGGATTGCAAGGGCGATTAGCATATATCCGGAGGCTTATCTCAAATCTCTGGGGAAGATGCCAACCCTTCACCAGATTAATGAAGAAGGGTGTTTCATTCATTTGGGATGATGCTTGCCAACAAGCGTTCGAGGAAATCAAACGATACCTCACGTAACCACCTGTCCTTACAGCTTCAGTGTCAGGAAAATCTTTCGTGATATATGTTCAAGCACTGGATCATTTCTTAGGAGCTTTGCTAGCCTAAATAATGATCAGGGACATGAGCAGATAATTTATATCTGAGTAGAAGTATGATCAGAGCCGAACATCAGTACAACCCAATCGAAAAGGAATGTTTGACATTGGTATTTGTCGTTCAGAAAATGCGACACTACTTGGTGGGCCTAACTATACATATCATATCAAAAGTCAATCCTTTAAGGTTGCTTATGACAAATCCCTCATCACTAAATGTTCGATTAGCAAAATGGGTCATATTGCTCTCCCAATATGAGATGCAATTCCTGCCGCAAAAAGTCATGAAGGGATAGGCGGTGGCAGATTTCCTGACTGAGCATCCAGATCCAAGAATGACAAAACTCTATGATAATCTCCCATAAGAGGTAGCTGAAGTAAGTTTGACTCAGACATCTTTCGAAGGACAGGAATGACAACTCTTCTTCGATGGTGCATCAAGAATGGGTCTGGGGGGAATGTCATAGCAGGAGTGGGGTAGTCCTTATCTCCCAACAGAACTACATAATCCCTCATGCATTCTCATTAATCGAGCCATGCTCAAACAATGTAGCTGAATATAATGCTCTCTTGATCTGGATGCAAATCGCGGATGAGATTGGGGTTAAAAATCTCGAAGCATACGGTGACTCTAAGCTCATTGTTAACTAAGTTCGCGGGGAGTACGGAGTCAGATATGAAGACTTAGTACCCTATTATAACGTAACTATTTACATGGCCGAGAGATTCAGAACTTTTACATCGAGCATGTCCTCGCCAGCAAAAGCGCACGTGTTGTACTAGCATCCTCGCTGCTTTATTGGCTCTTCCAACCAGAATAGTAGAGAAAATACTCGTCTACATCCATGACTTGTATTACCAGAGATTTGATTTTGAAAATCACTAAAAGCTGATAGGAGACCGTCAAGTCAAAGAAGCTCTAGACTTCAACAGGTCAGAGCTCCGAGATTGGCGATTCCCGTACATCGACTATGCATTGAATGATATCCTTCGTGATGACCCAAAAGAGGCGGCTGCCATTAGAAGGAAAGCCTTTAAATTCTACTATAATGTGATCACGCGAATACTATATCGCTGATCGCATGATGGGATCCTCCTCCACTCTATCATAGAAGGAGGCACAGGAAGTGCTCAAAGAAGCGCACGAACATGTGTGAAGCTCATCAGCCTGGTCCGAAGCTTGGAGATCAACTCCGAAGACTGGGAATTATTGGCCAAAGATGATCCCTGATGCCATCGCTTATGCCAAATGATGTCACGTTTGTCAGGTTCATAGTGATTTCATCCATCAAGCACCAGGACATCTTCGCTCTACAACTTCTACCTGGCCATTTGAAATATGGAGAATGAACGTGATTGGTCCTATCAGCCCACCTTCATCCAAAGGACATAGGTTCATCCTAGCCTTAACCGATTACTTCTCTAAATGGACTGAAACTATCTCCTTGAGGGTGGTAAAGACATTTGACATGATCAAATATGTTAAACATCACATCATTTACCGCTTTGGTGTGCCACGATGAATTGTCTGTGATAACAGGCCCCAGTTCGTCAGCCAGGCCTTTCAAAGGTTCTGTAATAAGTTCAGAATCCAGAGCGTATCTTCAACAACATACTATCCAGCCTCTAATGGCCTTGCAGAAGCTTTCAATAAGACTATTGGAAAATTTCTCAAGAAATTTATCTCGAAAAGCCAACGTGACTGGGACGACGAATTAGGTGAATGCTTATGGGCTTATCGCATGACGGTTCGAATCCCGACGAAAGCTACACCATTTTCTTTGGTATATGGGTGTGAAGCTATACTCCTATTAGAAATCCAGATCCCATCTCTACGCGTCATCTTGACAGTAGAGATGACGAATGAGGAGAAGCATCGACTGCGACTCGAAGAGCTGGAGGCTTTGGATGATAAACGCCTACAAACTCAACAACAAATCGAGCTCTATCAAGCTCGAATTACCAGAGCCTTCAACAAGAAAGTCAAGGAGCGGACTTTCAAGAAAGGTGACCTTGTTTTAGCTGTCAGAAGACCCATGGTGATGACGCATAAGACCAAAGAGAAATTCCAGCCCAAATGGGAAGGACCATTAGCAGTGGAATCAGTTTACTCAAATAGAACATATCGCCTTATAATCCCAGACGGCGATACGCTCATGATGCCAATCAATGGCAAATTTTTGAAGAAATACTATCTTGATAGCATTCTTCTCCTGATCAGGTTAATACTACACCTTGATCAAAACTCGAGATCCAAGATGTAAGAACGCCAAAAAAAAGCTTCTTTCTTTCTTCACTGGATCACATCACGGTCGATCAGTGTCGAATCGATCGAACGTTGATTACATTATGATGCATGATGTAAACATTAAATAAGAAATAAAGTATGAAACTTTAATTTTAGCTTTGTTACTCTTCTCTAGTGTATTTGTGAATATCCGATGCCTTTGATGGCTAAGGATAAAGGAAAATGTTGGGTTTTAAGTCCAACAAAAGTCTTCGACAACTCATCATGTTGAGGGGAATAGCATGGCTAGCCCAACTCAAACGGTAGTTGATAGAGGCGCACCAAATCTATTGATAGCTGAGGGTTTGCTAAAAATCCTAAGGGACTTGGTCCCATCCTCTCCTCTAAAATCCCCTACCAGTTCTCTTCCACAGAATGGTAGGGCCACAAAATACCAGTGTTCATCCAACGAAATGAGCTGGGACTTGTCACGTTAATAATAAACCTCTGACAAGCTAGATTTTCTGATCCCCAGCGGATTCAGTCAAGTTAATATTAAACCTCTAACAATGAAACTCATTTAAAATTTTTATTGTTATGTTAATATTACACCTATAATGGCGAACCTCCCATGTCCCTAGAAAATCAATGATTGTCACGTTAATATTACACCTCTGATAATTCACTTTGCTTTCCACCAAAGTCACCTACCAATTCTATTCTATAGAGTGGTATGTCCACATACTCAATCATTGTTAAGTTTAATATTATACCTCTAACAACGAAAAGTTTCAATACTCTCCAGTGAGTGCGAACTTCACTTGTCTCTCCCTTGCATGGGGTCACATGTCCTTAAAATTGCTCCTATCACAAACCAATCCTTGTCAAGTTTAAAATTACACCTCTGACGTTCCAAACTTCACTTATCAATTCTCATCAATAGAATGACAAGTCCTCAAAATTGCTCCTATCACAAACCAATCCTTGTCAAGTTCAAAATTACACCTCTGACATTCTAAATTCCATTTGTCAATTCTCATCAATAGAATGACAAGTCCTCAAAATTGTTCCTATCGCAAACTAATTCTTGTCAAGTTTAAAATTATACCTCTGACATTCTAAACTCCACTTGTCAATTCTCATCAATAGAATGACAAGTCCTCAAAATTGCTCATATCATAAATCAACTACTATCATGTTAACACCACACTTCCGACAAATTACTGTTAAGTTTAACACTACACCTCTAATAGTGATTAAGTTGCTGCCAAATTCAATATTAAATCTTTGAAAGTCACTTTTCCTCTGGCTTCCATATCGAAACTGGGATGAGCGATGCTAAGTTTAACACCACACCTCTAGCATCCAGTTCATTATTAAGTTCAACAATAAACCTATGACAATGACTTTCCTTCGAACTTTCATATCAAAGTCGAGATGACTAATGCTAAGTTTAACATTACACCTCTAGTATTACCTCTACTATCAAGTTTAATACTACTCTTATGACAGTGGTATTTTCAGTCTTCCCAAATGAAATTGAAAGACTTACAGAGCTACGTTAACATCACACTTCTGCCTCACATTCTTGTCAAGTAATACCATACCTCTGATGAGATCTGATTCAACCCGTTAAGTTAATATCGCACCTCTGATGGTAAACATTCTTCTAGATCCCCAATGGATCTAATTTCGCTTGTCATTCTCATCCATAAATTGGCAAGTCCACAGAAATTATTCCACTCCTGTCAAGTTAATATCACACCTCTGATAGTAATCTTAAGTTCCTTAAATGAAAATTTTCAACTTTGACTTGTTAAGTTAAATATTACATTTCTAGCAAATCAAAAGAAATCACTTCTATTTGTCTGATTTTCAATACAAAGAGGAAGTCAAGACATATAAGAAGACAAGAAAAAGTGTCATTTTTATTGATATTCAAACATATGAAAGTGATACAAGATGCTCTCTTATACAATAAGATTGAGTGTTACAACAAAGGAGTACAAAGAAGTCCCTTTACTCACAGAAAGATTGCACTCACTCGTTAAAACATTAAAGGTACATGAAGCTCGTCTTCTTGACTGCAGTAAGGAAAAGCGGATCGACTTCTTCTCTTCTTGAGAACAATGGTGTTTCTTGAGATCGAAATGCAGAGGAACATTCTGATTCCACCCGACCAGCTGGTGTGGGCCGTAATCCTTCGCTTAATAAGCATCTCCATAACCAGAAAGTCATCCAACGAGCATGGGCTTTTCGTCGTTGTCACTCCTTTGAATAAGATTGGTGAAGGGAGGATCCGAAACCTTACTAGTGACGTTCTTTTCCTGTGTCCTTCAAAGCCGCAATACCACTGTGACCATGAAGAACCTGGGGCATTGCTAGTGCATCATGTCCAATAAAGCTTTGACGGATATCAGTAACTGCGTGATCTTCCTCGCCCATGGATAGGATTTCTGACTTCCCGAGTGCTCGCCAATCGAACAAGTAGGGCCGGTCCAAATATTCTTCCATGAACTAAGCTCGCCGAAGGATAGGAGTTTTGACTTCCTAAGTGCTCGCCTATCGAACAAGCAGGGCCGGTCCAAATATTCTCCCATGAACCAAGCTCACCTGGGAAGTAGAGCCATGAGGACGTTTGGCCACAGCTTGCCGACTCTTTCTGGTGGATTACTCCTTGGTTGCTACTACTCAAGGCTCCAGCTCTATAATTGTTGCCCATGTTCGGCTGACCTCCCTCCTGGGCTCCATCCCTACCTCCCCTCCTATTTCCCTCTTGGCTTCCTGTACTCGGTCATACCTCGCACGCGTCTTTTGGAATCCAACTTGGCATTATAAGATGCCTTGACGCTCTTGATGCAAGAGGTATTTATTCTGAAGCTAGGCACCTGCTCGCAAGGAAGTACCACGTGCAGAAACTAAGGCTGGTATGACAATTGGGCGTCCTGTGAGACAGGCTGAAAACAGCTATCGTCCCTCCACCTACACTGTACTACCACGCCCGGATACCTTCAAATAGGTAGCCACTAAAGTGAAGTCTAGTGTTAGGTCTACCAACATATAGTTGATCATAGCCAGACTGCCAAGTAAAATGATATGGCATATAAGGCTCGACGTACATGAGTCACCTTACCAGAAGATCAGATACCCAGGCCGAATATTGATCAGCCACCAGAAGACTCTGGACGATAGCCTTGTGAAGTCATATGGTCCTGCAAGGTCAGCAAACTTATCCCGTAGGATGCACCACAAATCTCGAGAAAGCAGCGGTCAAGCTGATAATTCGAGCTGCTCAGAATGGATTTCCAAACATAATACATATAGTACTGAGACCAGCTCAAATTCTCCAGCCTTTGCACGAAAGGGATGAAGTCTTCGGAGGGAGACACCGCCATCATCAATGAAGGACAGTGCGTGATGTACTAGGCCATCAGGTACGTTTATGGAAGCTCGACTCTGGGGTTAGAAATCCTCACTTCTGGCCTTCCTTCTGAATCTACCACTGGCCTGCCCAGGGAGTCTATAATGGCCTCCACTTGGCACAGGCTTTTGGTCACCGGCCGCAAGCCACTCCGGATCCCAGCTATCATCACCGGGAGAAGGGAGATTGACTTCTCGTGCGCTAGCAGGACCGCCCGGTACACAACGTAGGCAATGATTACTTCGTGCGGCAGCATTGGCACCACATAATGCTTCAGTCACAGCATGAGGAAACCCGACAATAGAGCCTGGTCGGAGATGGGAATTCGGGTATGGTGGTGAAAACTTTCAAAAATCATGTCAGATTTGATCCTCATTCGACTCGGTAGTGTAGAAGCTTGTGGAGGCATTGATCCTCTCAGCAATTTCTTCATCGGTGCAAGGGGCCAGATTAGTCACTGGGCTAGATTTTTTATTTATGTCGTTGAACAGATAGCTCGACCAGGACATCTGCTTAATGCCCTTATTCTCCAGGTAGATATTTGCCCGCAGATGTGAAAGTGACCCAACACTTTCCAATATGTCTCGTACACCTGAGGATCCTCTTTCCTCAAGAGGTGAAGCTCCTCAGTGGTCGAGACGTACTCTTCATAAAGGGCATCTCCCATTACTATCCCTGAACTTCATACAGCTCATGTAGAGCGAGCCCCATCTCTCCGACTAGAGTAAAAAATATGCCCATCAGGGGATTGTAATGCTCCAAGACGCTATAAAAGTGTGGGAGCTCTGTAGGAGACCATACTGCATGTCCCTAATCGAATGATATAATCCCACTTGCGTTAGCAAATCCCCGAGTTCAGTAAGAACAAATCCAACTATCCTATTCCAACCATGACTTGTCGGTAGAGTGGACCCACCCGGACAGACGAAAGTCAGCAGGAAAATCACCCCTCACCTTCAGGAATTGATTGATGAAGGTGATGGCCAACTGAGGGGTTTCTCCTTTCGGATACTCAGCCCTGACTAACCCAGAAAATAAACCGAATACATCTTTCCTGTGGTCAGTAGGGTGTGCTTCTTTTGTGCCCAATTTGCTAAGGTACACGCTGGAGATAAACTTGGAAAGATCCCACTCTATTGCGCGATGTACCGACATGTGCTGAAGATAGGACAAGGGGTACATCATCTCCATGTTGGGAAGAAAAAATCTCATGTCCTCTATCTGGCGGAGCCACTTATAGTCTCCATCACACATGATCCTATCATCCTCCATGATGGCGTCATTGAAGAAGAAGGTGGGCTTCCTCAATGGAGTGTCGAAATCTGACTCAAACCGGCCATGAGAAAGGATCTCCCAAAGGGTCAGCATACTGGCCTTGCTGATCCTATCCTTTTGCTTCTTTGACTTACCAGTAGTCACCGAAGCAATCCTCTAGTGCACAAAGGTCAAATTCGGATCAGCGCCGTTTATGTGTCCAAAGTGGCACTTTTTGGACAAAGGGTTAGAAGAATATCGCACCGCAAAGAGGACAACACATAGTCAAAAATCTAAAAGAAAATGGCTAAGTGTTTGAAACTCAAACACAAGAATGAATCCAGATGCAGAAATCAGCAAAACTCGCATCTAAACTCAAAGACACGAGGCTTGCATGAAGCCTGCATTTTAAAGTTCACAAATTAAAATTTTTTCTAAGTGTTAGACTCAGACACGAGACTCAGTAGAGCTCGTGTCCAGTCTTAAAGACGTAAGGATCACATGAAGTCCGTGTCTGAACTTTTCTCACTTAGAGAAACTCTAAGTATTGGGATCAAAACGCAAGGCTCAACGAAGCCCGCATTCAACAAATAGACGCAGACCCATGCTAATGAAGCGAAGACGCGAAAGTCGTCAAACCCGCATCTTGCCTACCGGTACAAGAGTCGCGTCTGAAAATCAAACATAGGTATAAGCCTAGCGTTGGCAATTCAAATTTCAGAAGAGACTTAAGAGTTAAGAAAATTCTTCAAGCCCCTTTAATGGTGAAAACTAGTTCAGATGGTTTTGTTACCTGAAATAGGGTCTCCTGCGTGGAAGGATCTCTCATTTGAGCCTCTGGAGCGACATCGCTCGAGAATGAGGCAAAATGTTTGGTCTTTTGGTGCCATTTCAACGGTGAAATCAGTGTTATAGAAGAAAGAAAGTGGGAAAAGCTTTAAGCTTTTCTTAACTCTTGAAAATTCTTGACGTAAGGCTCGGTAGAGAAGAAAAAGAGTCTAATGATTACTCTTAAAAGACTGTTGTCTTTTTATAGACACAGTGATCTGTAGAGATACGCAGCGCACGTCTCGAGGCCCAATCTTCACCTGACGCATGGTGCGCGTCTTGAACGAACGTGAATCTCACGTGTTAAGGGAAAGGCGTTCCCTCAACTCCACCAGACATGTGGTAACACACCTAGGACGCGGGTCTCATATTTAACAAAGTCGCATCCCTTCAAAGGCCGCGTCTCTTTAGTAAAATGAGAGCTGTGTCTATTCAACAAAGTGAGAGTTGCATCTTCACTTCAAAGACCACGTCTCCACTTCGAAGGCCGCGTCCTCTTCAGCAAAGTAAGAGATGCGTCCACTTCAAATGAGGTCTGCATTTCTAAGGCAACATGACCTCTGCGTCTACAAGACTTGCATTCAGTTTTTGCTATGCAATCAGTTCAACAGTACGCTGGCACAAGTAGACGATTGTTTACCCCCGGTTCAACAGTATATAACAACCAGGTCAGAGCACTGAGGAGGCCAAGACTGCATATCTAGATACTCACGATGATCATCTCTGGTGGCTTCAAAGAGTTTTACAGTCACTCACGAAGACCACATTCCAGACAGGATCGAGCTCAGAGCATTTCAAATGATTGTCAATCTAATCATGAGAAGTATGAATTCACTCAAAGTATAAAGTATTTTAAATTCCGTCCCAGTCAATTGTAGAATATCGAAAATTTTGGAGGGGGTTCTGTAGACTGTACAAAAATAACTGAGGATAAATTATTAGAAAGCAGAGTCTAAACTCCAGAATCAAAGCAGCATAGCCATTAGCGCAACACTAAGACGTGAGGGTTAAAACCCGCGACTTAATATCACTGCAATGACCAAGACGGAGAGCTTGAAACCCGCACCTCCGCATCACTGCACTACCAAGACGCAAGAGTCAAAACTCACGGCTCTGCTTCACTGCAATGGCCAAGACGCAGAGCTTGAAACTTGTGTCTCAGTCATCTATGCAATACCTAGAGCAGAGCCCGAAGCTCGCGTCTCACATGAAGCTTGACGCATAACTTGAAGCTTGCGTTTCTCAAGCGTTACTTCAACGGTTAAAAGTGAGGCTCAAAGCCCGCGTCTCAATTATAACTGCCCTCATTTCTGGGTCAATTACTGCCCACGTAATGAGGAAGTTAACCTCCATTATGCAGTTATTTTAGGGGACAATTTTACCTCTAAAACCCCATAAATAGCTCATTTTGCTATTGAAGAGGGGTCGAGAGTTTTGGGTAGAGAGTTTTTTGTCGCAGGTCCTGGAGAATTCAGAATCTCTAACTAAGGAATACAAAAGAGTTTGACTCTTTTAACAACTTGCTGAGTACAAGTTCGTTTTGTCTCAAGTCTTTGAGATTTATTGGACAGGAGCTGTGCTACTCTGTCCATAGTCCGAAGAGAAAATTTCTAAAAGATTGTGATACTCACCCGGTCAAAAAAAATAAAACACTTTCCACCACCACATAAAGAACCCAACATTAAACAAAGAAGATTTGGTTTTGAATATCTTCTCTCTCTTGTAATCAGAAGTTTTAAGATTGTTGTAATCTTTCATTGTTTCAAAGAAATTTTATTACGATCCTCTACACGTTTCCCGAACCAAATAGTCCGCGTATTGAAGAGTGGCATTACTATCGCGTTTGGCATAGAACACAATCTTCGCATCATGTTATTGATGGAGTCCATGTTTAAGGTTGGAATGTGACTCTGCGCGTTTGCAGTTAGAACACGAGGTCCACGTTTACAGTTTTGCGTTCTGCATTTACAGTTGGACACTGGATAGCCCAAGGTCTGCCTCTAAGTTGAAACACTGGACAAGCTGAGGTCCGCATCTGAGGTTAGAATGCGACCTCCGCATTTGACAAAGAACGCGTGGTCCACGCTTGGATTGAAACGCGATCCTCATATTGGTTTGACGCCTGCGTCTGAGACTTAGTCTTCAGTAATTTTTAGACACCCTATGGAACTCCCTCCAAAGTTTTTGAAACTCCGTGGTTGATTAGGATGGATTTCAGAATACTTTGGCCTTCATGTTGATTTGGACTCCCATGACTGGACTGGCAATCTTTTAAGATGTTCTGAGCTTGATCTTGTCTGGATTTCAGTCTTTATGAGTGTACCGTTGAACTGTTTAAAGCCTCCAGAAAAGATCATTGTAAGTATCTAGGTACACAGTCTAGCACTTGTATGAGCTCAGATTTGTTTGTCGGTATATTATTGAACCGGTAGAGTTGTCTATTGTCTTTACTAGTATATTGTTGAACTAATTCCAGAATCAGAGACATGCTCCTTGTATTTGAAGAGAGGACACGACTCTTGCGGATGTCACATTGGACGCACCTGTCATTGGCCGCAGATGTCGTGGACTCCAAAAAATGTGATATTCATTTGATGTTGAAACGCGACTCTAGCTTAGTGTTTGAGACACGGCTCTGTGCTTGAAAGGCGAAGGTCACGCTTAAAGCTTCTTGAATCATGTATGTTTTTTTTTCACTAGAAAACTACACTGAGTAAAGCAAAGAGTTTTAATTACCAGAGGTGTGATATTAACTTAGTAAATTAAATAACTCCACTAGGAGAATTTGAGAGTGTTACTGTCAGATGTGTTGTGTTAATTTGACAAGAATTTGGACTTGTGATTTGAACAAGTTTTATAGACTTGCCATTCTATTGATAAGAATAAAAAGTGGAGTTTGATCTGCTGGGGATTATGTTTGAGTCTATCATCAGAGGTTTATTGTTAACATGATTAGAACTCTGCTGGAAATTAATGGAATGAAAGTTTACTATTAAAGGTGTGATATTAATATAATAGTGATTAATTTACGATTTACGCAATTTAAGTGGACATGTTATTCTATTAGGAAGAGTGATAACTGGGATTAGATTTATTGAGGATCTACGGAGATTTTTACTATCAGAGGTATAATGTTAACGTGATAGGTTGGTTTGGCGATTTGAGCAAATTGAATTATCAGAGATGCGATGTTAACTTGATAAGGATGTGTCCTAGAGGTGTGATATTAACTTAGCACTAAGAAGGTCTCATTTTCATTGAGAAAATTGAGAATATCACTGTCATAGGTGTAGTATTAATTTGACAGTGCAATGAATACTAGAGTGTGATGTTTAACTTAGCATTGAAAGTCTCAGTTCCATTAAGAAAATCAAGAGAAAATCATTATCATAAGTGTGATATTAACTTGACAATGAAATGAATACTGGAGGTATGATGTTTAACTTAGCATTTGAAAGTCTCGATTTCGCTAGGAAAATCGAGAGAAGATCATTGTCATAAGTGAAGTTAACTCGACAATGAAATAAATGCTAGAGGTATCATGTTTAACTTAGTATTTGAAAGTCTCAGTTTCGCTGAGAAAATCAAGAGAAGTTCATTGTCATAAGTGTAATGTTTAGCTTAACAATAAAATGAATTCTAGAGATGTGATATTTAACCTAGCATTGAAAGGTCTCATTTTCACTGAGAAAATCAAGAAGATCACTATCATAGGTGTAATGTTAACTTAATAGTGAGATGAATTTATAATTTAAGTAAAGCAAGTTTGATCAGAGGTGTGATGGTAACTTGACCAGGATTAGTCTTGCGATTTGAGCAAATTTGGTCAGAGGTGTGATGTTAAATTGACCGAAATTTGTCTTATGATTTGAGCAAGTTGGTGGACCTGCCATTCTATTGAAGAGAATTGACAGGAAAAGTTTTACCCGCTGGGGATACATTAATCTTACTGTTAGAGGTGTAATGTTAATATGACAGGTTCGATCTGTTACTCATTCCGATGAGGAAGTGAGTTCAGTCTTTTGTGGATTTACCATTCTATGGAAGGGAATTGGTAGAGGATTTTGGTAGAGAAGTTAGGATCAGGCCCGTAAGATTTTTAAAAAACCTCAGCTATCAACGAATTTGTTATACCTTTTCCAACTACTGTTTGAGTTGGGCTAACCATGCTATTCCTCTCAACATGATGAGTTGTCGAGAAATTTTCGTTGGGCTAAGAAGCCAACTTTTTCCTCTATCCTTAGCTATCGAAGGCGTCAGAGTATTGTTCCACTGATAGCTTCTAAAATCTTGCTTGAGATTAAAGGAGATATAAACTAGAACTTATAGGAAAATTATCGTTCCCTGTGAGTACTTCTTTGATCAGAGGTGTATTGTTGAACTTGATCAGGGATAGTGCTTCTTTGTTTAGAGTAGAACATGATGTACTTCCAGGGGGTTTTTATTCCATGAGAATGACAAACACAAATAGTCTTTGACATTATACCGATAGAATGATTTAGACTATTCAGAGGTAACTATTGAATGTGACAGTCATAGAAGTCGGCTCACCTCATTGCCCAATAGATTTAATGCGACATGTTCTTATAATCTCCTCGGTTTCTCTTGCAACTATCTTTTGCTCATTCACCTTGTAGACTAGTTGCTTCCAGGTGTGACTTTGAGTTACTTCTATTTGAGCTAGAGTATAGTTTGCAAGTTGTGACAGCAAGTCTCTACTAGTGTAGATTTTGTCCTGCCACTTGGACATCAGTGGCCATACTCTGAAATCTCTCCACAAATATTTTGATTGTCTCTCCTTTTTTTTGTTTTGTAGCTAGGAGAGTTGGCACAGATACTTTGATGTCATCTTTGAAGAATCACTCCAGGAAGATCTTCTCGAGATCGGCCCATTTCTTAATAGAGCTGACAGGAAGCTTCATGAATCATTCAAAGGAAACCCCCTTGAGAATGCCGATGAATAAACAAGCCATGATGGCATCGTTTGATACTACATTCCCTGTTTGAGATCTGATGTAGTATATATGTTCGTTCGACGAACCTTTACGTTGAAGGCACGCAGACTCGGTACCTTGAACCAGGGAGGATAAGGAGCTGAATCTCACTCACCAGGTATGGTCTGACCACCCCCACTTATTGAAGATTGCTTCAATTTTAGATAGCCTCCAGGCGTTCCTCAAGCTCATTCATCTTCTTAGCATGATTATCTTCTGAATTCTCTGGCTCTTCAGAAGAAGAAGACTCAGGATTTTCATATCCAAAAGTTGTTCTCATTGCCATCAGAGTGTTCGAAATAGAATTTTCATCCTCCTTCTCTTTACCTCTTGCTTTTGTGAGAAGAAGCTTTAGTCTTCTGACTTTTCATCTTCTTCTTTGATTTTTTAAGCAAAAAAGCTATCATCATCTTGAGATCGTTGTTAAACTCTTAGTAGGCTTGAAGTATCTCATATTGCGCCTGTTACACTCAAGCTTGCTCCTCAAATTTCCTGGCTTTCTCTTCTTGAATATCAGCCATATATACGAAGGCTTTTATCTCCTTATAAGAGTTAGATAAATGGGATCCCAAGATGACAGAGTGTTTATCATCTGTTTAATCCCTCTAGACATCAAGGTGTAGTTGATTGGAGCAATCGCTTTGATTGGATCCGAGTGCGTCGGTAGATCTCTTCTGGCTCGATCAGTATTTTTTTCAAGCCCGATGAACATTCAATATCCAATTCCTCAGAACTAAGGCAAGTTACTTCCCTTTAGACTTGCTTGGTGTGGTGCTTGGACCCATCATATTAGAAGTCACCTCGGGTATTCAGCATTAGAAAACAACTTCTTCTTGCAAGATTGTTGCCTCTTCGCAGAGTTTGAGTTTGAAGCCTTTGACAATAGGCTAAAAACTGATGTCTTTGACATCTGAAAGTTACAGTGACAATCAAAGAGCATTGTTGAGATGAGCTGCTCGCAATGACACTAAGGAACGATTTGATGAGTACTCCTTTTCTCGTCAAATAGTCCCTCAGATTCCTTGTAGGGGTATCTAAAGAAATAGCCTTAAACCATGGGGGTGAGGGCTTACCATTTCACATTTGAACTTGGCACCATAGGGCTAGATGCGAACCTCACGTTTCTGAAGTGAAATGCGAAGGTCACATTCTGGCACAGCCTCCTGCTGAATGCGCGTCTCATGCTTCTGAAAAGAAACATGAAGGTCACATTTTGACACTATCTACTACTGAACGTGACTCTCGCATTTGCGAAGGTCATATTCTGGCGCGGCTTTAGACTGAACATGGGTCTCGCGTTCTTGAAGTGAGACGCAGATCTCGCGCTTTCGACAGCTTGAGGCTGGATACGAACTTCATATTTTGGCACTAAAACGCGCAACTCGTGAATGCGAGCATAGAGTTTTGTTGCAGAGAAACGCGGGGTTGAACGCGAGCTTCACGTTTGGTGCCAACATCACTGTCTTCAGCCTCTGTTTGCTGATGGTGAGCTTGATGTCTTCGTCAACGATCAGCAATCTGTTTGACTCACAGAAGTTGTTGTGAACCCCCAGCAAACTGAGTTTGCAGAGACTTGGGAGGAGTTTGGTGATGAGATTGGTCTTCGCCACTGTGTTCGCCATGGGCCAAGACATTGGCTTTGTGGGTCTCTTGAGAGACATTGTTACAAGCCATGTTGGCTCCACGAGAGATTGTCAGACCATCAAGAGAGGCTGAGCCACCTGCTCTATCAAAAGCGTATGGGCTTTTCTATGAGAAGTCTCTGATAAGACTTGAGAGCAAGTCTTGCTTGAGACTTTGGGGCTAATGGAGCCTAAGAAGAGAAGCTCTTTGAACTTCTCTTGGTCGAACTCGACAACGAGCGATTCAACCGTTGATCCAAGAAGCTTGATGTCAGCTTGCGCTACAGCCTTTTCATCACTGGAGAAAACAGTTTCCCAGAGGAGTCGCCATCTTTTATTTCTCAAAAAATTGAAAGCGTGTAAATTTTTATTTGATTGTAAAGAAAATTACAACGGATCAAAATTTGATTACAAAAAAGGAAAAAATGGTGGATTTTCTCATTATTTAATGTTGGGTATTCGTGTAGTGGTGGAGAGTGATTCTTCTTTGTTGATGAGCCAATCCAGAAGCTTGATCTTCGAATCTTCTTGCTCTCATTAAAAGCACACTTGCAAAGTATAAAATCTTAATCAGTGGCTAAAATCTCAACTTGAATTCAGCAAGTTTATAAAGAGTACTCTCTTTCAGCAGTCTTGTGCTCAAGCTTTAGCCTTTTGTAGTTATCCAGCATCAAGTATTAAGCATCAAGTGTGCCTATTCGGGGATTCTCCTCCTCTGGCCCATGGCTTCTTGAGTTTGTCCTTCAGAACTCCTTCCTTTTTCTCCTAACTATTCATAACTATTTATAGAGGATTATGGGTTAGCCAACTCCTTGACTCTCTCCATAATGGGAGGCGTGTAACTAACTCCTTAAACTTCTCCATAATGGGAAGTTATTCCTAATTATGTGGAGAGAAAATGAGATATAACTGACTAAGTTCGCGGCTGTCAGTTATACAAGAAACGTGAGTCTCGCATTGGACCACGGACCTCGCTCTGATGTTGAGATGCAGAGCTCACAGGCTCGCACTGTGTTAGAATGCGGAGCTCACAGGATTGCATTGAAGTTAAATGCGAAGCTATGCAGGCTTGCGTTTTGATGTTGAAAGGTGATTCTGAGGTCCACGTATTGAAGAGCAGGACGACTATCATGTTTAGCATGGAACGCGATCCTCGCGTCATATTGTTGATGAAGTCCGCGTTTGAAGTTGGAACGTGACTCTGGTTGAGATCCGCATTTGCAGTTGGAATATGAGGTTTGTAAGTACACGTAGAGGGGGAGTGAATAGGTGTACTACTAATCTAATGACAAATAATGTGGAACTAAAAGTAAATTGTGACACATTTAGTGTAACCAAAGAGTAGCCGAATTCTCGGTGAAGGACTCTGGACTATCTCCTCTGAATTCTTCTAAGTAAGAGTTGAGGTGCTATATGAAGCTCTCTTGGTTGAACACAAGTATGGACACACACAAGCAATATCAAGCATATAAGATATGAGCAATATAAATCAATGCAAGATATAAAAGAGAGAATTAAGAGATAGTGGATCAATCGCAAACACCGAGATATGTTTCGAGGTTCGAGCAGCAGCTCTATGTCCCCACCTTCATACAAAAGAATTTCCACTAAAGCGTCCACACGGGACTTCCCATACAGGGAACCTCCACTGAGGATTTGGGTAATACAACTTTAGAGTAAACAATTCCTTTCTCAAACAACAACAACTTCTACACAAGAGGAAGGCACTAAGCCACCCAAAATCAACCTCACAATAAAGGGATAGGGTATTAAGCTAAACAACAATCACCTCTAACTAGAGGGATACCAACACAACCTCCACAATTACCTCTATACTTAGAGGGATACCACAACCCAATGCACAGCCTCCTCTACACTTAAATGGCAAGGTACAAAGCCACAAGCAAGGAAAGGTTAAACTCTTAATGGTCTCAACAAACCACAAAAATTTTCTCACCAAAAGTAAGATCCTAATAGATAGGATAGATAGATAGCTCAAGTGTGAGAAAACAAAGTATTTGAAAAACAAATTATAAAGAAAAAACACTTGGAAAAACTCTAGAATGAAATAGAAATGAAGATCAAAACAACTTCCCAAAGGCTCTCCTTTTCTTTAAATTTCAAAACTTTAAAAAAATAAATAAAGAGTAAATCTTTTGGCACAAAAATTCTTTTAAACTTGTTGCTAAAACACGTAAGAAGATAAGAAAATTTTGCTCTCTAAAACCATGAATAAACTAGCTCAAGAGATGGGTATTTATACCCTCTCAATATTCTGTCCGTTGGCAGTCTAGAAAGGGCAGAAATGCCCTTTCGGTCGACCGCCCGGTCGACTGGCTAACGGTCATTTTTTATGACCGTTGTGCCTTTAGTCGACCGACCGGTCGACTGAGGCCTGGATACAGAGAGCGGAAGCTCTCTGTCGGTCGACCGCCCGGTCGACTGGGGCCAGATCCTAAGGCAGAGCTCTCTGGCGGTCGATCGGCCCTCTAGCCTATTGGCTTGTGCATGTTAGTGCACATCGGTCGACGGATCGGGTTGACTGACTTCTGCCTCAGTCGACCGGCAGAAGCCGGGCCAAACTGTTTTTGGGATTAAAAACTTGGTCCTTTTAACTTTAATAAAATCCCATAAAATCTCATGAATTCTACAAAAATAAGTTCTTATAAGATCTTTGAAATACAAATATGTTTGACTAAAATTCACACACATTACAAACTATTTGAACCATTTTTGTGATATTGAAATTAGGCTTTAAACCATAATTGGTATTTTTCAAACTTAGATTTTTGAAATGGAAAATAATTTTCTCCAAAACTCATGTAATAAAAAAACATGATATTGAAACAAATTTGAGGCATATTGTATATGGATAGAATCCAATATACATATAAAAAGATATCTATCTATGTTTTTGACATGAAATTCAAAATCGGTTAAACTGAAAAACTAAAACTAATAAACTTAAACTTGTGTGTATGTGAACTTGAGCATATCAACACTATTTACCTTTACATAAGATCTAAATAAACTAAACTAAACAAACTTAGGTCTACTTGTAGAACTCCTTCCCCAAGGTGACTCGATCCAAACACCATCCAACGAGCTTAACTCCAATTGAGCGCGCGCCGTTTTTGGGTCACATCTTGTCCCCTCCCCCCTCTTCGCTGGTGCCTATAAATACGCCTCTGGAGTTTGCAGAAGGGAGATATGCAAGGTTTAGGGTAGTTCTCATTTTCCATTTTGTAGTTTAGGGTAGTTTAGTGTAGTTTATCTCCTTCATCCTCCCTTGTATTTTTCATTTATTTTAGATCTTGTAATAGGGAGAGAGAGTGGTTCATACTTAGAATGTAAGAGTGCTTGTAATAGAAGGTGACAATCTATGAAAGGTGCTCTCTTTACCTCTCTATGTTTTCTTCTTTCTAATCTCTTTACATGTGTAGCTAACTTTTCTCTCATGGCAACTAACTACTAACCACCAACTTGCTAACTTCTTTTATGATAATCCACATGAATCTAATAGCCTCATTTTGGCCTTGCTCTTGCAAGAGCCATTGATGGCTCATGATGATGGATCTAACTCTAACTTCCTAACCACTAACAAGCTAACATTACTTTACTCCATGCTTACTTTTTTATAGTATTGATGGTTTAAGTGTAGCTTGAACTTATTTGTTTAGTTGGGTTGTGAAGAGTTACATATGGGTCATGCTTTGTAAAGCTCTTGAACCAAGGACTAGTGATTGCCAAGGATACATGTGAGGCAACTATCACTAAGAAGTTAGCATGTTGGTGGAGTCATTAGTAGTTAGTAGCCATGGGTTTTCTTTCTTTTTCACTTTGTTTTAAAAATACAACAAAAAATCACAAACATATTCTTTTCTATGTTTTCCCACTTCTTTGTGTTTCACCGTACTTCTCTTTTCATTCTTTTCTTTCTTTTCTTTTCATTTTTAAAACTTTGAAGAATCTTTAACAAACACTGAATCAACCGGTTAAAGCTTGAAAAGTCACCTAGAGGGGGGGTGAATAGGTGACAATGCTAATCAAAGGGCAAATAAAAATTTAAAGCTACAACAATCACAATCAAGAATCACAAGATGAATGCAAGCAAGTAAGTATGACAATGAATATGATGAGCAAGTAATAAGTGCAAGCAAAGTAGAGTAAGGATTGCAAGAATGTAAACCAATCGCAAACACAAGGATATGTTATCGAGGTTCGAGCACCCAGCTCTACTCCCCGCCTTCCCCAGAAGGATTCTAGCTACTTCCACTATCACAAAAATCAATTACAACCGGAGTACCCAACTCCACAATTACAATCACAAGAATCTCTGAGTAGTCACAAGACCACACTCTCTCTTTCAAAAATCTCTTCCCTTACAAAGGTCCTTAGAGAATAAGAGTAGAATTGAAGCTCTTTTGTGTGTAAGGAAAAGAAATTGAAATCAGAGAAAAATTTTTGAAAAACCCTTTAGAAAATTGAGAGAATTTAGCACAAAAACAAGAACTTTTGAAAGCCTTAAACTTTTGAATTTTGTAGCAATAAAATGTTGTAACCAATCTCTCCCCAAACACCCCTATTTATAGGAGAGGGCTAGGGTTTAGGGATAAAACATAATTACTGATGTTTAGGAGGTAATTAGATCAAAATATATCCTTAAACGAATTTTTAAACACAAAAGACAAAAATAAACAGCTCACTTAAAATCTGCCCGTTACTGTTCAACGGACACATCGGTCGACTGGGCCGGTCGACCGGTAGTTCAAAAATTCGACCGTTATAGGCTAGCGGTCGACCGACCCGGTCGACTGAGAAAACCTGTGAGCAAAAACAATATCTCGGTCGACCGCCCCGGTCGACTGGCAGACATGCACACTGATACGTGCCTCTGCCAGAACTGCGGTCGACTGGTCCGGTCAACCGGACCAGACTGACACAGACTCGGTCGACTGTCCCGGTCGACGGATCAGGTCAAAATCATTTTTGGAAAGAAAATAAAGAGGATTTTAATTTAACAAAAATACTTTTGAACAGGGAATAGAATTAAACATAAAGATGTATTTGTAGGCAAAAAAACTTGTATGCAAAATATTTTTGTATAATTTATGAGAAATTATTTTGGAATGAGCATTGCGCAAAATCGTGTGTGATAGAGCTTCAACCTATCCACTATTCTTTAACATACTATAAACTGAAAAGCAAATTACATGAAGACTTCTTGTGCTATCTTCAAGTCTTTGAGCCATCCAATGCCTTGCTAGAGCCTTCTCTTCTTTGATCCTTCCTTGATGTGCAATTTGCCTTCCTTACTTTGTGGAACTTAGAAGTTCTTGCAATAGCTAAGCAAATGGTCTTTAAACATGGTACAAACCTGAAACTTATCTTAACAAACTTATTAGTACAAATAGCTCTAATTTGGTTTGTCATCATCAAAACACAAAACAATTGGAGAGTGTAACCTCTTGGGCCAACAATCTCCCCTTTTTGATGATGACAAAACAAAGAGGCTATTAACAAAAATATAGGGAGGAGAAAACTCCCCCTCAAATTATGCTATACATAAACACAAGAATATGCTCTAGATACCAATAATTGAAATGATGCACCAATTATTGAAACTAATAAAAACAAGTATATAAAACACAAAAAATTGCTCTTGATACCAAAAATACCAAAACAACTAAAACACAAGAATACCAAAAATACCAAAACAACTAAAACACAAGAATTCATAAATCCAAAACATATAAATTCATAAAACTTATTTTTGTCCATGTAAACTTATTCTCCCCCTTTTTGTCATACATCAAAAAGGGTTAAGAAAACATGTCTATTCAATAATACAAAACATTAAGTTTCCACAAATAAACGAAAATCTAGCAAAATCAAAGGTTTAGTGAAAATATCGGCTAGTTGTAAATCGTGAAACATAATCAATATCTATATCACCTTTCTCAAAATGATCTCTAAGAAAGTGATATCTAATCTCAATGTGCTTGGTCTTACTATGTTGATTTGCATTTTTGGTCATGTGTATAGTACTAGTATTATCACAAAATTTTTTATATGATCAAAGTGCAAATCAAAATCAAGGAGAGTATGTTTCATCCAAGGACATGTTCACAACAAGCCCCCGCGGCAACATACTCCGCCTCAGCGGTTGAGAGAGCTACGGAATTTTGTTTCCTAGAGGACCATGAAACAAGACATTACCAAGAAATTGACATGTCCCACTAGTACTCTTTCTATCTACTCTACAACCCGCATAGTCGCATCCGAATACTAGTCATTGAAAATCTATAGTTTCGGATACCAAGACCCATTCCAATTGTGCCCTTAATATAACGAATAATGCGTTTTACCGCAATAAGATGAGACTCTTTAGGACACGATTGAAATCTAGCACAAAGACACACACTAAACATGATATCCGGCCTACTTGCCGTTAAATATAAAAGACTTCCTATCATGCTTCTATATAATTTAATATCAACTTTTTACCTTGTTCGTCCTTATCAAGCTTGGTTGTAGTTGCCATTGGAGTGTTGCAAGCCTTTGATCCTTCAAGCCCAAACTTCTTTACTAGCTCCTTTGCGTACTTGGCTTGGTTAATGAAGGTTCCGTCTTGCAATTGCTTGATTTGGAGTCAAAGGAAGAAATTGAGCTCACCCATTGAAGACATTTCAAATTCAAGTTGCATGACCTTCTCAAAATCCTTGCATAAAAGCTCATTAGTAGATCCAAAATTATATCATCAACATAAATTTGCACAATTAAATATCATTATCAACATGCTTAGTAAAAAGAGTTGTGTCTACTTTGCCTTTAACAAAATCATTTGAAATGAGAAAACTAGAAAGCCTTTCATGCCAAGCTCTTGGAGCTTGTTTCAATCCATACAAAGCTTTATCAAGTTTAAAAACAAAATCGGGATGACATGATCAATAAAACCGGGAGATTGAGAAACATAAACTTCTTCATTAATAAAACCATTCAAAAATGCACTTTTTACATCCATTTGAAAAAGTTTAAAATTTTTAAAACATGCAAAGCTAGTGTCATCCGTATGGCTTCAAGCCGTGCTACGGGTGCAAAGGCCTCCTCAAAGTCAATTCCTTCAACTTGAGTGTAACTTGGGCCACTAACCTAGCTTTATTCCTAATGACATTTCCGGACTCATCCATCTTGTTTCTAAAGATCCACTTAGTACCAATTATTGGTCTATCGTGGGGCTTAGGAACAAGGTGCCAAACTTGGTTGCGCTCAAATTGATTGAGTTCCTCTTGCATGGCAAGCAACCAATATGGGTCCGTCTCGGCTTCGAGAATGCCTTTGGGTTCAAAATGAGAAATGAAAGCAAAGTTACCACATAGGTCATGGAGTTTGGAGCGCGTAGTGACTCTCTCTAGATGCATCACCCAAGATGAGCTCCTTCGGATGATTTGTAGCGTATCTCTAAGCTTTAGGAAGCGGTTGAGAGCTTTCCTCCTTATCCTCTTGAACTTCACCAATAGGATCTAGCTTTTCTTCTTGAGCGGGTGAGTCCTTCAAGGATAGTCTCTCCATGTCTTCACCTAATGGTTCAATCTCTACAACATTCTCAACATCACATTAGATTCTTCAAATTTAACATGCATGGATTCTTCTATGGTAAGTGTAGATCTATTGAAAACTCTATATGCTTTGCTAGTAGAAGAATATCCAACAAAGATAGCTTCATAAGCCTTAGCATCAAATTTACCCAAATTATCCTTAGTATTTAAAACAAAACACTTGCATCCAAAAACTTTGAAATATGCAACATTTGGTTTTCTAGAATGATACATTTCAAAAGAAGTTTTAGAAGAATTTTGCATAAATAAATACGATTCGATATATAGCATGCGGTGTTTACGGCCTCGGCCCATAAATATTGAGGGAGGTCATACTCACTTATCATTGTCCTAGCCATCTCTTGAAGTGTTCTATTTTTCCTTTCTACAACTCCATTTTGTTGTGGAGTTCTAGGACAAGACATTTCATGCTTAATTCCTTTTTCATCACAATAAGTCATGAAGAGTTGTTAACAAACTCACCACCTCTATCACTCCTTAATCTCAAAATCGGAAAACCCTTTTCTTTTTCAACTCTTTTTCGAAAAATCTTAAAATGAGAAAAAGTTTGATCTTTATTTTGTAAAAAGAAAACCCAAGTAAAACGGAGAAATCATCACTAAAACAAATGCAAATCTACTTCCATTTAAACGTTTAGTTTTAGTTGGTCCAAAAAGATCCATATGAATTAATTCTAAAGGCCTAGTTGACATGATATCCTTGATTGGTTTAAAGGAAGACTTGGTTTGTTTCCCAAGTTGGCACGCACCACAAATGCGGTCTTTCTCAAAATTCAAGCAAGTATACCCTTCACCAATTCCTTTGAATTAATCCTAGAAATATGGTCAAAAGATGCATGTCCTAGTCTTTTATACCAAAGCCAGAATTTTCATCAAAAGCATTCAAGCATTTAGTAGAACAATCTAAATTGAGCATGTCAATAGTATAAACATTATTATCACGAAAATCGGTGAGAATACAAACATCGGATTTAACATCAAAAATCTTGCAAGAAGTATCATCAAAACAACTTTAAGTCCACGTCACAAAGTTGACTAATGCTAAGCAAATTATGTTTTAAACCATCTACTAAAACAACATTCTCAATAATGGGAGATGCATCAATTTGAATGTTACCTATACCGTTGATAGTTCCTTTGGAGTCATCCCCGAAGGTGACGGTGCCACCTTCCATGTACCTTGATAGGGTTGTGAAGTTGTTGATGTCCCATGTCATGTGTCTTGAACAACCACTATCAAGGTACCACCGCTCCCTACGTCTTGGAGCTTTGGTGTGTACCTACATCAAACAATTTAAGACTTGATTTTGGTACCCACATTTTCTTGGGTCCTCTAGGGTTAGTGTCATGAACCAAACAAGATTATTTGTTCTATTTAGTTGATCATAGCAAAACTTACCTAAATGTCCATTTTTACCACAATATGTGCATCTATATACTTTACCATATTTAAAAGCATAATGAGTGTGTGATTTGTGAGCATGGGCATTGTGAGCATGAACATGAGACGTGTTAGGTGTAGTGTGAGCATGAGGAATCTTAGCATGAGATGTGTGCTTTTTAGAAAATTTTTCTTCAAGTTTCTTAGTATTAAAGGCACAATCTTTAAAACTTTTTCAAAATCATTCATTTTGGTTTAAAAGAAGAAATTTCTTTTTCATCAATAATAGGGGATTTTGCCTTACAAGAACTCTTGTAGGCACAAAATTCTTTTTGCATGGAAATGAAATTAGAAGAAATATCATCTTTTTCTTTAGAAACAATGGCGAGTTGATTCTTAAGAAAAGCAACTTCTTTTTGTAATTTTAAGCATTCAAGTTTCTTGTTATCATAAGTTTCAGAAAGTTCTACAAAAGCATGCACTAGAACTTCTTACTTACATCATCATCTTCATCATCAAGGGATTGAGGAGTTACCTTGGTGTGTTTGCCATGAAACACATATTAGCTTGATCCACCTCCTCTTCGGACTCGCTTTCCGAATCCCGTAGCTTTGTAAGCTTTCTTTTCCTCCGGCTTCTTTGGCTTGAAGGAGGAAGTCATTTTCTTCTTGAACTCCGGACAATCCGCCATGATATGTCCGGGTTTGCGGCAATTGTAGCATATGATCCTCCGCTCCTCTTTGCCTTCAAATTTTCTCCGGAAGTTGAGCTTGTTCTTCCGGTACATCCTCTTGACGTTGCGAACAAGTAGAGTAAGCTCCTCATCTTCTTCTTCGTCATCTTCATCGTCATCATTGGTGGATGAAGTCTTGAAGGCTATGGATTTCTTCTTTGAAGTAGTGGCCTCTTCTCTTGCTTCTTCTCCATCTCATGGGTCTTTAGGTTCCCAATGAGACTAATGAGGTCCATCTCGTCCTTGTCGTTCAACTCCTTCAAGGTGGTGGCCTTGATCTCCCATGATGAAGAAGAGCCCGAATTACTTTCCGCACCTTTTGATCGTTGGAGATGTCATCACCTAAGGAAGAAAGACCATTAGTGATTTTAGTAAACCTTGTAGCCATACTATCAATAGACTCATCATCAAGCATTTTAAATGACTCATATTGGGACCTCAAGAGATCTATCTTAGCTCTCTTGACTTGTGAAGTCCCCTCGTGTGTGACCAATAAGTGTTGCCAAATCTCATAGGCGGATTGGCAATGAATTACCCGTGTAAGGTCATCCTCATTCAAGGCGGTTAATAGGGAATTTTGGGCCTTGGAGTTAGCCTCATATAGTTTAAAGTCAAGGTCGGTCCAAGTGCTCTCATCACCATCGGGTGCTTCATAGGGTTTGGTCAAGGACTTGGCTACTAAGCTACCCAAAGATTGCAAAAATATAGTCATCCTAACCTTCCAAATTGGGAAATTGAGGCCATCAAATTTAGGTGGGGATTTAATGTTGTCGGCCATGTTTACTAGTGATGAATGAATGAAATGAAAATGTTGATTAGCAAGTTTTAAGGATCTCTCTATGGATGTTAAGCCAAACCTAGAGTCCAAGCTCTGATACCAATTGAAAAGTCACCTAGAGGGGGGGGTGAATAGGTGACAATGCTAATCTAAGGGCAAATTAAAAATTAAAGCTACAACAATCACAATCAAGAATCACAAGATGAATGCAAGCAAGTAAGTATGACAATGAATATGATGAGCAAGTAATAAGTGCAAGCAAAGTAGAGTAAGGATAGCAAGAATGTAAACCAATCGCAAACACAAGGATATGTTATCGAGGTTCGAGCACCCAGCTCTACTCCCCGCCTTCCCCAGAAGGATTCCGACCACTTCCACTATCACAAAGATCTCAAATACAATGGAGTACCCAACTCCTACAATCTCAAGTACAAGTAATTTCCTTGGTAGTCAAAAGACCACAAACTCTCTCTTTCAAATATCTCTTCCCTTACAAAGGTCCTTAGAGAATATTGAGTAGGAATGAAGCTCTTTTGTGTGTAAGGAAAAGAAATTGAAATCAGAGAAAAACTTTTGAAAACCCTTCAAAAATTGAGAGAATTTAGCACAAAAACCAGAACTTTTGAAAGTCTTAAACTTTTGAATTTTGTAGCAAATGAATGTTATAACAAATCTCTCCCCAAACACCCCTATTTATAAGAGAGGGCTAGGGTTTAGGGATAAACATAATTACTGATGTTTAGGAGGTAATTAGATCAAAATATATTCTTAAACAAATTTTTAACACAAAAGACAAAAATAAACAGCTCACTTAAAATCTGCCCGTTACTGTTCAACGGACACATCGGTCGACTGGGCCGGTCGACCGGTAGTTCAAAAATTCGACCGTTATAGGCCAGCGGTCGACCGACCCGGTCGACTGAGAAAACCTGTGAGCAAAAACAAATATCTCGGTCGACCGCCCCGGTCGACTGGCAGACATGCACACGGATACGTGCATCTGTCAGGACCGCGGTCGACTGGTCCGGTCGACCGGACCAGACTGACACAGACTCGGTCGACTGCACCGGTCGACCGGATCAGGTCAAAAATCAATTTAGAAAAGAAAACAAAGAGGATTTTGATTTTAACAAAAAACTTTTGAACAGGGAATAGTATAAATATAAAGATGTATCTGTAGGCAAAATTTGTAGGCAAATATTTTTGTATAATTTATAAGAAATTATTTTGGAATGAGCATGTGCGCAAAACGTGTGTGATAGAGCTTCAAACCTATCCACTATTCTTTAACATACTATAAACTGAAAAACAATTACATGAAGACTTCTTGTGCTATCTTCAAGTCTTTGAGCCATCCAATGCCTTGCTAGAGCCTTCTCTTCTATGATCCTTCCTTGATGTGCAATTTGCCTTCCTTACTTTGTGGAACTTAGAAGTTTCTTGCAATAGCTAAGCGGATGGTCTCTAAACATGGTACAAACCTGAAACTTATCTTAACAAACTTATTAGTACCAAATAGCTCATATTTGGTTTGTCATCATCAAAACACAAAACAATTGGAGAGTGTAACCTCTTGGGCCAACACTAATGTTTCCTCAATACTTTCGTTATAGCATTGGCTCAACGGTCAAATCCACAGGGATGGAGGCGATAGAAGCATTAACAGTTTATATTCACGTCAGTTGTTATCAAGTTCTTCTTTGTTAAAGAATGAGGGAAAAAATAAAAGAAATCCAGAGTGATAGGTAAGAAAGTGATGAAAACGGCAAAGTTAAAACAAATAAGAAGTGATTGTGAATCGGTATAATAAAAGAAGAGTTTTGAAATCAGTTTTTAAACAAGATAAAAAGAAAGAGAAGAACCATGAAAGAAAACTCATGGCTACTAATTACTAATTGCTCCACTAACTTGCTAACCTCTTAGTGATAATTGCCTCACATGGACGTTGGTCATCACTAATCCTTGGCTTTAAGAGACGATACAAAGCATGGCTCATAAGATTGTTCAACCACATTCAAACCACACATCCATTCCACATAATCAAGATGCAAGCTACTATTAGATCATCAAATCAAGTAGAGTTGAGCATGAAATAAAGTTAGCATTACAAGTTAGTAAGATAGTGGGTTAGATGTTAGAATGTTAGAATGTTAGAATCCATCATCATGAGCCATCAATGGCTCTTGCAAGAGCAAAGCTTTGTAGAGGCTAATAGATTCATGTGGATTATTAAGTAAGTGGTTAGCTAGTAATAATTAGTGTTGGGCCAAAGGCCCATCACTCTAGTTTTGATGATGATCAACTCATGTAATTATAGTACTAATGATCTTGTGCTTAATTAGTGACAGATTTATGATCAAGATCTTAGTAGGTGTGGAGCTTCAACAAAGGATTTAAAGTCATGTTTTGGAGCTAGCACTGTTTGATTCACGAGCTAATGTATCAAGATCACATCAAGTACTCAAGAGGAGTCGAGCTCGTTGGATCGTGTTTGGACCAAGTCAAGAAGATGAGAAGTCTTCAAGTGAAGACCTTCATGATCAAGACTTGAGTCTAGGTTGTTTTTTTAGAAGATTTTATTTTTAGATAAAATGTAAAGAATAGAATAGTGAAAAAACACCTAGAGGGGGGGTGAATAGGTGTAATTGCTAATCTAACAATCTTTTTAAACAAAGATGGATGAATGATGCAACGATCTCTCAAAACAAGACTAAGAGCCGAATACCCTGTGAAGGGTTCTGAACTCCTTCCTCCTGATTCCCCTTGAATGGGTTAGAGGTGCGCAATGCAACCTTTTGTATGAGAATTGATCGACAAAATATCAATGAATAATAGGCACTGATGAAGAGCACACAAGATATCACAAGTAGAGGAAGCAAAAATACTAGAAACAATAAGCAATAGAGAGCAATTGAAAGTAAAGTGAAATAGAGAGCAAGAGAAAAGACAATCGCAAACACAAGTATTTGTTTCGAGGTTCGAGCCATCGCTCTACTCCCCGCCTTCACCTCCGTGAAGGGTTTCCACTATCCACCGAGGACGATTACAAGGTCTACCGAAGACCAGAGCACCGAGCTCTACCACTTACAAGCCTCTACCGAAGAGGTATCTCCTCAAGAACAAGAAGAAGGAACAAGTAGCCAAGTGATAACCAAAAGGATCACAAACTCTTTACAAACACTCTTCTCTTTACAACTTCCTTATAGATTGAGTAGGGAATTTTGGCTCTAGAAGTGTTATGAGAAACAAAGCTCAGTTGTAAATGAATTTTTCTTGCTAACACAACTGAAAAACAAAGCAAGAATGAATTGAAAATAGAGAGCTTTTGAAACTTTTCTTTTCTTTTGAAAACTTGAAAACTTAGGAAATTTTCTTGGTTATTTTTCAAGAGACCATTCTCCTCTATTTATAGGGAGAGAAGGGGATTAAAATACTTTAAAATAATGCTAATTTGATCAGAAACAATCCCTAAAGATCAGAGAAATCTGTTTCAAAACAGACCAAAAGCAGATTTTTAGAATTTCACCGAAGAGGAAAGTGTCGTTGGGGCTTTGCAGGCTTGGCGGTCGACTGGTCCGGTCGGCCGTTCGCCCTGCTGGCAGTAGCCGTTGGGCTCGGGTCGACCATCCGGTCGACCGTCCTCTAGAAGAAAACACAGTTTTCTGAAGGCGGTCGACCGGGCGGTCGACCCAGAAAACCCGAGAGCAACACTGCAGACAGTCGGTCGACCCGGCGGTCGGCCGACAGACATGCACAAGCGTGCACGTCCTGACACAAGCGCCGGTCGACTGGTCCGGTCGGCCGGTCTTGCCTGAAACAGAAAAATAGCAGCAAGACAGAGCTTGGAAATTTTAAAATATTTTTGAAGATAATTTTGCAGGTATATGAAGTTAAGTATCATGTTGAAAAAGATAGTTATACATGGTGTAAACAAGATATAGAGTTTGTAAGGATTTTGGAATCATGTATAAGAATCTGGGCATGAACTTAAAAACAAATACCAAAACTAAAAACTGTATTTTTGAAAATGTGTGTGTGTATCCTAGAGCCAACATTCTACAACTCAAACTTTAACAAACTATTTCTAACATTGGTTCTAAAGGCTACAAGTTCTTCAAGTGTCTTCACGTGGGCTTCTCCATATGATCTTGAAAGCTTGATTCTTGAGCCCGAATTGAAGTGACTTGAGTCAAAACACCTTCCTTTAAGGAGAAACCTTCTAGTTTCATTAGAACCCTGAAACACACTTAAACAACAAACATGATTAGTACAAATAACTATATATGTTTTGTAATCATCAAAACACACTAAAATCGGGTGATTGTAACCTTGGGCCAACAATCCCCCCTTTTTGATGATGACAAAACATATAAATTATTTAAACAAAAATGGAGGATAAGCTTTGGAAAGCTCCTCCTCAAACAATGCTATGTATAAAGAATGATAATGAGTAAGATACATAAAGCATTGAAAACACAATAGTTTTGTCAAAAACTTAAATAAACAATAGACAACAAAAAACTTATACTTTTTCTCCCCCTTTTTGTCGTACATCAAAAAGGGTTAAACAAAACCAACAAAGCAAAAGAAATTTATCTTTAAGAATCCATAATGCAAACATTCAACTCACCACAAATAAAAGAGAATCTAGCATAATCTAAAGGTATAGTAAAAATATCGGCAAGTTGAAAATCGGTAGAAACATAATCAATATCAATATCACCTTTCTCATAATGATCTCTAAGAAAGTGATATCTAATGTCAATGTGTTTGGTTTTACTATGTTGATTTGTATTCTTTGTCATATGAATTGTACTAGTATTATCACAAAATATTTTAACATGATCAAAATGCAAATCATAGTCAAGGAGAGTATGTTTCATCCAAAGAACTTGTGCACAACAAGCTCCGGCTGTAACATACTCCGCCTCGGCGGTTGATAGGGCTACCGAATTTTTCTTTTTGGAAGACCAAGATACAAGACAATTACCAAGGAATTGACATGTTCCACTTGTACTCTTCCTATCTACCCTACAATCCGCATAGTCGGCATCCGAAAAACTCGTCATTGAAATTGACCGGTTTTCGGATACCACAAAACTAATTCAATAGTGCCCTTAAGGTATCTAATTATTCGTTTAAACCGCAATTGTATGAGACTCTTCAGGACATGATTGAAAACGAGCACAAAGACAAACACAAAACATAATATCCGGCCTACTAGCCGTCAAATACAATAAACTACCAATCATGCTACGATAAAGTTTAATGTCTACACTTTTACCTTGTTCATCCTTGCCAAGCTTTTGGGTTGTTGCCATGGGAGTTTTGCTCACTTTAGATTCTTCAAGCCCGAACCTTTTGATTAATTCCTTTGTGTACTTGGCTTGATTGAAGAAGATCCCATCCTTCCTTTGCTTGATTTGGAGTTCAAGGAAATAGTTGAGTTCCCCCATCATAGACATTTCAAATTCTTCCTTCATGCATGATTTAAAAACTTGGCAAAGAGATTCATTAGTAGAACCAAAAATAATATCATCTACATAAATTTGCACAATAAGAATATCATTTTCTACATGTTTTGTAAACAAAGTTGTGTCAATTTTTCCTTTCTTAAAACCATTTGAAATTAAAAATGAGGAAAGTTTTTCATACCAAGCCCTAGGGGCTTGTTTTAAACCATAAAGAGCTTTATCTAATTTAAACACAAAATCCGGATGTGTAGGATCAACAAACCGGGGGGTTGTTCAACATACACCTCCTCTTCAATAAAACCATTTAGAAAAGGACTTTTGACATCCATTTGAAACAATTTAAAATCTTTATATGAGACAAATGCTAGTATCATCCGTATGGCTTCAAGCCGTGCTACGGGTGCAAAGGTTTCTTCAAAATCGATTCCTTCGATTTGAGTGTAACCTTGGGCAACTAACCTAGCTTTGTTTCTAACTACGTTACCCGATTCATCCAACTTGTTCTAAAGATCCACTTAGTACCAATTGTTGGTCTATCGTGGGGCCTAGGAACAAGGTGCCAAACTTGGTTGCGCTCAAATTGATTGAGCTCCTCTTGCATGGCTAGCAACCAATATGAATCGGCCTCGGCTTCGAGGACGTTCTTAGGTTCAACATGAGAAATAAAAGCATAATGACCACAAAAATCATGAAGTTTAGAGCGAGTGGTTACCCCTTTTGATACTTCACCTATGACGAGGTCCTTGGGATGATGAGGATTGTATCTCCAATCCTTTGGAAGTTGTTGAGTAGGCTCCACTTCATTTGTTTGATTTTCATTTCCTTGAGCCTCTTCTACTTTAGCTTCACTTCCTTCATCATCCTTTGGCTTGTCTCCCATAGTAGGTGTATCCTCCAAGGTCACTTTCTCCAATCCTTCATCCAAAGCATCTATTTCTACAACATTCTTAACAAACAAGTTAGATTCTTCAAACTTGACATGTATAGATTTCTCAATAGTCAAGGATAATCTATTGAAGATTCTATAAGCCTTACTAGTATTAGAATAACCCACAAAAATTGCCTCATAAGATCTAGCATCAAATTTTCCTAAATTATCTTTTGTATTTAAAACAAAACATTTGCATCCAAAAACTCTGAAATATGAAACATCTGATTTTCTAGAAAAGTACATTTCAAAAGAAGTTTTTGAAGTATTTTTACACAAGAAAACACGATTTGATATATAGCATGAAGTATTAACGGCCTCGGCCCACAAATAATGTGGTAGACCATATTCACTAAGCATTGTCCTAGCCATCTCTTGTAATATCTATTTTTCCGTTCAACTACTCCATTTTGTTGTGGAGTTCTAGGACAAGATAGTTCATGCTTTATTCCATGTTCTTCACAAAAAGTGGTAAAGGGTAGGTTAATGAATTCACCTCCTCTATCACTTCTTATTCTTAAAATTGAAATATCTTTTTCCTTTTCAACTCTTTTCTTAAAGGCTTGAAAATGTAAAAAGCCTTGATTTTTGTGTTCAAGAAAGAGAACCCAAGTAAAACGTGAAAAGTCATCAACCAAAACAAATGCAAACCGATTCTCACTTAGACTTTTGGTTTGAGTAGGACCAAATAAATCCATATGGATCAACTCCAAAGGACGTGATGTCATGATATCCTTAATTGACTTGAAAGAAGACTTAGTTTGTTTCCCAAATTGACATGCGTCACAAACTTGGTCCTTTTCAAAATTCAAACAAGGAATACCTTTCACCATTTCCTTTGTGTTTATCCTAGATATATGGTCAAATGAAATGTGGCCTAATCTCCTATGCCACAACCAAGAGTCGTCATCGAGGGCTTTTAAACAAGTAATATTACAAGACATATTAGACATATCTATCATATAAACATTACTTTCACGAAAACCGGAAAACACACAAGTATTAGATATTCTATAAATTACTTTACAAACTACATTATCAAAGACTACATCAAAACCTTTATCACAAAGTTGACTAACACTCAAGAGGTTATGCTTGAGTCCATCAACTAAAACTACATTCTAAATTAAAGGGGATGTGCCGAGTTTTACATTACCAATACCGATGATTTTACCCTTGGCATCATCTCCGAAGGTGACGGTGCCACCTTCATGGTATCTTGATAGGGTTGCAAAGTTGTTGATGTCCCAAGTCATGTGCCATGAGCAACCACTATCAAGATACCACAACCCTCTACGTCTTTGAGTCTTGAAAGGTACCTACATCATTTAGCAAAATTGTTGACTTTGGTACCCAAATTTTCTTGGGTCCTTGAAAGTTAGTGTTGCAAACCCAAACATTATGACGAGATGCACTTAGTCTATCATAGCAAAAATTAGCTAAGTGTCCTTTACGGCCACAATATGAACATGAATACACTTTACCATACATGAATGCATGATGTGTGTGTGAAGTGTGAGCATGTTTGTGGGGCTTGGCATGATGTAGAGGTTGTGTGGTATGAACATGAGCATGAGCATGAGCATGGAAAGCATTTTTCTTAGGGGCTTGTTTCTTAGGAAACATGGCCTCAATTTTCTTTTTATCAAACTCACAATTTTTCAAAACAATTCCTAATAAATCTATTCTTTCTTTAAGCTTGGTAATCTCATTAGAATCAACTAGTGGTGACTTGCCTTTACAAGAAATTTTGTACTTATCAAAATCATTTTGAGTAGTAACTAAAGTAGAGAGCAAGTTATCCTTTTCTTTAGAAAGAGCAAATACTTGATGATTAAGAGACTCATTTTCCTTTTTCATTTTTAAATACTTTTTCTTTAGAAAATCATAGTTATGTGATAATTCTACAAAAGCTTCTCCTAGTTCATCCATGGAAAGTTCATCATTAAAAGAAGTGGAAGAGGTTACCTTACTTGTGCTTTCATTAGCCATGAAGCACATGTTGGCGGTGTCGATTTCGTCCTCGGATTCGCTCTCGGAATCCCATGTAGCCTTCATTGCTTTCTTCTTGAAAGGCTTCTTGGATGTGGAGGGTTTTACTTTATCCGGACACTCCGTAATAATGTGTCCCGGTCTTTGATAATTGAAGCAAATAATTTTTCTTTCTTCTTTGCCTCCTTGCCATCTCTTTCTTCCTTGAAATTTAGCCTTGTTGTACATCCTCTGAACGTTCTTCACAAGAAGTGAGAGCTCTTCGTCATCTTCTTCTTCATCGTCTTCGTCGGAGTGTGTGGATTGACTTTTGAAGGCTATAGTCTTCTTCTTGGAAGGAGCCATGTCCTCCCTTGCTTTTCTTTCCATCTTATGGGTTTTGAGGTTCCCAATGAGACCAATAAGTTTCATCTCCTCCTTGTCATTAAGTTCCTTCAAGGTAGTTGCCTTTACTTCCCATGAAGGAGGAAGAGCCGGATGATCTTTCTTACTCTTTGATCGCTGTCGATAGCATCACCTAGAGAAGAAAGTCCATTAGTAATCTTAGTAAATTTTGTAACCATATCATCTATGGTTTCATTTTCTTGCATGCAAAAGTTCTCATATTAGGACCGAAGAAGGTCAATCTTAGCCATCTTCACTTGTGAGGTCCCCTCATGTGTTACTAGCAAGTGTGTCCAAATCTCAAATGCGGATTTGCAATGGATGACTCTAGCAATGTCATCATCATTGAGGGCTTGAAGTAGTGTATAATGAGCCCTAGCATTGGCATCAAACTCCTTAGTCTCAATTTCGGACCAAGTGGATTCATCACCGGGGGGTGCACTAAAGGGTTTGGTCTCGGCCTTTGCAACTCGACTACCTAGAGATTGCAAGAAAATGGTCATCTTAACCTTCCATATGGGAAAGTTAAGTCCATCAAACTTAGGGGGTATCTTAATACCATCGGCCATTTTTACTAAGTGAGAGTGTATGAAATGATTAGCAAAATTAGGATCTCTCTAAGGTTGTTAAGCCAAGATCCTAGAGTCCAAGCTCTGATACCAATTGAAAAAACACCTAGAGGGGGGGTGAATAGGTGTAATTGCTAATCTAACAATCTTTTTTAAACAAAGATGGATGAATGATGCAACGATCTCTCAAAACAAGACTAAGAGCCGGATACCCTGTGAAGGGTTCTGAACTCCTTCCTCCTGATTCCCCTTGAATGGGTTAGAGGTGCGCAATGCAACCTTGTTGTATGAGAATTGATCGACAAAATATCAATAAATAATAGGCAATGATGAAGACCATACAAGATATCACAAGTAGAGTGATTAGTCTCTAATTTTGCATAATTTTCATCACATTCTCATATTTATTTGATAAAAAATTCTGCTAATAATACCTTGCTTGCTTGACTCTAGGTCCATGGTGTGCAAAGAAGAAGAAGACCAAAATCACCATTTAATTGGTGATTAAAAGCCTACCAACTAGCCATTGACTTTAGAGTGAAGATCTGGTCAGTACAGGGGGTCAAATCGCAAATCCCGGAACCCAGACGACCAGAGGACAGTATGGGCGACACGCTACCCAAAACTGGGCGCGCGCCGCCCTGACTTTGCCGCGGAATCGCGGCATTTGCCGCGATTCCGCGGCAAAGTTGGCGCGCGCGCGCCCAGTTTTTGGGCCACGTGCAGTGCACGTGGCCCCCTTTCTCCTGGAGTCTATAAATAGCCCCCTGGGGTCCCGAATGCAAGCAGATTGGAGTTAAGGCAAAAGTTGTAGTCTTGTCTTTAGTTTGTTGTTGTTGTTGTAGTTCTTCTTCTAGTTTTAGGTCTTAGCCATTAAAGAGAAAGAGAGAGAGTGTGTAAAGTGTTGTATTTGAAGGGTGACAAGATAATACAAGTACTACTTCTCTTCCTTCTTTCATTTACTTGTCTTTGCATTTACTTTTATTTCCTTGTTGTAGTGTAACTTCTTCTTTCTTCTTTACTTCTTTTACTTTGTTGTAGTGTAACTCCCCCTTTCCCTTTTACCCCTTTTACTTTGTTGCTTCTTTATTGATGGCTAACTAACTTTTTCATAGCATGGCTAACTAACTACTAACCCACTAATTTCTAACACTTGTTTGATAACCCGTATGAGTCAATAGTGCCAAACAAAGCCTTATGCAAATGAGAGCTATGGCATCTTAAGACGAGGGTTCTAATTCTAATTTATCTACAAGTATCTATTTTCTTATATTTCATACTTAATTCGTTTTGATGATCTATGAGTTGTGTTTTACTTGTTAGACTCTTTTCCTTTTAAACTTTGCCGATACCGATAGTGCACTCGAGTCTTCCCTTATTCTCGCCTTCTAACGGATCTTGATATGGGAATGTCCGAGTTTTTGCCGTGTAAGGCTAAGTTTTAGGATGAACTTTCACTCGATTTCCACGTGATTAGTTCCAATGCACAAGGGTTGTGTTTGCCTATGATCCATCGTGAGGCTATCTTCAAGAAGTTAGAAATTAGTGGGAGCACTTAGTAGAAAGTTAGCCATGCATCTTTACAACTAAGAAAAAGATCACTTTTACAAACCACCAACATTTTCCAACAATTTCTAAAAATATTTGTTTTCACTTTTCAAATTCTTTATTTGGAAACAAGAACTTTCTTTCTTCTTGAACTTTGAAAGCCGCATCAAGCTTCTATCGCTCTCCCTCCTTGTGGATACGACCCGTATAGCCACTTCGCTACTACGGAAAGAATCGCAAAAGCAGTAACATCAACCCACACTTCCTTCTCTCATTTTAATACTTGTTTTTACGCGATCAAATTTTGGCGCCGTTGCCGGGGAGGGAACGACTTTATTGTTCACTACTAAAGATTGTTCTTTTTCTTTTTGTGTAGGAGAAGTACCAAGGAGCTCACTTTCAAGGAAGCAAAAGAGGTGGCCAAGGACATTGCGCGAGGATTTATTTGCCCTCAGAAAATTCGTGTAAAAACGAGTTTTTCCGATTGAAGTACTAACGCACTCGTTTGCAGGGTTGCCGAACGCCGCTAAAAAAAAAAAAAAGAGAGTGCTTTCAAAATTTCTAGTTTCCTTGGATGCTTCACCATATGCATGTGTAATAAATTCAACAGAAATTTACTTGTTGCTTAATTAAAAATTGGATTAGACTTTTGCATTTAGGGCACGTGTCTATTTCAATTCATTTCAATTTCTGTTGAAGAGTGCTGGAGACAAGGTACGTGTGCATTCATATAAAATAGGACCAACATTTGAAGTGATTTACCGCTTTGAGTGTTACCATGTTGTGAATAAACTGTACACTTGCACAATTGACTTAAGGGCAAAACCCAAATAAACAAGATAAGGTGGGATTTCATCACCCTTCCTTAGCCCAAAAACCATCTCCAAGTGCACTCACACTTTCCCAAGCCTTAATTAAAAATCAATAGACGTTGGCCCTAGGGACATCTCGGACTCGCTAAGAGATTAACCGAGGTTGGAAATTGTAAGAACTTTACTCCTGCAAAATCGGTGTCTAAGGAAAGTGGATTTAGAGGTAAAGCCTCGAAAGCTCCGTGGTTTGGCATAATTAGGCCCGTGGCTCCGCCCGGATACCTCCCCCCGAGCTTTGCCCTTTCCTGGCCGATTAGCTTGTAGTCGAGTTCCTGCAACAACCTTCCCCGGAGAATCGACCAGTTAGGAGTCGTCTAGGTCCAGGTACCTTAGACTAAGGCTTGTGGTTGTTTTTGATTTCTTTTGTTTGTTTTTCACTCTTTTCGATTGTTTGTTGTTTTCACGTTGGTTGTGGTGTGCTGAATGCAAGAGTGGGTGAGAGATCCTTCAACTTCAGATTAACAAGAAACACTTCTCTACCTTTGCATCCAGAACCGGTGATGGCATCACTTCAGGATAGATTTTACCCGATAAGAACTTCACTTCCATCTTGCATAAAACTTCCTGAAGCAAACGGAAATAATTTCGAGTTAAAGCCCCAATTCATTAACACTCTTCCGAAATTCCATGGTTTAGAATCAGAGGACGCATACTTCTTTGTTAGGAATTTGAAGAAGTATGCCTCATGATGCGAATACCCCAGCTAGGAGACGATGCCATTAGGTTACGTTTCATCCCTTTTTCCCTAAAGGATCTAGCTAAGAAATGGTTGTACAGTCTGGCAGCAGATTCAGTCACTACGTGGGATGATTTCGTCAAGGCTTTCTTGAAGAAATTTTACCCAATTCACAAAACTGCCCTCATTAGGAAGAACATCATGCAGTTTAAGCAAGACCCGAGCGAACCCTTTTGGAGATACTTTGAGCGATTCAAAGATCTCCTGCTCAATGCCCTCATCACGGTGTGGAGAAATGGCGTCAGTGCCAGATTCTCTACGATGGTCTAGACTATCAGACTAAGACCCTGTTAGAAACGATGTGTCAGGGAGGGTTCTTGCAGAAGGATGAGAATCAGGGTTGGGATTTATTTGAGGACTTAGCTGAGAAAACCCTGCAGTGGGAGCCAGCCTCAGAGAAACCTAGGAATTCACAGTCTATAGCTTCAAGAGGAGGGCTCCTATCTTTAGAAACATCCATAGCTGCTGAGGCCAAGATTGCTACCCTGATGAGAAGGATAGAGGCTCTAGAAACAAAAGAGCCTGCTAGTGTCAACCAGATCAACCCACCACCAATTCACAATCCGGGTTGTTCATATTGTCAGGCACCGAACCATGTCTTCGAAGAGTGCCCTGTTTTCCATGCCCAACAAGTGCCACAGGAACACATGAACGCGGCTTACTCACGGCCGCTTCACAACCCCTACTCACAGACATACAATCCCGGTTGGAGGAATCATCCCAATTTCTCCTGGGCCCCAAACAATCCTCCCAGGCCCAATTTCTCCAACAACTTTCACCATCCTGCTCCTCCACCACCTTTTCCCAGTCAAGCCCCATCTTCCTCCTCCCAAGGCTCTCCAATGGAAAAGAAAATCAATAAATTGGAGGAGAGCATTGAGGCTTTCATTAAGTCCCAGTCTGCTTTCATGCAGAACCAGGGACAAACTCTGAACAGTCATTCACAAGCCATATCTAGGTTGGAATTGCAGATGAGCCAGTTAGCTAGCTCCCTAAGTGAGAGACCTAAGGGTACCTTGCCTAGTCAGCCATTAGTTAACCCAAAAACCTCCAACCAAGCATATGAAGTTCAGGATCCATCTCTCAACCACTGTAATGTTGTTCACACACTGAGATCTGGAAAGAAGGTAGACAACCAGGTCTACCAACCAAAGAGTCCAGTCCATCCTGATCCCAATCAAGCCTCCACTTCTGCTAGTGCCTCCCAATCCGCTCCACAAACATCTGATAAGGACCAAGCTGCTGAACAAGTTCATAAGCCTGTAGCACCCTTTCCCAATAGGCTTAGGAACAACAATAAAAACATGCACATGGAGAAAATGCTAGAGATGTTCCACCAGGTTAAATTGAATGTGCCACTTCTAGACGCTATCCAACAAGTCCCGGCTTATGCCAAATTTCTGAAGGATATGTGTACTAAGAAGAGAAAGACCAATGTGCCCAAGAAAGTGTTCTTGGCCACTAACATAAGCGAAATTCTGTCTGGTCCCATTCCGGTGAAGTACAAGGATCCCGGATGTCCCACCATTTCCTGCACCATAGGACAGACCGAAATCAATAGAGCGCTTCTTGACCTGGGAGCAAGTATCAACTTGCTACCTCTCTCTGTGTACCAGCAACTTGGGTTGGGTGAGCTAAGCCCAACTCGAGTCACCATTCAGCTAGCTGACCGTTCTGTGAAGATCCCGAAAGGAGAAATCACAGACGTCCTCATCCGGGTCGGGGATTTCATTTACCCCGTTGACTTCATTGTTCTAGAGACCCAACCTGTGTCAAATCTTAGGTCTCAGACTCCCGTCATCTTAGGGCGCCCGTTCCTAGCCACAGCCAATGCCATAATTAACTATAGGAATGGGTCCATGCGATTAACTTTCGGAGACATGACGAAGGAAGTCAATGTCTTCAATCTTGGAAGACAACCGAGGGATGTCAATGATCAGACGTTTGAGGTCAATTCCATTGAAAACCTGACCAGTGAGCATGGGGAATGCTTGGAGATAGAGACTGAGGCAGAATTCGATCTGGAGGATGAGGAATTCAATTTAGACCAGATCGTAGATTCAGCAGTAGATTGGGCATCAAGCCCCAGTGTACCGTATCCTAGGATTGAAAGCCCAGAGATTGCCTCCAATAAAGAAACACCTTCCTTAGAGCTTAAAGACCTGCCTGAACACCTCAAGTACGCCTACCTGGGCGGAAAGGACACCTTGCCAGTCATCATAGCGTCCCACCTGACTGCGCAACAAGAGGACAGCTTAATGTCTATTCTGGAAAGACATAAGGAAGCCATTGGATGGACAATGAAGGACATCAAGGGAATCAGTCCAGCCATAGTGCAGCACAGAATTCATTTAGTCGATGAAGCAACCCCTAGGAGGGACCCACAACGCAGGCTTAACCCTCTCATGCAAGAGGCAGTGAAGGCTGAAATTCTGAAACTATTAGATAATGGGATCATTTATCCCATTTTTGATAGCCAATGGGTTAGCCCTGTTCATGCGGTCCCAAAGAAGGCTGGCTTTACGGTAGTAGAAAATGAGGATAAAGAGTTGGTACAAACAAGATTGCCTACCAAGGTTCGTGTTTGTATCGACTACAGGAAGTTGAACGCTGCTGCCCGTAAAGACCATTTCCCGCTACCCTTCATCGACCAAATGCTTGAGCGTTAGCTGGACATGAGTACTACTGCTTTCTGGATGGGTACTCGGGATACAATCAAATCCCCATTGCTGCAGAAGACCAGGAAAAGACAACGTTCACTTGCCCGTTCGGAACCTTTGCTTATAGGCGCATGCCTTTTGGATTGTGCAATGCTCCTGCAACGTTCCAACGGTGCATGCTTAGTTTGTTCTCTGATATGGTGGAACGTTTTCTTGAGATTTTCATGGATGACTTCTCCATCTACGGAGATTCATTTGATCAATGTCTTCATCACTTAGAGTTAGTGCTACAAAGATGCATTGAGAAGAACCTAACTCTAAACTGAGAAAAATGCCATTTTATGGTGAGACAGGGGATTGTCTTGGGCCATGAGATTTCGAGGAGAGGCATAGAAGTGGATAAGGCTAAGGTAGAAGTGATTGCTAAGCTCCCACCACCCAAATGCATCAAGGATATTAGATCCTTTTTAGGGCATGCTGGGTTCTACCGACGGTTCATTAAGGACTTTAGCAAAATTGCGAGGCCCTTAACTAACCTGCTCGCTAAGGACGTGCCCTTTGACTTCAATGATGAATGTTTCAAGTCTTGGGGAGGCTTAAGCAAGAACTGATTTCTGCACCTATCATTTCTGCTCCTAATTGGGCCCAACCATTTGAAATCATGTGTGATGCATCTGATTTTGCAATTGGTGCTGTTCTAGGATAGCGCATCGATAATAGGCAGCACGTGATTTACTATTCGAGTAGGACCTTGAATGACGCACAACAAAACTATACAACGACCGAGAAGGAATTCTTGGCCGTTGTCTTTGCGTTAGAAAAATTCCGGCCCTATTTGTTAGGTTCAAAAACAGTGATTTTCACGGATCACTCAGCTTTGAAATACCTCATGACCAAGAAGGAAGCAAAAGCCCGACTGATTCGGTGGATCCTTTTGCTTCAAGAATTTGACTTAGAAATCAGGGATAAAAGAGGTATAGAAAATGTGGTCGCTGATCATCTCTCGCGAATTCCGAATGCACCAACCATCCGAGCTCCGATCAATGAGGATTTCCCTGATGAGCACATCCTAGTCATTCTTAAGGAACCCTGGTATGCTGACATCGTTAATTACCTGGCCACAGGACAATTACCCGCTGACTGGACAAAGCAAGACCAATACCGCTTCTTTGCCCAAGTACGGTATTTCTTCTGGGAAGAACCGTATCTTTTTAAGTATTGTCCAGACCAAATAATTAGACGATGCATACCCGAGGAGGAACAGAGGAGTGTGCTCAGCTTTTGCCATGACCTTGCATGCGGAGGACACTTTGGTCCCCGCAAGACTGCAGAGAAGGTTCTACAAAGTGGGTTCTACTGGCCCACTTTGTTTAAGAATTCATATCATTTTTGCAAGTCATGTGCAAATTGTCAGAAAATCGGGAAAATTTCTAGAAGAGACATGATGCCCCTAAACCCAATCCTTGAGGTTGAAATTTTTGATGTTTGGGGTATCGATTTCATGGGGCCATTCCCCAACTCCTTCGGCAACCAATTCATTTTGGTTGCTGTAGATTATGTCTCTAAGTGGGTAGAAGCCGTGCCAACCAAGACGAATGACAACAAAGTGGTTGTCAAATTTCTCAAAGAAAACATCTTCTCCCGGTTTGGCACCCCGAGAGCGATAATTAGTGATAACGGATCACATTTTTGCAATAGAGTTTTTGAAGCTCTAATGCGAAAATATTCCATCAATCACAAGTTATCAACCCCGTATCATCCCCAGACAAATGGGCAGGTCGAAGTCACAAACCGACAGATCAAGCTCATTCTGGAAAAACTGTTGGTCAGAACAGAAAGGATTGGTCGGTTAAGCTCAATGATGCATTGTGGGCTTACCGTACCGCATTTAAGACAGTTCTGGGGATGTCTCCTTACAGACTCGTGTTTGGAAAAGCCTGTCATCTGCCAGTAGAATTAGAACACCGGGCCCTCTGGGCAATTAAGCAACTCAACTTTGACCTGACCAAGGCCGGTGATCTTAGGAAACTGCAGATTTCTGAATTAGAGGAGATACGGAATGAAGCTTATGAGAATGCACGAATCACCAAGAGCAGAACCAAACTTTTTCATGACCAAATCATAACCCGAAAAACCTTTGCACCGGGAGATAGGGTTCTGCTATATAACTCTAGGCTTCATATTTTCGCGGGAAAGCTAAAAACTCGTTGGTCGGGACCGTTCATTGTGCGCACTGTTTTCCCACACGGTGCTGTGCTTATTGCCGACCCTAAAAATAACACGGAGTTCAAAGTGAATGGGCAAAGACTGAAGCCCTTCTTGACCACAGAGCCGATGATCCCAGACGATAGTGTGCTGACTCTTTTTGTCCCATCATACACCTAACCACAACAACTATTTAAAAAAATAAAAAAAAAAACAAAAACAAAAAAACAAAAAAAAATGTTTATATGCTTACCCCGTGTACATTCTTTTTGCCATTTCTTTAGCCTCTTCGTACTTGGCCAAACCGAGTCCACAAAGACGGCAATATCATTCCTTCCCCCTATTTATTGTATTTGCATTTTTCATCTACATTCATTGAGGACAATGCATTAGATAGGTGTGGGGGGGTGCTAACAATTTTCCTTTTTCCTTTTACTTCTTTCAAAAAAAAAATGTTTATAAAAAAAAAATGTGTTTATAAAAAAAAAATAATAATAATAAAAAATATATATACAGATTGAAAAGAAATTTCATACTCTTTATAAAAATACCAAAAGACTGTAGGAATTACGGGAACCTTAGTAATAAATCTTTATTTTTGCCTAAATAAAAAAGAAAGAATGGTTTGACTAAAAAGATAGGAGGGATAAGAAAATTAACTTATATCTTTTATTTAGCCTTAGTAGAATATGCATAATTCACACACACATGCTTGGGATTTAGAGACACAACTCTTGAAAAAAAAAAAAAAAAAAAGCTGGATAATTGTGCCTCAAGAAGCATGATTATTCATGCCAAAAAAAAAAAAAAGCTGGATAATTGTGCCTCAAGAATCATGATTATTCATGCCAAAAAAAAAAAAGAAAGAAAAAGAAAAAGCTGGATAATTGTGCCTCAAGAAGCATAATTACTCACGCCAAAAAAAAAAAATATAATAAATCTTGATTTCGTGGCCTACTCTACTCGCATATTTAACCTAAAGGGTGTTTTTCCACCTGGTGCCCTAAGACCATCTGGTTTGGGAGTCATCGGTTCGATGTGTGCTACATGAGTGAAGTAGAAAGCCTAATGGAACCAGGAATAATAAGTAAATATTAATAAACTAATATTCAAAGTTATGTTGAAAAATCCCAAGCACATCACACTGCCACGGTATGTATATCTATCTAAAGCAAAATAAAAGAATGAGTTAGAAGTACAAGATCCTTTCTAAATTTAAAGAAAAACCATAATTTCTTCTTTTATGAAGGCTAAAATATAAGAGGACTTACGAGGGTTAAACCTAATTCTTACATCATTCGGTCATTTTTACTTAGATAATTGAAAGTTCTTTTTCATGTATATATATGTATATATAAATTTCTAACAACTAATTTCTTTTCCTTATTGGATTTTGTGGGTGCAATCCGCTGAAAACCCTCAGGAGACAACACTCCTCCTCTAGGGGAAACCTAGAGGTTTAAAGGCTTGTTGCACATGCTCAGTGCAATCGCGTTACCTGCGAAAGTGGTATAATAATCGTCTCATTTTTGTTTTGCTCGGGACGAGCAAAAGATAAGTGTGGGGGTGTGATTAGTCTCTAATTTTGCATAATTTTCATCACATTCTCATATTTATTTGATAAAAAATTCTGCTAATAATACCTTGCTTGCTTGACTCTAGGTCCATGGTGTGCAAAGGAAGAAGAAGACCAAAATCACCATTTAATTGGTGATTAAAAGCCTACCAACTAGCCATTGACTTTAGAGTGAAGATCTGGTCAGTACAGGGGGCCAAATCGCAAATCCCGGAACCCAGACGACCAGAGGACAGTATGGGCGACACGCTACCCAAAACTGGGCGCGCGCCGCCCTGACTTTGCCGCGGAATCGCGGCATTTGCCGCGATTCCGCGGCAAAGTTGGCGCGCGCGCGCCCAGTTTTTGGGCCACGTGCAGTGCACGTGGCCCCCTTTCTCCTGGAGTCTATAAATAGCCCCCCTGGGGTCCCGAATGCAAGCAGATTGGAGTTAAGGCAAAAGTTGTAGTCTTGTCTTTAGTTTGTTGTTGTTGTTGTAGTTCTTCTTCTAGTTTTAGGTCTTAGCCATTAAAGAGAAAGAGAGAGAGTGTGTAAAGTGTTGTATTTGAAGGGTGACAAGATAATACAAGTACTACTTCTCTTCCTTCTTTCATTTACTTGTCTTTGCATTTACTTTTATTTCCTTGTTGTAGTGTAACTTCTTCTTTCTTCTTTACTTCTTTTACTTTGTTGTAGTGTAACTCCCCCTTTCCCTTTTACCCCTTTTACTTGTTGCTTCTTTATTGATGGCTAACTAACTTTTTCATAGCATGGCTAACTAACTCCTAACCCACTAATTTCTAACACTTGTTTGATAACCCGTATGAGTCAATAGTGCCAAACAAAGCCTTATGCAAATGAGAGCTATGGCATCTTAAGACGAGGGTTCTAATTCTAATTTATCTACAAGTATCTATTTTCTTATATTTCATACTTAATTCGTTTTGATGATCTATGAGTTGTGTTTTACTTGTTAGACTCTTTTCCTTTTAAACTTTGCCGATACCGATAGTGCACTCGAGTCTTCCCTTATTCTCGCCTTCTAACGGATCTTGATATGGGAATGTCCGAGTTTTTGCCGTGTAAGGCTAAGTTTTAGGATGAACTTTCACTCGATTTCCACGTGATTAGTTCCAATGCACAAGGTTGTGTTTGCCTATGATCCATCGTGAGGCTATCTTCAAGAAGTTAGAAATTAGTGGGAGCACTTAGTAGAAAGTTAGCCATGCATCTTTACAACTAAGAAAAAGATCACTTTTACAAACCACCAAACATTTTCCAACAATTTCTAAAAATACTTGTTTTCACTTTTCAAATTCTTTATTTGGAAACAAGAACTTTCTTTCTTCTTGAACTTTGAAAGCCGCATCAAGCTTCTATCGCTCTCCCTCCTTGTGGATACGACCCGTATAGCCACTTCGCTACTACGGAAAGAATCGCAAAAGCAGTAACATCAACCCACACTTCCTTCTCTCATTTTAATACTTGTTTTTACGCGATCATAGAGGAAGCAAAAATACTAGAAACAATAAGCAATAGAGAGCAATTGAAAGTAAAGCGAAATAGAGAGCAAGAGCAAAAGACAATCGCAAACACAAGTATTTGTTTGGAGTTTCGAGCCACCGCTCTACTCCCCGCCTTCACCTCCGTGAAGGGTTTCCACTATCCACCGAGGACGATTACAAGGTCTACCGAAGACCAGAGCACCGAGCTCTACCACTTACAAGCCTCTACCGAAGAGGTATCGCCACAAGAACAAGAAGAAGGAACAAGTAGCCAAGTGATCACCAAAAGGCTCACAACTCTTTACAAACACTCTTCTCTTTACAACTTCCTTATAGATTGAGTAGGGAATTTTGGCTCTAGAAGTGTTATGAGAAAACAAAGCTCAGTTGTAAATGAATTTTTCTTGCTAACACAACTGAAAAACAAAGCCAAGAATGAATTGAAAATAGAGAGCTTTTGAAACTTTTCTTTTCTTTTGAAAACTTGAAAACTTAGGAAATTTTCTTGGTTATTTTTCAAGAGACCATTCTCCTCTATTTATAGGGAGAGAAAGGGATTAAAATACTTTAAAATAAAGCTAATTTGATCAGAAACAAATCCCTAAAGATCAGAGAAAATCTGTTTCAAAACAGACTAAAAGCAGATTTTCAGAATTTCACCAAAGAGGAAAGAGCCGTTGGGGCTTTGCAGGCTTGGCGGTCGACCGGTCCGGTCGGCCGTCCGCCCTGCTGGCAGTAGCCGTAGGGCTTGGGTCGACCGTCCGGTCGACCGTCCTCTAGAAGAAAACACAGTTTTCTGAAGGCGGTCGACCGGGCGGTCGACCCAGAAAACCCGAGAGCAACACTGCAGACAGTAGGTCGACCCGGCGGTCGGCCGACAGACATGCACAAGCGTGCATGTCCTGACACAAGCGCCCGTCGACCGGTCCGGTCGGCCGGTCTTGCCTGAAACAGAAAAACAGCAGCAAGACAGAACTTGAAAATTTTAAAATTATTTTTGAAGATAATTTTTTAGGTATATGAAGTTAAGTATCATGTTGAAAAAGATAGTTATACATGGTGTAAACAAGATATAGAGTTTGTAAGGATTTTGGAATCATGTATAAGAATCAAGGCATGAACTTAAAAACAAATACCAAAACTAAAAACTGTATTTTTGAAAATGTGTGTGTGTATCCTAGAGCCAACATTCTACAACTCAAACTTTAACAAACTATTTCTTACATTGGTTCTAAAGGACTACAAGTTCTTCAAGTGTCTTCACGTGGGCTTCTCCATATGATCTTGAAAGCTTGATTCTTGAGCTCGAATTGAAGTGACTTGAGTCAAAACACCTTCCTTTAAGGAAGAAACCTTCAAGTTTCATTAGAACCCTGAAACACACTTAAACAACAAACATGATTAGTACAAATAACTATATATGTTTTGTAATCATCAAAACACACTAAAACCGGGTGATTGTAACCTTGGGCAAACAAATAGTTGGTGGATTGCTCAAGTATCTATATGCACACACACTCTTGATTTAGTTGTCTTTTCATAAAAGAATTTTAGTTTTAGAAAGGACTTTTCATTCTGGAAAAATATCATCTTGGTTTTTGGTGTTTCCTATATACATGTCTTGAACCAAAACCATGTTTAATGCTTAATGTCAAAAATATAGATATTTCACCATGTTTGTGTAGTGGATCATATCCATACACTTCATGCTTCAAATAAGTTTTAAATATCTTGTTTTTGTATTTGGTGAAGTTTTGGAAAAACAAGTATTGGAAAATATTATTTTTAGTTTGAGTCATATTTTCTAAATTATAAAAATAGTTCAAAACATTTGTAACATGCCTTGATTTTGTGCAAGCATGTTTGTTTATCAAAGTATAACATCAAAACTATTTTTGTAGATTTCTATAAATTTTATGGGATTTTATTTGTGTTAAAATACCTTAGTTTAAATCCCAGATTTTCTGTTTCAGGCTTCAGCGGTCGACTGACCGGTAGACCGAGTTCTGAAGTCGGTCGACCGGGCAGTCGACCGACGTGCATAGACGTGCACGCCTTGACCTGGCAGGAGGCCGGTCGACCGAGCCAGTCGACCGTCCATAGAGCTCTGCTCTCTGGAAAGGCCTCAGTCGGCCGATCGGTTGACGGACAGAGAGCTGTGCTCTCTGTATCCTGTATCGGTCGACCGATCGGTTGACCGATGGCACAACGGTCTGAAATTTGACCGTTGGCCGGTCGACCGGGCGGTCGACCGACAGGTCTGACAGACCCCAACGGCTAGTTTTTTCTGAGCCTATAAATTTGGGGGTTTGGGCATTATTTTTCTCCAAGATTTCTAGTGGACTTCGAGCCAGTTTTTCCCACTTCATTAAAAGAGCTTTCTCCACTAAATTGAGAGCTAATACTTCCAATCAAATGGGGAGTTTTTATCAAGAGTGTTAAAAGAGATTTTCTTGAGTTTTTCACCATAGATTCTTTCCTTGTTTTCTCACACAACACTTGAGCCATCCATTGCTATATCTACCTTAGGGAGTGTTTTTGTGAGAGTGTTTATTGGTGATGAAAGTGTTTAGATCACCAAGAGATCTTTTCTTGTACTTTGAGGAGGCAGACAAGTGTGTTCGCGGTGGTTTAGAGTTCGTGTGTGAACTCTTAGTTGAGGTGTGGCCTCAGCAAGCTTGTGGGGCTTGCGGTGTGTACGGGACTAGAGAGTCCGAGGGATTGTAGGTGTTGCGGCACCGAGGAGTGATCCATTGGGATCGTGCATAGTGGAAATCCTTCGTGTGTCGAAGGCGGGGATGTAGAGCAAGTGTGCTCGAACCTCGAAACAAATCCCTTGTGTTTGCGATTGCTCACTCTCTATCTCTTGTTTATATCTTGCATGCTTATTATTGTGTTTATCTTTACATGCTTGATATTCATTGTGCTTAATTGTATATGCGTGGGGATTGTTTGCTAACACTTGTATTCAACCAAGAGAGCCAACGCGGCACCTCAACTCTTATCTAGGGAAATCTAGAGGAGTTAGTCCAGAGCCCTTCACGGGGATTCGGCTACACTCTTGTGTTATACGTGGTGTTTATTTTAAATAGTTTAATTTGGTCATAATAGTTTTAATTCCGCATTATTTGTCATTTAGTGACCATTAGATTAGCCATCACCTATTCACCCCCTTCTAGGTGATTTCAATTGGTATCAGAGCCAAGTGCTCTTGATTTGGGTCTTACAACCTAGAGTAAAGATCCTCATTTTTAGGCTAATCACAATATTTGTACACACTATGGACTTCATGACACCTCCCACCTTTGACATTCTTAACATCCAAATTTGGAAGGTTAAGATGCCTTTGTACCTCAAGGCCCTAGGCATTCATGTTTATCTTGCTACCACTAATGATTCATATAGCAAGAATTTTAAGGCTAATGCAAAAGCCCTTCATGCTTTAAAGAGTACCCTAAATGATGATTATTTATCTAGGCTTTCTAATGATGATTCGGCTTTTGTAGCATGGAGCATCATCACCTCCCTTGGCGAAAAGGATATATACTATGTCGAGAGCGATTCGGACGTTGGAAGCGACACATCCAATGTGTGCTATATGGTCCTAGGGGATAACCCCCTTGAGGTAACTACCAAATCCGAGGTAGATGAAGATAATAACATGTCATATGATGAGCTTTCCACTTTTTGTCAACTCCTTCTTGAAAAATATGACATGCTTAAGAAAGATAATAAAAATTTGAAAAAGAAATTTGATTGCATGCATATAGAAAATGATTCTTTTAAAAATAAGATTGCATGTTTAGAAAAGAAAATGAAGTTTTGAAAAATGAAAATATTTCCTTAATGACTAAATTAGATGATTTATATGAAGGAAACACTATTTTGAAAAATGAAATTATTTTGGTGGAAAAACAAAAGGAAATTGTTTTGCAAGAAAATAACTCTTTAAAAAGAAAATTTGTTGAAAAAGAAAAAGAAAGTTTTTCTAAAAGGAATAAGAAAAATTATTCTTTATCTCATCATGCTTTACATGCCACCACAAATGAGATAAATGTTTTGAAAAATAAAATGAATAGTTTGAGCTCTACTTTGAGCACATGTGCTTTGAATCACACTAGATTGGAGTCCATGTTTTCTAAGAAACAAACTCCACGCATTCATGCACATCCTCATCATGCATATGCTTATGTTGCACGCCACGATCACAATCACACTCATAAGCATCCTATGGTGTACAAGTGTACACATTGTGGCCGCAAAGGCCATCTAGCAAAATTTTGTTATGATAAGATTAATGTTTTAAATTTTGCTAAAAATAAAAATTTTTGGGTTCCTTACAAGACTAACCCCCAAGGACCCAAAAGAAAATGGGTACCAAAACCCCCACCATGTGTTTTTTATGTAGGTGAGGGCTCTCTCAAAACGTAAGAGGATGGTGCGTTGGTGTGGATGCACTTGGACATGATGGACACATATTGGATGCATCACTATCAAGGAGGTTTGGTGGGTCAACCATCATGTTTGGAGTTTTGCAACATAGTTCCTTAGTTGGTAACTATTTATAAACTCTTATTTTATTTACATGTTTTTATTTTCATGATATCATATAGCATGTTCATGTTTTAATTGTTTCGTACTTCATGTGGTAAATTATTGTTTAAATGTAGTTTTTTTATCAAAACTTATCTTTATACATGTACAAATAGTGAGAACAAATTGATTTATATATGTTTGCACTTCATGCTCATTTGTACCCACTATATGCTCATCTATAAAGCTAGTTTTGATGATTCTCTCATTTACATTTGTTTTGCCTACTTTCATGTCTTTACTTCATGTATATATATGTTGAATTCAAATCTAATAAATATACATGTATATCCGTGAGTCTCTTGCCTTCATGCAAATACACTTAATAGACTCTTTTATGTTTGGGATATGTATGTATATTGTTAGATTTGGATGAATCATACATATACCTAGAAGTTTGTGTTTAAAGATGAAAAATGAATTTCTTTTTGTTTTGTTTAATAAAAAAATTGATATTCATGTTTGATTTAAGCTTCAATGAATATTTTCATAAAAATGCTATTTACATGATCTTTTAACACTCACATTTTTATTTGTGTATTCATGACTTAGCTTCATGATCATTTTTGAGCTTTATAGACCATGAGTGTTTAAATTTTTGTGTATCTAGTTATGATTTATGAAAAAACATATGAGTTGATGTTTTTGAAGGATCTTTAACTAGTTTTTTAAAAACTAATTTAAACTAGTTATTTATTCCTCACTATGTTTATGTGATATACACATGATCCTATTATTGTTTCATTTGGTATCATTGGACTTTTTCAATTGGTATCAATGTGATTCTATTTTTGTATATACTCATATTTTGTTTCCTATATATGTATGCTTCTTAGTTTCCATAATATCAATTTCTATTGGTATTCTTTTTACATACATATATATGATGTGTTTTGTGCTTGAGTTAAAATGGATTTATATGTTTAAAGCACAATGTTTGCTTATGACATGCTTAATTCAAATCTTGTTTTACAATTGGTAACATTATGCATAAGCTTGTAAGAAAATAGTTTTAGTTTTCAAAATTGGTATCATAATTCTAAATTTGGTTGTTTTACAATTGCTACCATTAAAAAAAATTATTGTGTTTTATTGATATCTTAAAATATAATGTTCTAAAGATATCTTAAAATTGATTTATTGAGAAAAAATAAAAAAATTCAAAATTTTTGATGTATTTTGCCTATATGCAAGGGGAGCCTAACATCTCCTCTACATATAGATTCATGTTGAGTGTATCTTGTATTGGGGAGCTTGACAACTTTCCTTTATGTGATACACGTGTGTAGGGGGAGCTTCATATCTCCTCTTATGCATTACATAATATGTGTTATGTGAATTGGGGCTTATCATCCCTTCTTCATGTAATGCATATGTGTAGGGAAGTTAACTTAGCGTCTTCTTCTTCATGAATGTATATCACATATACCGTTTATTGATAAATTTGAGTTTTACCCCTTATTGATTTCTTTGTTTATGACCAAAAAAGGGGGAGAAAAATTTATTTGTTGTGTTTTTACTTTTACCCCTTTGTTGATGATTGACAAAAAAGGGGGAGAAGTATTTGAGATATATGCATGTTTTCCTTGCTTAAGGGGGAGAAGTATTTATCTTCCTTGCTTAAGGGGAGTAGTATTTATGTTTATGCATATATGTTTTGTTTTGCAAATAGGAGAAAAAGGATTTGATTTGTTTTATGCTTGTTAGCATGTTTTATCTCCTTACATTTACATACATATTTATGAGCTTCATGTCATATATATTTGTTTATTTGGTATGCATGAGTTAAAGGGGAGCTTCCTTGAAGCTTTACTTTAATCCATGTATATATAACTTCATGAGTTTTGTCATCATCAAAAGGGGGAGATTGTTGGCCCAAAGGCCCATCACTCTAGTTTTGATGATGATCAACTCATGTAGTTATAGTACTAATGATCTTGTGTTTAATTAGTAACAGATTTATGATCAAGATCTTAGTAGGTGTGGAGCTTCAACAAAGGATTTAAAGTCATGTTTTGGAGCTAGCACCGTTTGATTCACGAGCTAATGCATCAAGATCACATCAAGTACTCAAGAGGAGTCGAGCTCATTGGATCGTGTTTGGACCAAGTCAAGAAGATGAGAAGACTTCAAGTGAAGACCTTCATGATCAAGACTTGAGTCTAGGTGTTGTTTTTTAGAAGAATTTATTTTTAGATAAAATGTAAAGGATAGAATAGTTGGTGGATTGCTCAAGTATCTATATGCACACACACTCTTGATTTAGTTGTCTTTTCATAAAAGAATTTTAGTTTTAGAAAAGACTTTTCATTCTGGAAAAATATCATCTTGGTTTTTGGTGTTTCCTATATACATGTCTTGAACCAAAACCATGTTTAGTGCTTAATGTCAAAACATAGATATTTCACCATGTTTGTGTAGTGGATCATATCTATACACTCTATGCTTCAAATAAGTTTTAAATATCTTATTTTTGTATTTGGTGAAGTTTTGGAAAATACTGTTTTTAGTTTGAGCCATATTTTCCAAATTACAAAAATAGTTCAAAATATTTGTAACATGCCTTGATTTTGTGCAAGCATGTTTTTTTATCAAAGTATAACATCAAAACTATTTTTGTAGATTTTCTATAAATTTTATGGGATTTTATTTGTGTTAAAATACCTTAGTTTAAATCCCAGATTTTCTGTTTCAGGCTTCAGCGGTCGACTGACCGGTCGACCGAGTTCTGAAGTCGGTCGACCGGGCAGTTGACCGACGTGCACAGACGTGCGCGCCTTGACCTGGCAGGAGGCCGGTCGATCGACCCGGTCGACCGTCCAGAGAGCTCTGCTATCTGGAAAGGCCCCGGTCGACTGACCGGTCGACCGAACAGAGAGCTGTGCTCTCTGTATCCTGTATCGGTCGACCGATGGCACAACGGTCTGAAATATGATCGTTGGCTGGTCGACTGGGGCGGGCGACTGAGAGGTCTGACAGACCCCAATGGCTAGTTTTTTCTAAGCCTATAAATTTGGGGGTTTGGGCATTGTTTTTCTCCAAGATTTCTAGTAGACTTTGAGACAGTTTTTCCCACTTCATTAAAAGAGTTTTCTCCACTAAATTGAGAGCTAATACATCCAATCAAAAGGGGAGTTTTTATCAAGAGTGTTAAAAGAGATTTTCTTGAGTTTTTCACCGTAGATTTTTTCCTTGTTTTCTCACACAACACTTGAGCCATCCATTGCTATATCTACCTATAGGGAGTGTTTTTGTGAGAGTGTTTATTGGTGATCAAAGTGTTTAGATCACCAAGAGATCTTTTCTTGTACTTTGAGGAGGCGGACAAGTGTGTTCGCGGTGGTTTAGAGTTCGTGTGTGAACTCTTGGTTGAGGTGTGGCCTCGGCAAGCTTGTGGGGCTTGCGGTGTGTACGGGACTCGAGAGTCCGAGGGATTGTAGGTATTACAGCACCGAGGAGTGATCCATTGGGATCTGCATAGTGAAAATCCTTCGTGTGTCGAAGGCGGGGATGTAGAGCAAGTGTGCTCGAACCTCGAAACAAATCCCTTGTGTTTGCGATTGCTCACTCTCTCTCTCTCTATCTCTTGTTTATATCTTGCATGCTTATTATTGTGTTTATCTTTACATGCTTGATATTCATTGTGCTTAATTGTATATGCGTGGGGATTGTTTGCTAACACTTGTATTCAACCAAGAGAGCCAACGCGGTACCTCAACCCTTATCTAGGGGAATCTAGAGGAGTTAGTCCAGAGCCCTTCACGGGGAATTTGGCTACACTCGTGTTATACGTGGTGTTTGTTTTAAATAGTTTAATTTTGTCATGATAGTTTTAATTCCGCATTATTTGTCATTTAGTGACCATTAGATTAGCCATCACCTATTCATCACCCCTCTAGGTGATTTCAGTTAGTAGTTAGATTGTCATGAGAAAAAAAACTAGCTACACATCATGTAGAAGATGGAGGAGATTACAATGGAGAAGAAAGGAGACACCTTTCATAGATTGTCACTATCTATTACATCAATATCTCTCTATCTCTCTCTGAATCAACTCTGCCCTACTACAAGATCTAAAAATAGAAAGGAAAATATAAAATAAAATAAGAAGAAAATCCTAATCTACAACTAGAAGAGAGAAACCTAGCCTCCTCACTGATCTGCTTACATTTCGGATCTCTGCAGGGCTTTATATAGGCAAAAGGGGGTTCTAAAAGACAGACGAGACCATGCGTCGAAAATCGATTCATGGCTCACCAATATGGTAGTAGAAACACCCATAGCCGCATTTTCACGGCCAAACTTGGCACTTAGGTCCCTGGTTTTGGTCAGTGGTTTCGTCTGGCTTCGAGGACCTTCTAGATATCTTCAGATTCGGGTATTTGTTTCTGGATTTTTGTCAGATGTGCGTAAAGGTCTAGATTTAATGCATCTTCTAGAAGCTCTCTTTCTTGGCCTCCAAGAAATCTGCATTTAATTACCTAAAAATGGGTTTAATTAAGCTCTTATTACTCTTTTGCCCCTAGATTCTTACTTATCTACAAAAAAGACCAAAACACGGGTGAGAAGCGTCATTTTATTTATAAATTGATAAGCAAATGCGATATAAAAGTGCAATATCTAGACTAATCACACCCCCACACTTATCTTTTTGTTCGTCCCGAGCAAAACAAGAAAAAGAAAAACTATACTACAAATGTTATTTGTAATACCCCGTTTTCGGAATACGTACTTAGTTGCGTATTCAGTTTTTCGATCGTATTTTTCGATTTACTTCCCGTATTTGACCGATTTTAATTTTAAATATCATTTTCCAATATATTAGATTTTATATGATTTTCTGGAATTTTTCGGAATTTAATTGAATTTCTTCAAAACCGGTGTCGACCAGTGCCGCTGATCGATTCCCGAATTTTTATCTTACAAACTGTTTAAAAATTCTAGAAGATTCTTTAGACATTTCTGCTTAGAATAATATTCCTTGCTTAAATACTTTTTCTGAAGATTTTACGAATTTATGCAAATTCTACCGGAGTCGGTAGAAGACTTCTTCCAGTATTTTTATTTCACAAACAGTTAGGAATTTCTAGAAAGTCCTTTAGACTTTATTTCTTAGAATCGTATTTCTTATTTATATACTTTTTCTGAGAATTTTATGAATTTATGAAAATTCTTTCGGAGTCGGTAGGTAACTGATTCCGGGATTTTTAGCTTTAAAACTATACAGTATTTCTTAAAAAGGATTTCACTATGAGTCTTCATATATTATTATTGATTTTTGGTAAAAATTACGAGTCGTTCCGAGATACTTGAAATTCGGACGATTTCGGTATTTTCCGAAATGTTTTCCGTGTACTTAACTTTAACCGGGAATCCGTGGTTTCAATATTTTAATTTTTCGAGTTAGAGAAAATATCTTCTTATTTCATTTCTTTTCTTTTTCCATTTCCTTTATTCTTTCCTTCCTCCACAAGCCAAAGGATTTCTATTTTCCAAAAATTCCAATCTTTTCCACCTCTCCACTTTCCACACACTTCCCTCATTAATTTCCCTCCACCTCACCGTCCACATGGCAAATTTTGATTGGCCAAAGAGGACACCTCACACCCACTTGGCACATTTTGATTGGTCAAGAAAATATCTCCTCCCCTATTTGCAATTAAGCCCCTCTCTTTTATAATATTGCATCTCCTTTACAAATCCAAACCTATTTAAACAAAATCCTTTACATTTTTATTCTTTTCTTCACTTCATCAAGAAATCAACTTTTGCAAACTCCCTCTCCTTCTCTAAAGCAAACCCTAGGTCTTCATCTCCTTCTCAAGTAACTACAACTTGGGATTTGGGATCATCCGCAAGATCGTCGGGGATCACTTCGGCGCTTTTCGTCGACCTCGAAATTCTTCGGAACTCGTAGAAAGCCCCAACAACCGTTCGAAGTGAGTATTTTACTCACCAAGATTAGTCTAATTTCTAGCATACTTAGATTTACCTATCTTGTCCATTTATATCATCAAAATCATATTTTTAGCCTATGAAAATCAACCACTCAAAAATCTGATTTTCAGAACAGACAGCAGCATTTTTCAGAACTTCGGTCGACCGGCCCAAGGGGGGCAGTCGACCGATGTGCACAAACGTGCACAGTTTTGAGTAGGCGGTCGACCGGTTCACCAACCAGTCGACCGGCATAGGAAACCTGGAGCTCACGGCCCTGTATCGGTCGACCGGCAGTCGACCGATACACTCGACCGGCCAAACCTGGAGCTCACGCATTTTGTACGGTCGACCGGCAGTCGACCGGCACCCGACCGACCTTGAAAACCCCAGTCGACCGGCAGTCGACCGGAGGTCGACCGATAGGCTAATTCTGGGCCAAATTTCTGATTCCTTTTCTTTTTGAAATATGATCTTACCTTGATACATGTATGGTAGGTTAGTCTTGTTTATGCTTCATAATTGATACCTCATGACATGTTACTTGATAGATCTCACCACTTATATTTCATGACTTGTTATCATGTATTCTCATGTTAGGATTTGTTAATTAATATGTATATCTCCACCTTATCATGCCATCACTTACACCAAGCATGATACAATCGACTTTTGTATAAAATAGACCAACTTACACATGGGTCGGGGGAAGACATGCGGATATCGATATGTGTTCGTGTTTACAGTGGCTTTTAGGAATGTTGTGCAACTCATGTTCCGGTCTGACCTGTGGGCCTCCAGGGGACCGAGGGGAGTGCTTGCTCCCTTTATTACTGGTACCATCCTGATAAGGGCATACATAAGTCCCTCCTGTTTGGCCTAGCGGCTGGCTTCCGTCACCAAGCAACGGAACAATCCTGGACCGTTATCCCGGGCATGTACGGGGTCCACTGTAAACATAGTTCGTCGATACAACCGCTGATTTCCAATAACCCCCTTGCTTTATTGGGATATGGATCTATGTGCTCTGGGACGCTGGGTCACATAGCTAGATATCACAGTAAGATAAGTAATAATAATAATACGTTAACTGTAGTTCTATTTTATTAAGACTTTATCTATTCTTGCTTTCACACTTGATTAGTCGATATTCATTATCTTGTTCCAACTTAATTACATGTTCCTTAGCCACTTGGCTGTAGTTACCTATTGTTTATATGTCTTGATTCCGTGGATTTGCATATTCAGATTCTGAGGCTTGGAACGAAGTGGAGCCATCCACAGAGGACCAAGAGTATCTGAGTGAGCAGGCTGATCAGCTCTAGACTCTTCGTGCCAGACTCTTCTTTTTGGCTCACGAACCTCCATCCTTTACGTGAGCATCTTGTGTACTCTTTTGTATATGTTCATTTGGACTTGGTTGTGAAAACAAAACACTTGTAAAGTGTAACAGTATCATAACTTGTATAACTTTGTATTTGTACTTTTATAGTTGGCATATGAATATACCACGCTTTGTGTTGTATTCTGAGTTCTTGTTGTACTTTAATGCTTAGCGTATATACGTGGGGGCACCTTTTGACCTACGTATATACGTCGCAGTGACGTCCCCGTATCCGTGGAATCGGGGCGTTACAGGTTGGTATCAGAGCCTAGGCTCTCACACCTAAAAGTACAATCAAGTGGCAAATTCTAGTAATTTGCGAATGCCAACTACAATGTACAAAGTTATTAGTCCTTCTTGATTCCGTCCTTGATTCATTCCTTCGTATCCTAAACTCCTTTCCATTGTTTCCAATTCCAGTTATCATTCGGAATGGAGAGACGATTGGGTCGTAACAATATCGGGCAAGTACCGAATGGACCTGTAGGAGGAGAGAATGCCGATGTCCTGAGAGTTATTCAGGCCATGATGGAGAACCAGCAGCAGCAGACTGAACTCCTCAGGCAGGAGTTAGCAGCCCCGAAGGAGCAGAGACCGGGAAACATTTCAGATTTCCGAAGGCTGCAACCAGCAATTTTCACAGGAGGAGAGAAGCCATTGGATGCTGAGCAATGGCTGACGGACACCACTGATTTGCTGATTGCAGCCCGTGTCCCGAAGGAGAACCAAGTAGAGGTTGCTAAGATTCAGCTGAAAGACATAGCTCGAACTTGGTGGTTAGCCGAGGAGGCCCGCTTGGAGAAGCCTGTCACTTGGGACACGTTCTCCAAGAGTTTCTACAGCCGATTCTTCCCTGCTACGGCGCAGAAAGATATGGAGGAGCAATTCATCAGACTCCAGCAGTGGAACAAGTCCGTGGATGAGTATGCCGCGGAATTTCTTAGACTGAGCCGCTTTGCCCCGTACATGGTGACGGATGAGGAGAAGCGGGCAAGCAGATTCCAGCAGGGCCTGCAGATGGACATACAGGTCTTCTTGATGCCCCAGCAGCTGAAGACCTATTCAGAGGTTCTCACCATCGCTCGAGAGGTGGAGCATGGGTTACAGAAGAAGCAAGAGAACCAGGCCATGAAGAGGCCATTTGTACTAGTGGGAAGAGGAGGCCCGTTCAGAGCAGCTAAAGTTCAGATGAGGCAACCTTTCAGACCGGCTCCTTACCAGACAGCCCAACCAATTGCCTTCTGCAACTATTGTCAGAAACCAGGGCACACTCGACCAAATTGCCGGAGGGCAAATGGGTTATGTTTAGTGTGTGGGTCTCGAGATCATGCAGTAGAGACTTGTCCACACAGGAGATTGGGGATGACCAACCAGACTTTGCCAGTACTTCCAGGACCCAGTGGACAGAGAGTGCTGCCGGGACCACTTGGGCAGAGGAACCAGGGGCCAGTGATGAGGAGAGCGCTTCCCCTTCCTCCACAGCATGTCATTCGCCCAGTCCAGAGAGGAGGTAGGACAGCAGCAGGGCGTGGCAGAGGTCAGGCTTACAACCTGACAGAAGCAGAGGCTGAGGCTTCTGAGGAGGTGATTACAGGTAACATCAGAGTACATTCACATCCTGTTCTCGCTCTCTTCGATTCAGGTGCATCCCACTGTTATATCTCAGATAAATTTGTGGCTGTACATTCTATTCCTGTTAGATTATTAGACCACAAATGGGAGATAAGTACAGGGAATGGGGTAGTCATATCTTCTCGGGTTTGTACTGATTGTCCAGTGGAACTTTGTGACAAGGTCTTGGCCATAGATATGCTCGTACTAGACACCAAAGGGTACGACGTAATCTTAGGCATGACCTGGCTCAGTCAGTACTATGCAGTGATTGATTGTAGGGAGAAGAAGATCAATTTTAGAATTCCCTTCAACCTGAGTTCCAATTTAGTGGTGAAGTGAAGACCACCAAGGGAAAGACTCAGATAACTACTTCGGAGGTTCTTAAGCAGAAGGTGCCGGTGTGGGATGAATTCCCAGAGGTGTTTGCCGAGATTTCAGGATTGCCACCGGAAAGGATGATAGAGTTCTCCATTGATACAGTTCCAGGAGCAGCTCCGATATCCAAGGCTCCGTACAGGTTGGCACCGACGGAGTTAGAGATTCTGAAGAAGCAGCTACAGGAGTATTCAGATAAGGGATTGATTCGGCCAAGTACATCACCATGGGGAGCTCCAGTACTATTGGCAAACAAGAAGGATGGTGGTAAGAGACTTTGTATTGACTATAGGGAGTTGAACAAAGTTACCATCAAGAACAAGTATCCCTTACCCAGGATTGATGATCTGTTTGATCAGCTTCATGGAGCCCGTGTGTTCTCTAAATTGGATTTGCAGTCGGGTTACCATCAGCTGAGAGTGAAGAAGGAGGATATTCCGAAGACGGCATTCAGGACCCGTTATGGCCACTATGAGTTTCTAGTAATGCCTTTCGGAGTCACCAATGCCCCTGCAGTTTTCATGGGTCTGATGAACCGAGTGTTCTCGTCCTTCTTGGATCAGTTTGTTGTTGTTTTCATCGACGACATCTTGATCTATTCAAAGAACAACAAGGAGCATGCAGAACACTTGAGAATTGTGTTGCAGACTCTTCAGCAGGAGCAGCTTCATGCCAAGTGGAGTAAGTGTGAATTCTGGTTAGACAGCATAGCCTTCCTTGGACACATGGTTTCAGCAGAAGGAATTTCAGTTGATCCTAGCAAGGTCCAGGCAGTGAAGGATTGGCCTATTCCGAGGACGGTGACTGAGATAAAGAGTTTTCTTGGACTAGCCGGATATTACAGACGCTTCGTCCAAGATTTCTCTAGGATTGCAACCCCGTTGACCAGGCTTACCAGAAAAGGGGAGAGGTACATTTGGACAGAGGAATGTGATGCAGCCTTCGAGCAGTTGAAGCAGAGGCTCATTTCAGCTCCTATCTTGAGAACTCCCTCGGGGAGAGGAGGGATGGTCATCTTTAGTGATGCATCAGGTAAAGGCCTAGGATGTGTACTTATGCAACATGATCATGTCATAGCATATGCATCTAGGCAATTGAAGCCTCATGAGAGGAATTACCCAACTCATGACTTGGAGTTGGCAGCTGTGATCTTTGCCTTGAAGATTTGGAGGCACTATCTTCTGGGAGATAAAGTGTTGATATACACAGATCACAAGAGCCTCAAGTATGTCTTCTCACAGAAAGAGTTGAACATGAGGCAGAGACGGTGGCTGGAGCTTATGGCGGATTATGATATTGACTTGCAATATCATCCAGGCAAGGTCAATACAGTTCCAGATGCACTGAGCAGGATGCCAGAGAACAGAGTGCTTGTCCAGCTCACTCAGCAGAAGGAGTTGATTCAGGACTTCATCAGATTGGACTTAATGGTAGTGCGAGGAGGTGACAAGGCAGGACAACTCATGACTTTGCAGATTCAGTCATCCTTGATAGATGAGATTAAGGAAGCTCAGAAGGAAGATCCCAGATCACAGACATTCCGAGCTCAGGTAGAAGCTGGATTGAGGACTGATATCTGCATTCATTCAGATGGTACCCTATATTTTGGAGATAGAATTTGTGTTCCCCCTGGAGAGGTTCGACAGAAGATCTTATCAGAAGCTCACAGTTCACCTTATTCCATACACCCAGGAGGAAACAAGATGTATTAGGACCTGAAGAAGCATTTTGGTGGAATGCTATGAAGAGGGAGATAGCCCAGTTTGTTGCCAAATGCCTAGTCTGCCAGCAAATAAAGATAGAGCATCAGAGATCAGCTGGACTTCTACAACCTTTGCCGTTACCCGAATGGAAGTGGGAACACATCACCATGGACTTTGTTACGGCATTGCCTCGTAGTCCAAAGGGTAATAATGCGGTGTGGGTAATCATTGATCGCCTCACCAAGTCAGCTCACTTTATACCATTCAGGGTGGGACAGTCAACGGAGGTCTTGGCAGACAAGTACATGAAGGAGATAGTTCGTCTGCATGGAGTTCCAGTGAGTATTGTATCAGATAGAGACACCAGATTCAGATCCCATTTCTGGGAAAGTCTCCAAGAAAGTCTGGGAACTCGTCTGAAATTTAGTACAGCATATCATCTCAGACAGACGGACAATCTGAGAGGACTATCCAGATTCTAGAAGACATGCTTAGGGCCTGCATGATTGAGTTCGGGGGTTCATGGGAGGACCATCTTCACTTGGCTGAGTTTTCTTATAATAACAGCTATCAGGCAAGTATTAAGATGGCACCATTTTAGGCCTTGTATGGGAGGAAATGTAGATCACCGATTTGTTGGGATGAGGTCGGTGAGAGGAGTCTTTTGGGACCAGAGATCCTGATTCAGACAACAGAGAAAGTCAGAGTTATTAGAGATCATCTCAGGGCAGCTCAGAGTCGGCAGAAGAGTTGGGCAGATTCCCAGAGGAGGCCATTGGAATTCCAGACCGGAGATCATGTATTCTTGAAGATATCACCTACCAAGGGAGTCATCGGTTCGGTACTCGTGGAAAGCTAAGTCCGAGATATATCGGCCCATTCGAGATTTTGGAGCGAGTGGGAGATGTGTCATATAGATTGGCATTACCGCCATCTTTGGACGGAGTGCACAATGTTTTCCACGTGTCTCAGTTGAGGAGGTATGTAAAAGATGATAGTCATATTTTGGATCATTCCGAACTGGAGCTACAGCCGGACTTATCATATCAAGAGCAGCCGATGGCCATTTTGGATAGGAGTGTGAAGACACTGAAGAACAAGGCTATACCTTTAGTGTTGGTGTCGTGGAACCGGCATGTGCCAGGAGAAGCTACTTGGGAACGAGAGGACGTTATCCGAGAGCGTTACCCTCAACTCTTCACATCTTGATCGGTAAGACTCTTTCCTTCTATTCTTCGTTATCTTCCATCTTATCCTTCTCTACTTGTTGCCTTTCACTTTACGAAATTTCGAGGACGAAATTTTTGTAAGGTGGATAGATTGTAATACCCCGTTTCCGGAATACGTACTTAGTTGCGTATTCAGTTTTTCGATCGTATTTTTCGATTTACTTCCCGTATTTGACCGATTTTAATTTTAAATATCATTTTCCAATATATTAGATTTTATATGATTTTCTGGAATTTTCGGAATTTAATTGAATTTCTTCAAAACCGGTGTCGACCAGTGCCGCTGATCGATTCCCGAATTTTTATCTTACAAACTGTTTAGAAATTCTAGAAGATTGTTTAGACATTTCTGCTTAGAATAATATTCCTTGCTTAAATACTTTTTCTGAAGATTTTACGAATTTATGCAAATTCTACCGGAGTCGGTAGAAGACTTCTTCCAGTATTTTTATTTCACAAACAGTTAGGAATTTCTAGAAAGTCCTTTAGACTTTATTTCTTAGAATCGTATTTCTTATTTATATACTTTTTCTGAGAATTTTATGAATTTATGAAAATTCTTTCGGAGTCGGTAGGTAACTGATTCTGGGATTTTTAGCTTTAAAACTATACAGTATTTCTTAAAAAGGATTTCACTATGAGTCTTCATATATTATTATTGATTTTTGGTAAAAATTACGAGTCGTTCCGAGATACTTGAAATTCGGACGATTTCGGTATTTTCCGAAATGTTTTCCGTGTACTTAACTTTAACCCGGGAATCCGTGGTTTCAATATTTTAATTTTTCGAGTTAGAGAAAATATCTTCTTATTTCATTCTTTTCTTTTCCATTTCCTTTATTCTTTCCTTCCTCCACAAGCCAAAGGATTTCTATTTTCCAAAAATTCCAATCTTTTTCCACCTCTCCACTTTCCACACACTTCCCTCATTAATTTCCCTCCACCTCACCGTCCACATGGCAAATTTTGATTGGCCAAAGAGGACACCTCACACCCACTTGGCACATTTTGATTGGTCAAGAAAATATCTCCTCCCCTATTTGCAATTAAGCCCCTCTCTTTTATAATATTGCATCTCCTTTACAAATCCAAAACCTATTTAAACAAAATCCTTTACATTTTATTCTTTTCTTCACTTCATCAAGAAATCAACTTTTGCAACTCCCTCTCCTTCTCTAAAGCAAACCCTAGGTCTTCATCTCCTTCTCAAGTAACTACAACTTGGGATTTGGGATCATCCGCAAGATCGTCGGGGATCACTTCGGCGCTTTTCGTCGACCTCGAAATTCTTCGGAACTCGTAGAAAGCCCCAAACAACCGTTCGAAGTGAGTATTTTTACTCACCAAGATTAGTCTAATTTCTAGCATACTTAGATTTACCTATCTTGTCCATTTATATCATCAAAATCATATTTTTAGCCTATGAAAATCAACCACTCAAAAATCTGATTTTCAGAACAGACAGCAGCATTTTTCAGAACTTCGGTCGACCGGCCCAAGGGGGGCAGTCGACCGATGTGCACAAACGTGCACAGTTTTGAGTAGGCGGTCGACCGGTTCACCAACCAGTCGACCGGCATAGGAAACTGGAGCTCACGGCCCTGTATCGGTCGACCGGCAGTCGACCGATACACTCGACCGGCCAAACCTGGAGCTCACGCATTTTGTAACGGTCGACCGGCAGTCGACGGCACCCGACCGACCTTGAAAAACCCAGTCGACCGGCAGTCGACCGGAGGTCGACCGATAGGCTAATTCTGGGCCAAATTTCTGATTCCTTTCTTTTTGAAATATGATCTTACCTTGATACATGTATGGTATGTTAGTCTTGTTTATGCTTCATAATTGATACCTCATGACATGTTACTTGATAGATCTCACCACTTATATTTCATGACTTGTTATCATGTATTCTCATGTTAGGATTTGTTAATTAATATGTATATCTCCACCTTATCATGCCATCACTTACACCAAGCATGATACAATCGACTTTTGTATAAAATAGACCAACTTACACATGGGTCGGGGGAAGACATGCGGAAGGATATCGATGTGTTCGTGTTACAGTGGCTTTTAGGAATGTTGTGCAACTCATGTTCCGGTCTGACCTGTGGGCCTCCAGGGGACCGAGGGGAGTGCTTGCTCCCTTTATTACTGGTACCATCCTGATAAGGGCATACATAAGTCCCTCCTGTTTGGCCTAGCGGCTGGCTTCCGTCACCAAGCAACGGAACAATCCTGGACCGTTATCCCGGGCATGTACGGGGTCCACTGTAAACATAGTTCGTCGATACAACCGCTGATTTCCAATAACCCCCTTGCTTTATTGGGATATGGATCTATGTGCTCTGGGACGCTGGGTCACATAGCTAGATATCACAGTAAGATAAGTAATAATAATAATACGTTAACTGTAGTTCTATTTTATTAAGACTTTATCTATTTTGCTTTCACACTTGATTAGTCGATATTCATTATCTTGTTCCAACTTAATTACATGTTCCTTAGCCACTTGGCTGTAGTTACCTATTGTTTATATGTCTTGATTCCGTGGATTTGCATATTCAGATTCTGAGGCTTGGAACGAAGTGGAGCCATCCACAGAGGACCAAGAGTATCTGAGTGAGCAGGCTGATCAGCTCTAGACTCTTCGTGCCAGACTCTTCTTTTGGCTCACGAACCTCCATCCTTTACGTGAGCATCTTGTGTACTCTTTGTATATGTTCATTTGGACTTGGTTGTGAAAACAAAACACTTGTAAAGTGTAACAGTTATCATAACTTGTATAACTTTGTATTTGTACTTTATAGTGGCATATGAATATACCACGCTTTGTGTTGTATTCTGAGTTCTTGTTGTACTTTAATGCTTAGCGTATATACGTGGGGGCACCTTTTGACCTACGTATATACGTCGCAGTGACGTCCCCGTATCCGTGGAATCGGGGCGTTACATTATTACACTACTTTCGCAGGTGACGCGATTGCACTGAGCGTGTGCAACAAGCCGTTAAACCTCTAGGTTTCCCCTCGAGGAGGAGTTTTATCTCCTAAAGGTTTTCAGCGGATTGCACCAACAAAATCCATAAAGAAAGAAAATAAATGTTAGTGTTTTGAAAATGCATTTTGAAAGATAGACAAGTTTTCGATTTGCAAAAATTTAAGCGATCAAAGATCATAAGTCCACAAAAAATTATTCTCTCTTAAATTTAATCTATATGTAAGATCTTGTCTTCAATCAAGGTAAGAATTCAAAATTGGATTGAATATTTTATCCTTCATAAAACATAGATAATATGCACTTTGTGATAGTGAAGATTTTTGGGATTTCAACTCTAACCATCAAGCCATTTATTTATATATTTTTTCTTTTTTTCTTCTTCCCTTAGTTTTCTTAGGCTTTCTAGTTTACCCGGGTAATGAGCCTTTAACCGATGACTCCCAGACCAGACGGTCTTAGGGTACCGATGAGAAAACATCCCTCGGGTTAAGGACTCGAGTAAACAAGGCCACAAAACTAAGAGAGATTATTTGTTTCTTATGACCACCTTTAGGCATGAATAATCATGCTTCTTGAGGCATAGTTATCCGCCTTAATAAGTGATTTTTTTCTTCATATATAACATGTTTTTTTTCTTTTTATTTATTTTAGTTATATGGCATTTTAGGTCTTTTCATCCCAAAAAATGTGTAAGGGTGAAGTGCATACTATCTAAGGCAAAAAATTTAAGATAAATTATCTTTTCAATTTTTATACTTAACTTTAATTTTAAACAAGATCTATTATTTTGACTAGATTTAAGATGTCATAATTAAGGTTTCCTTAATTTCTAAGATCTTTTTTAATTTTCTTAAAAATAGATCAAAACTTTATCTCTTGTTTCAAAAAGTTTTTAAAGAAAATAAAAAATTCTATACAAAAGGAAAAATTCTAAAATATTCTAAAGAAGTGAAAAAGAAAGAAAATCTAAAAATTTTCGTTAGTAAACCCTCCCCGACACTTCTCATGGATTGTCCTTAATGCATCGTGAATATATGTATGCATGAAACAAATAGAGGAGAAAAAAATCACCTCAAAGTGGTGGTTCCGGTGGTGGTCTGATTGATTCAGGAAATGCGGCCCAATCTAATTTGCGTGGAATTCGGAGGAACCCACCAATGACCTCTATAATACAAACCACAAAATGATGTATATATGAATGATTTTTCCTAAGAATTTTACCCCATCTAATTTTAAATTTCAAAATAATTTTAGAGTCAATTTTTCAACACCCTTGTTTTCAAAATAGAGTGCGAAAAGATGGAATGATTGCTATGGACTCAGAAATTATAGGAACTAATACCGACTCAGCACAGTAACTTAAGTCAAGTAAAAGTTCAGGAGTCGAGATTGGTTAAGGAAGGGGTCCAAATCAAGAAGTTGGAATTCTAGTCCACATTTATTTTCCCATAATGGAATGTAACTTACTAAGATTGGTGATTCAAGTTCAAGAATGACAGGTGATTGAGTTAAACCTGCACACAAAAATATAGAATTTCAGAACTTTTATAATAGTAGTGCAAGGTGCTCAATTCTATCGCTATAACAAGTGGCTATGCGGGTCGTGATCCATAAGGAGGGACAAACAATGGAATCTTTTTTAGTAAGTTCTCTTTTGTGCTACAACCAATAGTTAAAATTCTTCTTTTAGTTCTTAAAAAGAAAATGAAAAAGTGTTAAAGTTAAGTTAGGAAGAAAGTGGTAGATAGAAAAGGTGGAGAAAATGGAAGTGGATATGTATAAATAAATTGAAAAAGAGTGAAAGAAATTTAGAAGATTGTAGTGTTGGTAATTTATACTAAAATTAAAAGAAAAAAACCAAAAAGAAAAAGTTACCTCCTCTGGTTAATGACTTACCTGGAAACCTTGCATGTTTTACCTTACTTCGGAGGCGATCAATGCATAATTCATAAGATAGAACTCAGTCCCCATTCGCATTACACCATCAAGATGAACAAGAATGAAATGGTACGAAATCTTGAGGAGGAGAACATCATCATGAAATATCGGTGGTACTCGTACAAACATGGCTATACTGATGCTTCTAGATTCACTTGAACATTCATCAAAGCCAAAAGAGGAGAAGTAGAAAAAAGAAGAAGAACATATAAGCAAAGTAAATTATAAAGATGTTACCTTTGATTGCTTGTAGAAACTATGGAAGAAAGGAGGTTACATTGGTGTCACTCTCAACATAAGTCTCTCTTTCTCACTTACATGAATCTCAGTCTATCCCATGCCTACAAAAGAAATAAAAATTACATAAAATAAAAATAAAAACCTACACTACAAAGAATGAAAACTGGCCTAAAATCTATCTCTACTTGGTCATCCTAGTGGTCTATGAAAAACCTAGTATTTATAGGCAAAACCCAACAGGGAGAGGCGTACGAAGATAAGGGGAGCAAATGCTCCCCCAACGACTTCAAGAAAGCTGCGAAAATGTGACTGTTGTCGCATTTTTGTGGCCTGGGTGTGGCTAGGTGGCCACACCCGAGGGGTACAGCTCCTCGTTTCGTAATATGACTTTATCTGGTTCTGGATTTCCCATTTCAGTTCCTGGATTTGATGAAACTGCCTTTGATCTTTTGATTTAACCAATTGATTTGAAGGGATTTGTTCTAACTGATTTTCAACCAATCTGATTTGCCCTGATCTGCCTTGATTTTCTGATTTCAAATTAATTCTGAATTAAATCAGAATTCTAATGGGTTTTTGGGCTCGTTTCTATTCCCTTTCCTTTAGCAATGGGCATGCACATAAATTAGATAATAATTAGGATTGAAAACAGAGTTTATTATATAATAAGTATGAGAATGTGACCATGAATGTGTAATATCAGTGATCGATCACGCCCCCATACCTATCTTTTGCTCGTCCTCAAGCAAAACAACACAAAACTAAACCAAAAATTATTGGACCACTTTCGCAGGTCACGCGATTGCACTGAGATTGTGCAACAAACCGTTAAACCTCTAGGTTTTTCCTAGAGGACGAGTTTTTTCTCGTGAGGGTTTTCAGTGAATTACACCCACACAATCCATAAAGAAAGAGAAACAAAGTGTTAATATTTTGAAAACACATTTTGAAAGAGAAAAATATTTGAAATATTATTGTAAGAATTAAGTAATCTATAAAACTCGTGATCCACAAGGGGGGACTAACGATGGAAGCTTTTTTAGTAAGTTCTCTTTTATGCTACAATCAATGGTTAAAATTCTTCTTTTAGTTTTTAAAAGAAAAAAAAAAGAGTTAAACTTAAGTTAGGAAAAAAGTAGTAAATAGAGAAGGTGGAGATAATGGAAGTGGATATGTATCAAGAAATTGAAAAAGAGTGAGAAATTTGGAAGATTGTGGTGTTGGTAATTTACACTAAAATTAAAAGAAAAGAAACCTAAATGAAAAACTTACCTCCTCTGGTTAATGACTTACCTGGAAACCTTGCATGTTTTACCTTGTTTCGGAGGTGATCAAGGCATAATTCATAAGATAGAGCTTAGTCTCTATTCGCGTTAAATGATCAAGACGAACAAGAATGAAATGGTACGGAATCTTGAGGAGGAGAATATTATCATGAAATATCGGTGGCACTCACACAACCATGACTATACAGATGCTTCTAAATTCACTTAGACATTCATCAAAATCAAAAGAGGAGAAGTAGAAAAAAGAAGAAGAACATATAAACAAAGTAAAGCATGAAGATGTTACCTTTGATTACCTGTAGAAACTATGAAAGAAAGGAGGAGGTTACATCGGTGTCACTCTCAACATAAGTCTCTCTTACTTACATGAATCTCGGTCTATCCTATGCTTACAAAAGAAAAATAAATTACATAAAATAAAAATAAAAACCTACACTATAAAGAATGAAAAACTGGCCTAAAATCTATCTCTGCTTGGTCATCTCCTGTGGTCTCTGAAAAACCCAGTATTTATAGGTAAAACCTAACAGGGAGGGGCGTACGAATATAGGGGGAGCAAACGCTCCCCCAACGACTTCAACAAAGCCGCAGAAACGCAGCTTTTGCCATATTTTTGCGGCCTGGGTGTGGCCACCTGGCCACACCTGGGGGGGTACAGCTCCTCGTTTCGCGATATGACTTTATTTGGTTCTGGATTTCCCGTTCAGTTCCTAGATTTGACGAAACAATCTTTTATCTTTGGCTTTAACCAATTAATTTGTAGAGATTTGTTCTAACTGGTTTTCAATCGATCTAATTTACCCTGATCTACCCCGATTTTCTGATTTTGAATTAGTTTTGAATTAAATCAGAATTCTGATGGGCTTTTGGGCTGTTTCTATTCCTTTCCTTTAGCAATGGGCCTACATATAAATTAGATAATAATTAGGATTAAAAACAGAGTTTATTATATAATAAGTATGAGAATGTGACAATGAATGTGCAAAACCAGTGACCGATCAATATGTATGATAATCACAAATGACTCTAAAATGTTAATCAAATCAGGTAACAAAATAGGAGTCAATATTGATTCAGAAATTTAGACTGAATCACAAATTTAAGAATTTAGGTCACATTCCTCATTGAGTTCAATTTCATAAAAATGAGAACTTGCCAATTTGTCAATAGGACTTTCAAAAGTATGAAATTGGTCAAGTTTAATATGATGATCATAAAAGATTAGTAATTCAATTTCATGATGGACAGGCACAGGATCCAATCCTGACTCAAAAAAAGGATTAAAGTGAGGTAAAGATACTGGAGTCAATATTGAATCAAGAAGTGAAATTGAATTGCCAAGTTGAGGTTCATGATCATATTCATTATCAAGTTCAATTTCAGGAAAGGGAAAACTTCCTAAACTGTCAATGTGGTTTACAAAATTTGGAGTTTGGTCAAGTTCAAATAGGTGTATTGAAATTGAATCTTGGTTTCCAAAACAACAAGAGTCCTGGATCAAATAAATAGAGTAAGAGATATCTGAATTAGTCAAAGGTTGATAAGAGAGAATTTTCTCATTCCTATAAATGTTGACCAATTTACTCAACTGTGTTTCCTGTTGGTCCCGAGATGATGACAATTATTGGATCTAAAATACACGTCAACACTCAAACAACAATACTGAGTTAAATAAAATAACTTGCATAAAAGGAAATTAAATCTCAGAAAATAACAAACGCAAACACATGAGATTTATCCTGGTTCGGTCCTTGTCACCTACATCCAGTCCCCAAGCCACCCGCTTGAGATTTTCCTTTATCCTTGACTTTGTACACTCAAAATTAACACCTTGCAGACCACTTGACAAATCCTCTTTGTCAAATGTGTATAACTCTTCTTATAACCAAGAAGACAAACACCTTGTACAAACTCTCTTCTACACCGAAGACGCTATTTGTACAGTACTCCTCTTTGAGTGATTACAATTGATCCTATAAGCCTTGAATCTGTATGTGATCATGAACAAGGGCTATTATAGGTGGACTCTCAAAAATCTTCACTATAGAGTAGGAATTTAAATGAAGAACTGAAAGTGGGAACAGTTTTCTGAAAACAGATTTTTCAACAGAGTTTTTGGGCAGAAAACTATTGATTTGAATTGGTGTTTTTAGCCTAGGATAACAACCCTATTCATAGCTGAACTCTATGGACAATTAGGGTAGTTATTAGGACAAATTTAAATATATAGTTGTTGGATAACGTTGGAGAAAACACCAGAAAATAGAAACTGTCTAACAGTCAGAAACTGCCATTAGTCGACTTGAGATATGGGTTAGTCGACTAAGTTGGGCAATTTACACTTGGTTAGTCGACTAGTATTGGGACCAAGTCGACTAGGTCAAGTTGAAAACACAGGACAAGTTTATGGAAACTGAAACAAGTCGACCAGACTAATAGGATTAGTCGACTAGGCTATCTATTAGTCAACTATACTGACTGTCAAGTCGACTAATATAGGATGCAGGTCAAAATACAGAGAGTTGGTATTTATTTAGAGGCAAACTTAGTCGACTATAGTTTTGGGATTCGTCGACTATAGTTTGTATTAGTCGACTAATCAATTCTATAAGTCGACTAGTAAGACTAAGATGTGTGTACGTGTTCCAAGGCTTTTTAACATACTATTACATATTACAATACACATACATAGCCACTCTCTTTGGGAAATCTTGATCATGTAGAACTCTTGAATAGGCTTGTGTAATAGAGCTCTTTTGAAATGGCTTCACAAATGTATCATCAAAAGCAAGTTCCAACATTAACCTATTGATAGACTAGGTAGAAGATTTTTGAAATTGTTGTGTGGACTCCTGCAAGATTTCTATATTCTTTTTAGATATGATGATGTTTTTTCAAGTGGATGTTCTAGAAAAGGAGTGTTGGGATCTTGGTTTTGAAAAATTTCTGAAGAGTGTGAATCCAACTTGTTTTGAGATTGACGCTCAGACTCACGCAAGCATTCCATACTCATTTTCAGGGCAGATGGTTGTTTATTTTGAATAGGCGAAACTAAATATGGATCTTGGAAATATTGTGGTATTGGGGAGGCTGATATTTTCTGAAAGTATCACTCGACCTCTTGCATGTTGACTTTTATACTCTTCTCTAACTCAGATTTTCTTCAATGGGTTGGTCTAGAAAAGGAGTACAAGAAGCGAAATTGGGGAATGAATATGGTGAAAATTGTGGAAAAGGTGGACAAGGAGGTTGAAAATTTGACTCAGGGGAGGTGTATCCCCATTGACTCTGTGAAGAGTTGAAAGTATTGTAAGTTCATCTAGAGGGGGGTGAATAGGTGATGGCTAATCTAATAGTCACTTAATGTCAAATAATGCGGAAGGTAAAACAATTATGACCAAATTAAAACTTTTACACTATACACTATGTATAATACAAGAGTGTTGCCGAATTCCCCGTGAAGGGCTCTGGACAAACTCCTCTAGATTCCCCTTGAATGGGTTGAGGTGCCGCGTTGGCTCTCTTGGTTGAATACAAGTGTTAGCAACAATCCCACGCAAGTATATCAATTTAAGTACACAAGTATATCATGCATATAAAGATTGACAATAAAGGAATGCAAGATATAAAAGAGATAGAGAGAGAATGAGCAATCGCAAACACAAGGGTATGTTTCGAGGTTCGAGCACACTTGCTCTACATCCCCGCCTTCGACACACGAAGGATTTCCACTATGCAAGATCCCAATGGATCTCTCCTCGATGCCGCAACACCTACAAGCCCTCGGACTCCCTAGTCCCGTACACACGCAAGCTCACTAGCTCGCCGAGGCCGCACCTTGAACCAAAGAGTTCATAACAAAACTCCAAACCACCACGAGCACACCTGCCCTTCTCCTCAAAGTACAAGAATGAAATCTTGGTGATCCAACACTTTGATCACCAATGAAAGCTCTCACTACAACACTCCTATAAGATGAATAGCAATGGATAGCTCAAGTGTGGTGTGAGAAAAGTAAGGAAAGAACTATGGTGAAAAACTCAAGAAATCACTTTAAACACTCTTGTTAAAATCTTCCCTTTAGATAGGAAATATCTGCTCTCTATTTTGTGGAGAAAAACTTCTGAAAAGAGTGGGAAAAACTGGCTCAAAGCTCTCCTAAAATCTTGGCTCAAAATAATGACCAAACCCCCAAATTTATAGGCCAGAAAAATATAGCCGTTGGGGTCTGTCAGGCCTGCCGGTCGACCGGTCCGGTCGACCACCAACGGTCAAAAATCCGACCGTTGGAGCCTCCGGTCGACCCGCCCGGTCGACCCAGAAGAATAGAGAGCACTGCTCTCAGTTCCGATCGACCCGCCCGATCGACCGGCCAGACGTGCACGTTTCTGTGCACGTCGGTCGACCCGCCCGGTCGACCTGCCCTTGGTCCGGTCGACCCGCCTGGTCGACCGACCTCTATGTAATGGGTTAACTTAGAGCACAGTTTTGAGGTCTAAACTGTTCGAATTTGGGAATAAGTATATAGGAGGAAGTTGTAGATATTGACGTCTTCTTTCTAATGCAACTTAAGTCAAATCAATATCAATTCGGAATTGAAAGTTATCAATAAAATACTAAAAGGTATGAAATCAGAAACTGTAAACTGTTTTTAGAACAAGAACAGACTTCAACCCAATATTTGACATTCTTAACATTTAAATCAGAAACTTATTATTGAATATTAAATGTAGCTCTGAAAGTCATCTTTAAAATGCAATTTAAATCATATTAATTGAATATAAGAATCAAAAGTTATGACTAGAAAACTAAAAGAATGTCGAGCAGATCAGCAGAACGGTCGACCGAGAAAACCCGAGAGTTCTAAAATGATTTTGGTTAAAAACACATGTATATATGAAACACCAAAAACTAAAACGGTATTTTTCTAGAACTAAAAATCTTTTATGAAAACAAATATAAATCAAGAGTGTGTGTGTGATATGAACTTGAGCAATCCACCAACTATTCTATCATTTACATTTTAACTAAAACAAAATCTTATAAAAACAAACCTAGACACAAGTCTTGATCTTGAAGTCTTCCCTTAAAGTCTTCTCATCTTCTTGACTTGGTCCAAGCTTGATCCAAAAGCTCCTTGGATCACGCCGTGCTAGCTCCAAATCTTGACATTTTATCCTTTGTTGAGCTATGCACCTACAAAGATCTTGATAATGAATCTGTCACTAATTAAACACATGATCATTAGTAATATAACTACATGAGTTGATCATCATCAAAACTAGAGTGATGGGCCTTTGGGCCAACAATCTCCCCATTTTTGATGATGACAAAACTCATGGAGTTATATATGCATGGATTAAAGTAAAGCTTCAAAGAAGCTCCCCCTTAACTCATGCATCACAGGAAATAATAGATATGGCAATAAGGCACATGAGTATGTATGCAAGTATGGAGACAAGACATGCAACAAGCATAAATCAAAATCTTTTTCTCCTATTTGCAATACAAAAATATATGCATAATTAACAAGGAAGACAAATACTTCTCCCCCTTAAGCAATAAAAACATGCTTATTTACTCAAATACTTCTCCCCCTTTTTGTCATTCATCAACAAAGGGTTCAAAGTAAAATCAAATCAAACAAATTTTTCTCCCCCTTTTTTCAAAAACAAAGAGATCAAGAAGGGGTAATACAAATCAATCAATAAAGATTTATATGCGATATACATTCATGAAGAGGAAGACGCTAAGTTAGCTTCCCTACACATATGCATTACATGAAGTAGGGATGACAAGCCCTAACTCACATAACACATATTATGCAATGCATAAGAGGAGATGTGAAGCTCCCCCTACACACGTATATCATATAAAGAAGAGTTGTCAAGCTCCTCAATTTATAATATACTCAACATGAATCCATATGTAAGAGAGATGTTAAGCTCTCCTTGCATATAGGAAATACAAATCAAAATTTTGAATTTTTTTTTAAATTTTGAACTTTCTTAATAAAGCACATTTTGAGATATCAAATAAACATAATTTTTTTTATTAAAAACAAAGTTTATATTTCATGATATATGTATATTTTGACAACACAATAAGTATACATACATATCTCTTAAACACAATTGAGTCCATATAAATAGATTTGCATTAAAGGCAAATGACTCAAGAGGTATACATGTATATCTTAAAGTTTGGCAAAATACGCATATACATGAAATGAAAACACATGATCATAAATCAAATCCAAAAATGGGAATACAAGTTTAAAGATGTATGTATCATCAAAACTAAGCAATACAGCCATATTTTATAGGTTCAAATAAGCATTCAAGCACAAATACAAATAGATTTATTTGTGGCCCATGATATGTACAAGTATAAATCCTAGTGTTGATAAAACTAACATATAAACTAATATTCAATTCATGAAGCATCAAATTTTGAGAAAAATAGAATCATGTGTCAATCAAAAAAAAAACTATTTGAAGAATAAATAACTAGTATAAATTGTTTTTGAAAACTATTTAAAGATCCTTCAAATATATCAAATCATATGTTTTTCATAAAACATAACTAGATACACAAAAATTTAAGCACTCATGGTCTATAAAGGCTCAAAGTGATTTTTAACAAAAGTGTGAGTGTTAAACGATCATGTAACTAGCATTTTTTTATGAAAATAGTCAATGAAGCTCAAAAGATCATAAGTCACATTTTTTTTATTTTATTTTATTTTTTTAAAAAAAACACGAAAAATCATTTTTCATCAAAACACTAATCTTCATGGTATATGTAAGATTAATCCAATCCTAACAATACACATACATATCCCAAAAATAAAAGAGTCTATTAAATGTATTTGCATGAAAGCAAGAGACTCACGGGTATACATGTATATTTATTAGATTTGAATTCAAAATACATATACATGAAGTAAAGCATAAAAATAGGCAAGAACATGTATAAAAGAGAATCATCAAAACTAGTCTATACATATGCATATAGTGGGTACAAATGAGCATGAAGTGCAATCACATATGAATCAATTGTAATTCACTATTTGTACATGTATACATGCAAGTTTTGATAAAAACTACATCTAAGCATGTTATTATCACATGAAGCACACAAAAAATTTTGAACATGCTATGAATATTATGAATGAACAAGCATGTACATAAAAGTAGGAGTTTAGAGATTGTTACCAACTCCAAAGCTCCAATCATGGTGGCCTTTCCACCAAAACACCTTGATAGTGATGCATCCCAAAACTATGTCCATCATGTCCAAGTGCATCCACTACCAAGGCACCAATCCTCTCACGTCTTGTGAGAGCCCTCACCTATATCAAAAGAAAAATGTGGGGGTTTTGGTACCCATATTTTCTTGGGTCCTCGGGGGTTAGTCTTGTAAGGAACCCAAAATCTTTTATTTTTAGCAAAATTAAAATAATCTAATCTATCATAACAATATTTTGCTAAATGGCCTTTGCGGCCACAATGTGTACATGTGTACACCTTAGTATGCTTATGTGAGTGTGTATGATCATGGTGTGCAACATAAGCATGATGATGTGCATGAATGGATGGAGTTTGTTTCTTTGAAAACATTGACTCCAACCTAGAATGATTAAAAGCACAAGAGTTCAAAATTGAACTCAAACCATCCATTTTATTTTTCAAATCTTTAATCTCATTAGTGGTGGCATGTAAAGCATGATGAGATAAAGAATCATTTTTCTTTTTCTTGTTAGAAACAAATTCTTTTTCTTTTTCAACAAATTTTCTTTTCAAAGTAATATTTTCTTGAAAAACAACTTCTTTTTGTTTTTCCACCAAATCAATCTTATTTTTCAAAGACATATTCCCTTCACATAAATCATTCAATTTTGACATGAGGGAAACATTTTCATTTTTCAAAACATCCTTTTCTTTTTCTAAACATGCAATTTTAGTTTTAAAAGAATCGTTCTCTTTTAGCATGCAATCAAAATCCTTTTTAATTTTCTTATTATCTTTTTCTATGCATACAATATTATCTCTAAGAGAATCATGTTCTTTATGCATGCAAGCAATGTTCTTTTTCAAATTTTTATTTTTCTTTTTAATCATGTCATATTTCTCAAGCAATAGATGACAAAAAGTAGATAGCTCATCATATGACATGTCTTCATCATCAGATTCGGTGTTTACCTCAAGGGGGTTATCCCCTGGACCATGTAGCACACGTTAGAGGTGTCGCTTCCAACGTCCGAATCACTCCTGGCATAATATAGATCCTTTTCGCCAAGAGAGGTGATGATGTTCCAAGCTACAAAAGCCGATTCAACATTAGAAACCCTAGATAAATATTCATCATTTAGGGTACATTTAAGAGCATGAATGGCTTTAGCATTAGCCTCAATGTACTTGCTATTATTAACATATGAATCACTAGTAGTAGCAAATAAACATGAATGCCTAAGGCCTTGAGGTATAATGACATCTTAATCTTCCATGTTGGGATGTTAAGAATGTCAAAAGTGGGTGGTGACATGAACTCCATGGTGTATGTACAAATATTGTGATTAGCCTAAAATGGGGATCTTTAACTCTAGGTTGTTAGACCCAATATCAAGAGCACTTGGCTCTGATACCAATTGTAAGTTCACCTAGAGGGGGGTGAATAGGTGATGGCTAATCTAATAGTCACTTAATGTCAAATAATGCGGAAGGTAAAACAATTATGACCAAATTAAAACTTTTACACTATACACTATGTATAACACAAGAGTGTTGCCGAATTCCCCGTGAAGGGCTTTGGACAAACTCCTCTAGATTCCCCTTGAATGGGTTGAGGTACCGCGTTGGCTCTCTTGGTTGAATACAAGTGTTAGCAATAATCCCACGCAAGTATATCAATTTAAGCACACAAGTATATCATGCATATAAAGATTGACAATAAAGGAATGCAAGATATAAAAGAGATAGAGAGAGAATGAGAGAATGAGCAATCGCAAACACAAGGGTATGTTTCGAGGTTCGAGCACACTTGCTCTACATCCCCGCCTTTGACACACGAAGGATTTCCACTATGCAAGATCCCAATGGATCTTTCCTCGGTGCCGCAACACCTACAAGCCCTCGGACTCCCTAGTCCGTACACACGCAAGCTCACTAGCTCGCCGAGGCCGCACCTCGAACCAAAGAGTTCACAACCAAACTCCAAACCACCACGAGCACACTTGCCCGTCTCCTCAAAGTACAAGAATGAAATCTTAGTGATCCAACACTTTGATCACCAATGAAAGCTCTCACTACAACACTCCTATAAGATGAATAGCAATGGATAGCTCAAGTGTGGTGTGAGAAAAGCAAGGAAAGAACTATGGTGAAAAACTCAAGAAATCACTTTAAACACTATTGTTAAAATCTTCCCTTTAGATAGGAAATATCTGCTCTCTATTTTGTGGAGAAAAACTTCTGAAAAGAGTGGAGAAAAACTTCTGAAAAGAGTGGGAAAAACTGGCTCAAAGCTCTCCTAAAATCTTGGCTCAAAACAATGACCAAACCCCCAAATTTATAGGCCAGAAAAATATAGCCGTTGGGGTCTGTCAGGCCTGCCGGTCGACCGGTCCGGTCGATCGCCAACGGTCAAAAATCCGACCATTGGAGCCTCCGATCGACCCGCCCGGTCGACCCAGAAGAACAGAGAGCACTGCTCTCAGTTCCGGTCGACCCGCCCGGTCGACCGGCCAGACGTGCACGTTTCTGTGCACGTCGGTCGACCCGCCCGGTCGACCTGCCCTTGGTCCGGTCGACCCGCCCGATCGACTGGCCAGACGTGCACATTTCTGTGCACGTCGGTCGACCCGCCCGGTCGACCTGCCCTTGGTCCGGTCGACCCGCCCGGTCGACCGACCTCTGTGCAATGGGTTAACTTGGAGCACAGTTTTGAGGTCTAAAACGTTCGAATTTGGGAATACGTATATAGAATGAAGTTGTAGATATTGAAGTCTTCTTTCTAATGCAACTTAAATCAAATCAATATCATTTCGGAATTGAAAGTTATCAATAAAATACTAAAAGGTATCAAATCAGAAACTGTAAACTGTTTTTAGAACAAGAACAGACTTCAACCCAATATTTGACATTTTATCATTTAAATCAGAAAATGATTATTGAATATTAAATGTAGCTCGGAAAGTCATCTTTAAAATGCAATTTAAATCATGTTAATTGAATATAAGAATCAAAAGTTATGACTAGAAAAGTAAAAGAATGTCGAGCAGATCAGCAGAACGGTCGACCGAGAAAACCCGAGAGTTCTAAAATGGTTTTGGTTAAAAACACATGTATATATGAAACACCAAAAACCAAAACGGTATTTTTCTAGAACTAAAAATCTTTTATGAAAACACATATAAATCAAGAGTGTGTGTGTGATATGAACTTGAGCAATCCACCAACTATTCTATCCTTTACATTTTAACTAAAACAAAATCTTATAAAAACAAACTAGACACAAGTCTTGATCTTGAAGTCTTCCCTTGAAGTCTTCTCATCTTCTTGACTTGGTCCAAGCTTGATCCAAAAGCTCCTTGGATCACGCCGTGCTAGCTCCAAATCTTGACATTTTATCCTTTGTTGAGCTATGCACCTACAAAGATCTTGATAATGAATCTATCACTAATTAAACATAAGATCATTAGTAATATAACTACATGAGTTGATCATCATCAAAACTAGAGTGATGGGCCTTTGGGCCAACAAGTATTTAGAAATTATGGTCATAAGATTGGGATATGGGTTGTATTGATTCGGATAAGTCTAACCCGGTGTATTTGGTTAGTTCATATTGTAGAAAGCCGGGTTGGAATTATCCGAATCAAATGGGGTCAGTGTGAAGTATGGATTCATATTAGGATTGAAAAAAATTGTTGTGATTGAATTCCATTTCACAAATAATCACAAACAAAAAAGAAAAGCAAACAACAAACAAAAAGAAAGAAAAATCAAAAACCAAACCTATACTAACGTTGACCTTGGCCTAGATGACTCCTAATTGGTCGATTACCCGGGGGAGGTTGTTGTATGAATCCGACAATAAGCTAATCGGTCAGGTAGGGGTAAAATACGGTGGGAGGTATCCGCGCGTAAGCAACGGGTCTTAATTACTCCAAACCACGGCATCTTCGATGCGTAACATCTTAATTCCCAACCATGGACACCAATTTCACGAGAGTAAGATTCAAAACAAGTTCCACTCTCGGTCAATCTCTTAATGAGTCCGAGGTGTCCCTCGGGGCCAATGTCTATCAATTTTTATTAGGGCTTAGGTTGTATGAGTGGGGAGGTGATTTTTGAGTTAAGGAAGGGTGATAAACTCTCCACCTTATCTTGTATTGGGTTTTGCCCTTAAGTTCAATTTGGCTAAGTGTGCAATATAGACAGGAATATAACACAAAGCGAGCAAATCACGCACACATTTGTCCTATACTATATGCAATGCCATATGTACATCTCAGTCCAGATCACAACAACAGAACAAAATACAGTATATTGGAATTGAATTGACACGTGCCTAAATACAAATATCTAAACCATTTTAAAAGCATTCAAATACCGTATTTTAGTTCTTTAGTTATTGCAGAGCGTAGGCAATCAAAGCAGAAAAATAGCAGTACAAATCCACTAGCTATTACAATATACACATCCCAATACAACAAGATACACAAATGCCACAAATTTATCGCGTTTGCGCGGCTAATGTCGCGTTTGTGCGGCTTTGCTTTGGAATCTGGGTCCCTATTTTCTAGAGCAAGGAGCTAAAATACTAATGGCTATTCTGCAATATTCAGTTCTTGTAGAATTGACCTGCACACTAAAACAGAGAAGAAGATGTTAACAAAAATGTAAGTTTAAGCCATTTCCATCCCCGACAACGACGCCAAATTTGATCGGGGCGAAACCAGCACTTGAAATTGTTTGTTTTATTAAATTAGTATAAATGTGTGTGCGCTAATGTTTCCTCGATACTTCTGTTATAGCATTGGCTCAACGGATCGAATCCATAGGGACGGGAGGCGATAGAAACATTAACAGTTTATGTTCACATTGGTTGTTAACAAGTTCTTCTTTGTTAAAGAATGAGAAAAAAGAAAATAAATAAATCCAAAAGTGATAGGTAAGAAGGCAATGAAAATGGCGATGTGAAAAATAAATAAGAAGTGATTGTGAATCGGTAAAATAAAAGAAGAGTTTTGAAATCGATTTTAAAAGCAGGATAAAAAGAAAGAGAAGAACTATGAAAGAAAATTCATGGTTACTAATCACTAGTTGTTCCACTAACATGCTAACCTCTTAGTGATTGTTGCCTCACATGGATCCTTGGTCATCACTAATCTTTAGCTTCAAGAGACGATACAAAGCATGACTCATAAGATTATTCTTCCACATTCAAACCACACATCCATTCCACATAATCAAAATGCAAGCTACTATTAGATCATCAAAACCAAGTAGAGGTAAACATGAAATAAAGTTAGCATTGTAAGTTAGCAAGTTAGTGAGTTGATGTTGGAATGTTAGAATGTTAGGATTCATCATCATGAGCCATCAATGGCACTTGCAAGAGCATGGTCTTGTAGAGGCTATTAGATTCATGTGGATTATCAAGTAAGTGGCTAGCAAGTTAGTGATTAGTACTTAGATTGTCATGAGAAGAAAAACTAGCTACACATTGATCGTACACATATTTTACATTCTTTTCATTACACTCCTACATTTATCGTGTAATAAATCTGCTAATTTCTTTATCTTAAATGTCTATTTTGTAGAAGATAATAATGAAGAGAAAGAGGATTAAACCAAATAAATACCAGTTAAAATCAGATTTAACTGGATCTATTTGGTTACCTGAGGATGATCCTAGATCTAGTTAGAACAATCAAGAATTAGGGTAAATGTTTAGCTGAAGATCAGAACAAATCAGAAAAATAACACCAAATGGAAACTAGTAAAATTCAAATTTCTATAAATCCATTTTGCTTAGCTAAAGATCAATCGAAGATAATATCAAATACAGAGAGATAAATGGATAGAGAGAAGATCAACGGATGAGACGAAACAAGTTTGACTCAGATTCTGACTGGATACATTTCAATATTTGAATCATAACTTTCGGTACCGAATTTCAAATCTGATGATTCAAGATGATCTAGACAGAGGACTTATAGATCTACAACTCTTATGTTGATCACTATTTCTAATTCTGTCATTTGATAAGTAATATTCAGCAATCAACACGCCAACAAAGTGCAGATCAGAACTGAATATTCACATCAAATCAAGTTTGGAGATAAGGGAGGATTCAAATTCAGAAAAAGCCAGCTTTTCCTATCTTTATACTCCTCTAACCTCTGCATTTCTTCTATAAATACCTGCAATCTCAAAGGCAAGGAGAGACGACCAACCAGAGAATAAAACTTAGGCTAATTTGTAGTTTGTAACTTAGATTTTTATTTTCTTTCATGTAATTTTCATTTTCTTTATGTAACTGAGAGGAGATGATACTTTCATGGAGGATGAGAGTAAGCTTGTACTGTAGGTGACACCAGTGTAAGTGATCTCTTCTTTCATTGTTATTTGAATTGAATCAAAGTTACTTTTTCTTCTTTACTTTTGTTTTCGTTTACTCTCTTCTAATATGTTGCAATCCAAGTGAATCTGTTAGCCTCGAGACTGCTTCGCCATTGCAAGTGCCCTTGATGGCCTATGATGATGAACAACCATTCTCTTGCTAGTATAGTTTGTCCTTTTATTCTTAGTGTAGATCGGGAATGGGGAAGATCCTACACGCCATTCTTGATCGCCTTCGAAGACAAGGTAAGTCGTAGCTACGAATCCAAGGTATATGAGCACAAAAAGGGGTAAGTAACTTTTTCTTTCTTTTCTTTTTATTCTTTAGTTTAGAACATCACAATTGACCACTTCTTTATTATTCCTTTTCCATTTCTTTGTACATATCATTTGTAGTTTTTTCATCTTCTTAATTTACCATCGTCTTCCTAACTCACTTTAACCTAATTTTTCTCTTTTTCTTTACAAGAACTAAAAGAAGAATTTTAACCATTCTTTGTATCTTAAAGAAAACTTACTAAAAAAGTTTCAATCGCTAGTCCCTCCTTGTGGATCACGACCCGCATAGCCACTTGCTATCGCGGTAGAATTGAGTAACTTGCAACTCTTTATTCTAAATCTGAATCCTGTATTTTTGTGCATGTTCCTAACTCAATCAAATTTTGGCGCCATTGCCGGGGAGGGACGGTAAGTAATTCTCTTTAAAAGTTTATATTTTTGGTTAACTTTCTTCTTTGTTTTTTGTACAGATTTAACAACAAGGAATTCTTGCTGCAGTGGACACATAAGTGGCCTTGGACTCTGCTCAAGAAAGCAGAGCCAAGAAGCCCTCAGATTTGCTACAGTCCTGTGGCAAACTGAGTGAACTACTAACCTGTATTTTCTGCAGGTTGGCTGATTTACGTAGTTTAAATATCTATAGCATTTTCTCCTTGTTTGACTCACTGTATATATATTTCTAACACAACAGTAAAAAGTTGATTGTAAATGCTAATAAAGGATTTAGACTTTGCATTTAGGCACGTGTCTATTTCATTACATTTTCTATTTACTGTTGAAGAGTGCTGGAGCCAAGGTATGTGTTCATAGCATTTAGTATAATGTTCATTCATGTATGATTGCTTGAATGTTACTTTTTTCTATATACTTGTACACTGCACTAAATTGATTTAAGGGCTTGTCCTATAAACAAGATAAGGTGGGAAAGTCATTACCCTCCCTTGGCCCACAAACAATCTCCTCACTCACTAAACCAAACCTAACTAAAAATGCGTAGACGTTGGCCCTAGGGACATCTCGGACTCAATTAGGAGATTATCCTAAGGGAAAAGGTGTTGGAATTTGACTCCTGCCAAATCAGTGTCTAGGAAGGGGATTAAGGGCCGAAAACCCGAAGGTTGGTGGTTACTTAATTAAGGGACGTCTTTGATGGATAACCTCCCACCAATCTTGCCCTGACCTGGCTGATTAGCTTGTGGTCAAAGTCTGCATTATACCTCCTATGGACAGTCTAACCAGTTAGAAGTCATCTAGGTCAAAGGTCTACCCTAACTTAGGTTAGAATTTTTTTCTTTTTTGTTCGCTTATTTGTTTGTTTTTTTCTTTGTTTGTGTTTTATTGTGTGATATGGCTTATAACAACAAATTTTCAAATTTTAATGGTAATCCATATTACACACCAAGCTCTTTTTCAGATATTACCAACCCGGCATATCATAACTTTAACCAATCTAGTGTGCTGGATTGGTCTTATCTGAATCAATATAACCCATGCCAACTATAATTTTCAGAATAATTTCAACTCTTCACAGAGTCAGTGGGGATTCACCTTCCCCGAGTTTAATTTTCAACCAACTTGTCCTCCTTATCCACCTTGTCCACAATATTTTCAAGATTCATACTCAGTTCCACCAGTCCAAAATAGAAAACCATCAATTTTGAAAATGAGTATGCGTGAGTCTAAACAACAATCACAAAATCTGATGGACTCACAATTTTACCACCAATTCCAAAACAACACTTCATCTTTTCAAGACCAATCGAAACAAAACGATGAACCTATCAACTATGAAAAGATGCTTGAAGCCATGACTCAGGCTCAAAATGCTCGTAATCATGACATAGATATGATAGTCCAAACTCTACATTCTCACCATTTGGCCAGTTCTGATGTCGTTAACCATTCTGTTAGAGCTGAAGAGTCATGTTGTTTTGGAAAACAAGGTTCCATTTCAGCACAATCATTTGAACTTGCCCAAACTCCAAATTTTGAAAATGATATTAACAGTTTGGCAAGTTATTTCTTTCTTGAAATAGAACTTGAGAATGAATATGATCCTGAACCTCAACTTAGTGATTCAATTCTACTTTCTGATTAAATAATGACTCCAGTGTCTTCACCTGATTTCAATCTTTTTTCCGAGTCAACATTGGATCCTGTGCCAATTCATCATGAAATTGAATCACCCATCTTTGATGATCATCATATTGAACTTGACCAATTTCATACTTTTGAAAGTCCCATTGACAAATTGGCAAGTTCTCATTTTTATGAAATTGAACTCAATCAGAAATGTGACCTAGATTCTCCAATTTGTGATCTAGTTCAAATTTCCAAATCAATATTGACTCCTGTTTTGTTACCCGACTTGAGTAATATTTTAGAGTCAGTTTTGATTCCCACACCTATCACTCTTGAACTTAAATCACCAATATTAAGTCACATTCTATTGTGGGAAACTGAATGTGGACTTGAGTTTCAACTCTTGATTTGTACCCACTCCTTGAGCCAATCTCGACTCCTGAACCTTTACTTGACTTAAGTCATTTTTCTGAGTCGGTATTAGTTCCAATACTTCATGAGTCCAAGTCAATCATTCCATCTTTTCAAACTCCATTTTGGGACAAGGCGGTTAACAAAATTGACTCTGAAATTAATTATGAAATTTGAAAATTAGATGGGGTTAAATTTGTAATAAAAATAATTCATGTATACATAATTTTAGTGGGTTATATTCGAGAGATTTCTGGTGGGTTCCTCCGAACTCCATGCAAAGTCGATTGTGAAAAAACACCTAGAGGGGGGGTGAATAGGTGTAAGTGCTAATCTAAAAATTAAGTGCTCTAAATGCGGAAGCTTAAAACAATTTTGCAATCACACTTAATACAATCAATAAGTGTAGCCGAATTCCCCGTGAAGGGCTCTGGACTAACTCCTCTTGATTCCCTTAGATATGGGTTGAGGTGTTATGTGAAGCTCTTGTTGATTAAGTACAAGTGAGGCACACACAAACAACTGATTGTTACACAATTCTACATATTTTACCACATTATTCCCATGCATATTGACAATAAAAATGTGATTTTTACTCATCTTCTCTATATTTTTACAGGTCCACATCTGAAATGGAGAAAAGGCCCAAAATCTCTTTAATTAGCAATAATTAAAGAGATTAATTCAAAAGCCCAGAATAAAGCCCAAATTTGAGCCCAGGATCTAGAGAATTCTACGCAACAACTCAAGATTCTAGAAGGCCACGTGGATAACAACCTCGTAACAAACTTGTAACAAAAATTTGGGATCCAACGGCCACAAAAGTGCCGCGCCTTGCCGCGGATCCACCGCAAAATCTGGGCCATTCAATCCCAGATTTTGGCCACCTGTTCGTCTTCTGGAGAGTTCTCTCTGTGCCTATAAATACTGCATTTGGACCTGCGAGCAAAAACTGAAGAGAGAAGAGAGGAGAAATTGTTAGTTGTTGTAATTTTCATAGGTTTTTCTCTAGGTTTAGTTCTTTAGTCCCTCTTCTTCTTCCCTAGATACTTTGTAAAAGAGAGAGATTGTGAGAGAGAGAGCTTGTGTAATCAAGGTGTGACAACTTGAAGCAACAAGGATTCATCCATTCTCCTTCCTCTACTTGAGCTTGGTTCTAGTTTACTTGCTTTCTTTAATTGCTTTCTTTACTTGCTTGCTTTAATTCCTTGCAATTTTATTCATGCTTTGTTTTACTTTTCTTATGGCTTGTAGCTAACTTTTCTACCATGTACTAGCTAACCACTAGCCTTGCCATCTTCACTAACTCATGGGTGATTGCTTTATTTCATCTTGCAAGTTGGATGGTCTTCTCTTCTCCGATGGGTTAAACCACCCTTCATGCAATGGGAAAGTAATTAGATCAACACGCAAGACAAACCTACGCCGATGGAGTGACAACATGAGGCACGCCTTCACTATCACGGAGTTTGGTAAGCTTTGGCAAGGTAGTAAGGTAGGCTAGTCATGGTTTGATTCTTCAAGTTTACTTTCTTTTTAGTTGTTAGTCCAAAACCAATCTTCTTGATTTCTTTCCACTTTTCCACCATGAACATATCCATCCATTCTTTCATTTCTTGTTCCATGATTGTTTTATTCTATTAAGCATAGAAGACACTTCGTTTACATTTCTTCACTACGATTCGTAACGCTTCTATCGCTAGCTCTCCCTGAGAATCGACTCGGTATAGCCTTATGCTATAGCGGAGATAAGAAAGGGATACATCGAACACATTTACAACAACCTTTCCCGTCTTAATCAATTTTTGGCGCCGTTGCCGGGGAGAGCAACGGATTTTCTTTAAAGTGAAGAACTAAACGAATCTTCTTCTCTGTTGCAGGTTACAGGTGAAGAAAACAGAAAAATTTGCATTGCAGAATACATATAAGTGGCTCTGGGCCTCTGCTCTCGAAAGCAGAGACCAGAAGCCCTCTGACTTGCCGCGTTCCCATGGCAAAAGCCGCGGTTCTGCGGCAAGAAGGAGATCACTACTGACCTAATTTCTGCAGGGGCTCTGATTCTGCAAAATACAGCTTCTGCTATACTCGAATTCCTGTATTTTTCACCATATACCTGCTAATTTAATCAACAGTAAAAAATTGGTTGAAATTGTTAAAAATTGTTTAGACATTTGCATATTTAGGCACGTGTCTTTCAATTCTTTACTTTTACTGTTGAAGAGTGCTGGAGGTAAGGTACGTTTTGCATTGCATGTAGACAAGGAATCATCTCTTGCTTGATTTTCATGCTTCGAGTGAATCCTTGTTATTTCTTGTACACTTGCACAATTCAATTTTAAGGGCATCACCTAGAAATAAGATAAGGTGGGGAGTTCATTACCCTTTCCTTAGCCCGAAAACCACAATCCAAGCACTCACTAACCCAAGCCTAATTTAATAAAAAAAATAGACGTTGGCCCTAGGGACATCTCGGACTCATCTAGGAGATTATCCTAAGGGGGAAAAGTGTTGGAATTTTACTCTTGCAAAATCAGTGTCTAGGAAAGGGATTGAGGGCCGAAAGCCCGAAGGTTGCTGGTTACTTAATTAAGGAACGTCTCTGACGGAAAACCTCCCACCAACCTTGCCCTTTCCTGGCTGATTAGCTTGTGGTCAAAGTCTACACTAAACCTCCTGTGGACAGTCTATCAGTTAGGAGTCGTCTAGGTCTAGGTCAACCATTCTTTTGGCTTGGTTTTGATTTTTCTTTTCTTTTTGTTTGTTTATTTGTTTGTTTCTTGTTGTTTGTGATTTTTTGTGTGATATGGCATTCAACAATTCTTTCCATCCTAATAATAATCCATATTTCACACAGTCTCCATTCTATTCGGATAATTCCAACCCGGTGTTTCATAATATGCACCAACCAAATACACCGGGTTGGCCTTATCCGAATCAATATGACCCATACCCCCCATCTAATAATTATAATTTCCATAATGATTTCAACTCGTCACAGAGTCAATGGGGATTCCAGTCCCCCGAGTTTAATTATCAACCTCCTTGTCCACCATATCCACCTAGTCCACAATATCCACAATATTCATTCTCCGATTCTGCTTCATATATTCCTTTTTCTGGACCTCCCATTGAAGAAAAATCTGAGTTCCAAAAGAGGATAGAAGCCAATCTACTAGAGGCAGAGCAACAACTTAAGACCAAATTACCCTCTCCAATTCCACCACATTTTCAAGATACATACTCAGTTCCACCAGTCCAAAATAAAAGACCATCAATTTTGGAAATGAGTATGCGTGAGTCCAAACACAAATCCCAAAATCTGATGGACTCACAATTTCAATATCACTTCCAAGACAATACTTCATCTTTTCATCAAAATAATGAAATCATCAATTATGGAAAGATGCTTGAAGACATGACTCATGCTCAAAATGCTAGAAATCGTGACATAGAGTTGATGATCCAAACTCTTCATTCTCATCCTATTTCTAATGTCACTAGCCACTCTATTAAAGAAGATGAGTCATGTAGTCTTGAAAATCCAGATTCAATTTCAGCACAATCACCTGAACTTGTCCAAAATTCAGATCCCATTGACATTTTGGCAAGTTTTCCTTTTCCTGAAATTGAACTTGAGTGTGAATATGATCCTGAAGTTCCACTTGATGATTCAATTTTCCTTCCTGATTCAATTATGACTCCGGTGTCTTCACATGATTTCACTTCATTTCCCGAGTCAGTATTGGATCCAGTGCCAGTCCATTTTGAAATTGAATCACCAATCTTTGATGATCATAGTGAACTTGACCAATTCCATACTTTTGAAAGTCCCATTGATAAATTGGCAAGTTCACATTTTTGTGGAATTGAACTACATGAGGAATATGATCTTGAACCCCAACTTCGTGATTCACTTATTTTTCCTGATTCAATAATGACTCCGGTAACTTTACCTGACTTTAATTTTTTCCCGGAGTCTACTTTGGATCCTGTACCAATTCATAATGAAGTTGAATCACCCATCTTTGAGGATCGTATTAAACTTGACCAATTCTACACTTCTGAAGATACTATTGACAAATTGGCAAGTTCTTCATGTATTGAACTACATATGGAATGTGACCTAGATTCTCACTATCTCTTTACTTCTGAAACTGATTGTACAATTCTATCGAAAGATGCTGACCTTAGTTTTGAAGAATTGTATGGCGATGAGCTTGAATTCCTTAATCTTGGAAGTAAAGAGATATCACCCATATTAGGTCACTTCCCATTGGATAATGATTGTGGACTTGAGCTTCATTTTCTTGACTTGGACCTAATTCCTGAAATCATTTCGACTCCTGAACCATCACTTGACTTAGGTCACATTCCTGAGTCGGTATCAATTCCTATCCTTCCTGAGTCCAAGTCAACCATTCTATCATTCCATACACCATTCTGGGACAAGGATCTTGACAAATTTGACTCTGAAATTTATTATGGAAAATGAAAATTAGATGGAGTCATGTGCTTAATAAAAATCTTTCAAGGATTTATCTTTTTAGTGGGTCATATTCATGATATTTTGTTGGGTTCCTCAAAACCCAAAGAAAAGTTGATTGGGCCATGTTTCGTGGACCAATCCGACCACCACCGGAACCACCACCTTAAGGTAATTTTTTTCCTTCCCTCTTCATTTTTGTTTCATGCATACATATATCACGATGCATTGAGGACAATGCATGAAATAAGTGTGGGGGAGGGTTTACTAACATAGAGTTTTTAGATCTTCTTTCTTTTACACTTCTTTTTAGAAATAAAAAAAATAATAATTAAAAAAAAAACTTTTTTGAAATAAGAGACAAATGTTTTGATCTATTTTTAAGAAAATTAAGATGTATCTTAGAAATTAAGAAAGCCTTAATTATGACATCTTAAACCTAGTTGAAATAATAGATCTTGTTTGAAATTATAGGCTAAGTAAGAAAAATTGAGGAGATATTTTTATCTTGAATTTTTTGCCTTAGATAATATGCACTTCACACTTACACATTTTTGGGATGGAAACAAAGACCTAAAATGCCATAAAATAAATAAATAAAAAAATTAATAAAAAAATAATAAAACATCACTTATTAAGCTGGATAATTATGCCTCAAGAAGCATGCTTATTCACGCCTAACGGTGAAAAACATCACTCATTAAGCTGGAGAATTATGTCTCAAGAAGCATGATTATTCACGCCTAACGGTGATCAAAGGAATAATCCCCTTTAGTTTTGTGGCCTTTTTTACTCGAGACCTTAAACCCGAGGATATTTTCTCATCTGGTGCCCTAAGACCGTCTGGTTTGGGAGTCATCGGTTAAAGGCTCGCTACAAGGGTAAACTAGAAAGCCTAAACTAAGGGAAGAAAAAAAAGCAGAAAAAAATATATATATATATATATATATAAATAAATAAATGGCTTGATGGTTGGAGTTGAAATCCCAGAAATTTTCTCTGAACACGGTGTGCATATTATCTAGGTTTTATGAAAGATAAAGTATTCAATCCAATTTTGAACTCTTACCTTAATTGAAGACAAGATCTTGCATAGATACTAAGTTTAAGAAAGAATGATTATAGGTGGACTTATGACCTAAGATCACTTATATTTTTGCAAAAATAGTTCGAAAATGTGTCTCTCTTTCAAATGCATTTTCAAAACACTAACATTTGTTTTCTTTCTTTATGGATTTTGTGGGTGTAATCCGCTGAAAACCCTCAGGAGACAACACTCCTCCTCTAGGGTAACCTAGAGGTTTAACGGCTTGTTGCACATGCTCAGTGCAATCGCGTCACCTGCGAAAGTGGTGTAATAAAATTGGTAGTTTAGATTTTCTTTTTCTTTATTTTTGCTCGGGACGAGCAAAAGAATAAGTGTGGGGGTGTGATTGTTACACAATTCTACATATTTTACCACATTATTCCCATGCATATTGACAATAAAATGTGATTTTTACTCATCTTCTCTATATTTTTACAGGTCCACATCTGAAATGGAGAAAAGGCCCAAAATCTCTTTAATTAGCAATAATTAAAGAGATTAATTCAAAAGCCCAGAATAAAGCCCAAATTTGAGCCCAGGATCTAGAGAATTCTACGCAACAACTCAAGATTCTAGAAGGCCACGTGGATAACAACCTCGTAGCAAACTTGTAACAAAAATTTGGGATCCAACAGCCACAAAAGTGCAGCGCCTTGCCGCGGATCCACCGCAAAATCTGGGCCATTCAATCCCAGATTTTGGCCACCTGTTCGTCTTCTGGAGAGTTCTCTCTGTGCCTATAAATACTGCATTTGGACCTGCGAGCAAAAACTGAAGAGAGAAGAGAGGAGAAATTGTTAGTTGTTGTAATTTTCATAGGTTTTTCTCTAGGTTTAGTTCTTTAGTCCCTCTTCTTCTTCCTAGATACTTTGTAAAAGAGAGAGATTGTGAGAGAGAGAGCTTGTGTAATCAAGGTGTGACAACTTGAAGCAACAAGGATTCATCCATTCTCCTTCCTCTACTTGAGCTTGGTTCTAGTTTACTTGCTTTCTTTAATTGCTTTCTTTACTTGCTTGCTTTAATTCCTTGCAATTTTATTCATGCTTTGTTTTACTTTTCTTATGGCTTGTACCTAACTTTTCTACCATGTACTAGCTAATCACTAGCCTTGCCATCTTCACTAACTCATGGGTGATTGCTTTATTTCATCTTGCAAGTTGGATGGTCTTCTCTTCTCCGATGGGTTAAACCACCCTTCATGCAATGGGAAAGTAATTAGATCAACACGCAAGACAAACCTACGCCGATGGAGTGACAACATGAGGCATGCCTTCACTATCACGGAGTTTGGTAAGCTTTGGCAAGGTAGTAAGGTAGGCTAGTCATGGTTTGATTCTTCAAGTTTACTTTCTTTTTAGTTGTTAGTCCAAAACCAATCTTCTTGATTTCTTTCCACTTTTCCACCATGAACATATCCATCCATTCTTTCATTTCTTATTCCATGATTGTTTTATTTTATTAAGCATAGAAGACACTTCGTTTACATTTCTTCACTACGATTCGTAACGCTTCTATCGCTAGCTCTCCCTGAGAATCGACTCGGTATAGCCTTATGCTATAGCGGAGATAAGAAAGGGATACATCGAACACATTTACAACAACCTTTCCCGTCTTAATCAAAATTTTCACACTTACACATTTTTGGGATGGAAACAAAGACCTAAAATGCCATAAAATAAATAAATAAAAAAATTAATAAAAAAGTAATAAAACATCATTTATTAAGCTGGATAATTATGCCTCAAGAAGCATGCTTATTCACGCCTAACGGTGAAAAACATCACTCATTAAGCTGGAGAATTATGTCTCAAGAAGCATGATTATTCACGCCTAACGGTGATCAAAGGAATAATCCCCTTTAGTTTTGTGGCCTTTTTTACTCGAGACCTTAAACCCGAGGGATATTTTCTCATCTGGTGCCCTAAGACCGTCTGGTTTGGGAGTCATCGGTTAAAGGCTCGCTACAAGGGTAAACTAGAAAGCCTAAACTAAGGGAAGAAAAAAAAGCAGAAAAAATATATATATATATAAATAAATAAATGGCTTGATGGTTGGAGTTGAAATCCCAGAAATTTTCACTGAACACGGTGTGCATATTATCTAGGTTTTATGAAAGATAAAGTATTCAATCCAATTTTGAACTCTTACCTTAATTGAAGACAAGATCTTGCATAGATACTAAGTTTAAGAAAGAATGATTATAGGTGGACTTATGACCTAAGATCACTTATATTTTTGTAAAAATAGTTCGAAAACGTGTCTCTCTTTCAAAATGCATTTTCAAAACACTAACATTTGTTTTCTTTCTTTATGGATTTTGTGGGTGTAATCCGCTGAAAACCCTCAGGAGACAACACTCCTCCTCTAGGGTAACCTAGAGGTTTAACGGCTTGTTGCACATGCTCAGTGCAATCGCGTCACCTGCGAAAGTGGTGTAATAAAATTGATAGTTTAGATTTTCTTTTTTCTTTATTTTTGCTCGGGACGAGCAAAAGAATAAGTGTGGGGGTGTGATTGTTACACAATTCTACATATTTTACCACATTATTCCCATGCATATTGACAATAAAAATGTGATTTTTACTCATCTTCTCTATATTTTTACAGGTCCACATCTGAAATGGAGAAAAGGCCCAAAATCTCTTTAATTAGCAATAATTAAAGAGATTAATTCAAAAGCCCAGAATAAAGCCCAAATTTGAGCCCAGGATCTAGAGAATTCTACGCAACAACTCAAGATTCTAGAAGGCCAAGTGGATAACAACCTCGTAACAAACTTGTAACAAAAATTTGGGATCCAACGACCACAAAAGTGCCGCGCCTTGCCGCGGATCCACCGCAAAATCTGGGCCATTCAATCCCAGATTTTGGCCACCTGTTCGTCTTCTGGAGAGTTCTCTCTGTGCCTATAAATACTGCATTTGGACCTGCGAGCAAAAACTGAAGAGAGAAGAGAGGAGAAATTGTTAGTTGTTGTAATTTTCATAGGTTTTTCTCTAGGTTTAGTTCTTTAGTCCCTCTTCTTCTTCCCTAGATACTTTGTAAAAGAGAGAGATTGTGAGAGAGAGAGCTTGTGTAATCAAGGTGTGACAACTTGAAGCAACAAGGATTCATCCATTCTCCTTCCTCTACTTGAGCTTGGTTCTAGTTTACTTGCTTTCTTTAATTGCTTTCTTTACTTGCTTGCTTTAATTCCTTGCAATTTTATTCATGCTTTGTTTTACTTTTCTTATGGCTTGTAGCTAACTTTTCTACCATGTACTAGCTAACCACTAGCCTTGCCATCTTCACTAACTCATGGGTGATTGCTTTATTTCATCTTGCAAGTTGGATGGTCTTCTCTTCAATATAAATGGTATAACAATATGAATTATGCAAGGCACAAATGCAAGCAATATATGATATGAATGATATGGCAATAAGAATGATGCTTTGCACAAATGAAAAGAGAGAGTTAGAGAGACAATGGATCAAACACAAAGGCCAAGATATGTTTCGAGGTTCGAGCACCTTGCTCTACATCCCCGCCTACACCACCGTGTAGGATTTCCAATCCACTATCTCCCACCGAGGGAACCTCTACCAAAGAGGATTTGTTACAACACTAGGAGTACCTAACTCCTCTCTCAAACAACCACCTCACAACCGAGGGGTAAGCCAACAACCAACACCTCTACCGAAGAGGTTTACAACCAAACTCCACCTCTCACTAGAGGGAGCAAACAACAATCTCCACCTCTGCCAAAGAGGGAGCAAACCAATCACCTCAAATCCACAACCTCAACCTCTACTAAAGAGGGAGCAACCAAATAATGAGGGTTTACAATGGGTGGTCTCTTTTAACCACAAACAATCTCTCCTTTTCCACAAACAAAAAGATCCTGATAGAATAGGATAGAAGATAAGCTCAAGTGTGGAAAATTAGGTGTTTGGAAAACAAAAACTCAAAGAAAAATACTTGGGAAAACTCCTGTAAAAGATAGAAAATGAAAGCCAAGACAAATCCCCCAAAATTTTCTTTTCTTTGATTTTTCCAAAAACCTAAAACAATTAAGATTGGAAGTTTAAAACCCAAAAAATCTTTTGAAAAACTTGTTTTAAACTCTGGGAAACAGGGAATTTTTCTCTTGTAAAAACCTTAGCCAAAATCCCAAAGAGTTGGGGTTTATATAGGCCAAACAAGAAACTAGCCGTGAGGCTGATGTGGCAGCCTGACAGGCTACCGGTCGGCCGGCCCGGCCGACCGCCAACGGTCATAAATGTGACCGTTGGGGCACCCCGGTCGACCTGTCCGCTCGACCCAAACAAACAGAGAGCACTGCTCTCAGACTCGGTCGACCCAGACGGTCGACCGTCCCTGTATCTGCCAAACGTGCACAGATCTGTGCACGTCGGTCGACCGGCCCGGTCGACCGACTTCATCCCAAGTCGACTTGGTCAGAAGACTAATCGACTGGTTGAAGCCTGGAACAGAAAACTAGGTCAGAAAAACAGTTTAAAAATATTTTGAAAAATCTTTTAAGTCTTCTAAAAATTCACAAAACTTGTTTTAACATTTTATATTGAAACATAAACAAGCGATAAAAATTTCAAGACATATATCAATCATATCAATTCATTTTTTAGTCTTGCAAATTTTATCAAAACCAACACTTGTATTTTTATCAAACTTGATTTTTCCAAAACATGAATAGGATAGTCAAAATAAGTTTGTCTAGCAAGTTTAAAGCATGTATGTATATCTAGAACATATCTAATATACATAAGAATAAAGTAAACTTGTTTTGATCTATTATTCATGAAAACCAAATCCAAAACATGAAACGTGTGTGTTTGTGCACTTGAGCATATCAACTATACTAAGCTTTACAATATGGATCTAAAATACACTATCTAAACTATGGATACCTAAGTCTTCTTGACGATCTCCATCTTCAAGTAGACCCGATCCGAAACTCCATCCATGGGCTAGGCAAAGTGTGATCTTGAAGCTATGGCCCAGAAATCACCATGAAAAGCTTCTAAATTCCTTTGTTGAAGCTAATCACCAACTAATATCTTGTTATATAATCTGAGACTAAAAACACAGATTATTAGTAAACATAACTACATGAGTTAATCATCATCAAAACTAAAGTGGAAGGCCTTTGGGCCAACAATCTCCCCCTTTTTGATGATGACAAAACTCATGGAGTTATATATGCATGGATTAAAGTTAAGCTTCAAAGAAGCTCCCCCTTAACTCATGCATAACACAAATAAACATAAATATGCATGAATGACAATGCATAAACAAGATACTCTAGATACCAAATGAAATATTTGTTGGCCCAAAGGCCTTCCACTCTAGTTTTGATGATGATTAACTCATGTAGTTATGTGTACTAATAATCTTATGTTATTTAGTTTCAGATCATTAATCAAGTTATTAGTTGGTGATTAGCTTCAACAAGATGATTTGGAAGCTTTCACATGTTGATTAAAGAGCCCGAGCGTCAAAGATCACATATAGCACTTGCTCAGTGGATCATGGAGTTTTGGATCGAGTCGGCTTGGAGATTGCGCTCTACAAGAAGACTTCGGTACCATAGTTTAGTTTTGTATTTAGATCCAAATTGTAAAGATTAGAATAGTATGATATGCTAAAGTTCACAACACACACGTTTCATGTTTTGGTTTTCGGTTTTTGGTTTAACCAATCTTGGTTTGCATGAATAGATTTTATATCAAAACAAGTTTACATGGTTTAATGTATATTAGATTTGTTCTATATACATGCATGCTTCAACTCTTAGACAAACTTACTTTGATATACATATTTCATGTGTTTTAGGTTTTGTGTTTTAACAAAACTTATTTTTGGAATTAAAGACAAAAACTATGATATATATATGTTTCATGTATATTGGATTTCTATCCATATGCATCATGCTTCAAAGTGTTTAAATATCATGTTTTTGTATTTGGAAGAGTTTTGGACAAAACGTATTCTCTATTCAAAATTCAAGTTTAGAAAATACAGTTTTTGGTTTTTGGTAAAAATGATGAGACACAAAAATAGTTCATATTGATTGATATTTGAGCTAAACTTTTTACCACATGTTTATATATCAATGCAAAGTGATAAAACTATTTTTGGTGATTTTTAGGAGTGTTAAAAGATTTTTCAAAATATTTTTTAAACTGTTTTTCTGACTCAGTTTTCTGTTCCAGGCTTCAACCAGTCGACTAGTCTTTGGACCAAGTCGACTTGTCATGAAGTCGGTCGACCGACGTGCACAGTTCTGTGCACGTTTGGCAGACACGGGACGGTCGACCGTCCGGGTCAACCGGGTCTGAGAGCAGAGCTCTCTGTTTGTTTGGGTCGACCGGGGCGGTCGACCGGTAGCTGCAAACGGGCAAATTTGACCGTTGGACGGTCGACCAGACTGGTCGACCGGCAGTGTATTTCTGGCATTTTCAGCTGCCAACGGCTATATTTTTCTGGGGTCTGTAAATACCCCATTGGAAAGAGTTTTTCTCTAAGATTTTTTGGTGCGAATTTTTCCCTACTCTCTAGTGTTTTAACAGCAATTAAAAGAAGTTTTTGAACTCATATTGAACAATCTATTTGGAGTTTTTGCTAGGGTTTGGAAAATCAAAGAAAAGGATTTTTGGGAAAAGAGTTTTGATTCATCTTCTCTATCTTTGTTTCAGTTTTTCCTAAGGATTTTTCTTTGTGATTTGTGATTTCCATTCCATTGGTTTTCTCCACACTTGAGCTAAAATCTACTATCTCTTCTATAGGATCTTTGTGTGGGAGAAAGAAATTGTTTGTGGTTGTTTGTTAGACAACCAAGTTAAAAACCCAATCTTTACTTGGCTTTGTGCCTTGGGTTGTATCCCTCAAGTTGTGAGGTGATCCGTGTTTGCTTTGTGCTAATCCCTCAAGTTGTGAGGTGATTGTTTTTTTGGATTGGGGCTTGCCTCAAGGAGGAGGTTGTGGTTGTAAAGAGAGGAGTTGGGTACTCCTTGTGAGAGTTCTTTGTGGACTTGCTAGTGGATTTGAAATCCTTCGTGTGTCGAAGGCGGGGATGTAGAGCTGGGTGCTCGAACCTCGAAACATATCTTGTTGTTTGTGCTTGATACATTGACTCTCTCTATCTCTCTCTTTACTTTGTGCCTTGCAACTATTCATATTGTGCATTCATAATTGCTTGGCTTGGTTGTGTGTGCATCACTTGTTGATTGCACTTGAGTGTATTGCATTAAGTTTTTAAATTCCGCATTGAGTTCATAAATTAGCTATATCACCTATTCACTCCCCCTCTAGGTGATTTTCAATTGGTATCAGAGCCTACGCTCTTGATATTTAGGTTTAACCACCTAGGAGTGAGATCATGGTTTGCTAATCTTCATTTGCATTTTCATTTGCACTCATTTAGTTTGCACTCATGGATAGCCCTCCTATGTTTGACCATTTTAGACTTGATACTTGGAAGGTAAATATAAGTAGGCATTTAAAATCACTAGGTCATCTTGTTTATCAAACCTCCACTTCAGAATCCTTCCATAATAGTAGTAAACACAAAACGGCTAATGCATTAGAACTTAGAGCACTTAGAGAATCTCTTAATGAACATCTTTTACCTGTATTTGATCATTATGATTCGGCTTTTGCAGTTTGGAGCATATTAACTTCTCCCGAGCTTTCAAGGATTATCAACAAGTTGAGAGGATCTAGGAGAGAAAAGTCCGAAGAGCATTGCTTCATGGTCCAAGGGAATCACTCCCTTGAGGTATAATCAGACACTCAATTAGATGATAGCTCTAGTTCCTATTGTGATGGTTGTTTAGAAGCTCAAACTTTAAATATGGAACTTGCCACAAAGCTTGAAAATTTCTTGGAAAAACACAAACTTTTGAAAGAGGATAATCTTGTTTTGAAAAATGAATTAACAGATTTATGTTCTAATTTTGAATTGATTTTGGAAGAAAAGGAAGAGATCACTAGTGAACGTGACTCACTAAGATCTCAATTAGACCTTGCTCTTAATGAGATTGAAGTTTTGAAAAGCAAAAATGATTGTGATGATGTTGTGAAAAACAATGAGGTTTTATCTTCAAAATTGGATTTTGTTTTAAAAGATAACCTTGTTTTAAAAATAAAATTGAGTCCATTACAAAAGAATTGGATTTGGTTTTAAAGAAAAATGAATCTTTAAAAATTGAAATTGATTCTCATGTGTGCCATGCTAGTATAGCTTCTTCTTCTTGCACACCTCTTGCATGCTCCACTTTATCTTCAACTATTGAAAATGATATAAATGTTTTGAAGAAAAGTGTTGATTGTTTGGGCTCCACTTTGAGCCAATGTGCTTTAAATCATACACGTTTGGAAACCTTGGTTCGCAAGAAACAAGGTCCATCTTTGCATGCACACCCGACACGGCATACACATGCTTTCCACGGACACAACCATGACATGTCTGCTCATGTGTACACATGTACACATTGTGGTCGAAAAGGCCATCTTGCTAGATTTTGCTATGATCGCTCACATAATGAAAATTTAGCATGTAATCTTGTTTGGGTTAGAAAAGAAACTAACCCCTATGGACCCAAAAGAAAATGGGTACCAAAAGCCACCTCCTTGACTTTTGATGTAGGTGGGAGCTCTCGCATCACGTGAGAGTATTGGTGCCTTGAGGTGGATGCGTTCTAAGCTTAAAAGAGAACCATTTGGATGCTTCACTCTCAAGGGGATTTGGTGGGAGGACCACCGTGGTTTGGAGAACTAGAGATGCACCTTCATCGGTTTTGGTATCATTCTCTAACTCCCATTTTTATTTACATGCTTTTTCATGTTCATCAATTTATAGCATGCCTTGTTTTATTGTTCACTATGCTTAAGTTCATGTTGATTAGATTAGTGTTATACATGTATAGCTTTTGAGATCACCCATGTTTAGTATGGACCCATATTTTGTGTTCTCTTTATGTTTTAGCTATCATGTTAATCATAGATCTAATGCACATGTCTTTGTCATGCTAATCATATGGTTGACTATGACTTTTTGTTTTAATAATTCATGTTTTTGATTAGTATGATCATTTTTGTGATTTTCATGTTGATCTATGTGTCATTTTATACTTCATGATTTGAATATATGTTTAGATGTTAGTTTTCATGAAAACTAGGATTTATACTTGTACATAGAATGGGCAACAAGTAAATCTTTTTATGTTTGTGCTTGAATGCCTATTTGTACCCATTAGATGTGCTAATATAGTCTAGTTTTGATGATTCAAGCATTCTAACTTGTATTCCTCAATTTGGATATGTTTTCATGATCATGTGTTTTAACTTCATGTATATGTCTATCCTGTCCAAACTATTGATTATACATGTACATCCTTGAGCCACGTGCCTTCATGCATATACTTTTGTGGACTAATTGTGTTTAGGATATGTATGTATACTTTAGCTTGTACATGACATACATATGCCTTGAAGTTTAAATCGCTTGGATAAATTTCATGTTTACTAGGTGATTTCACATTAATGATGAAGTTCATTTTTTTTGTTGATTTCAATTGGTGATTTCACATCCTAGATTAATTTCATGTTTTCAATATTGAGCCTGATTGTCCATTTTCATGTTGATACGTTTCTCACAACTCTTGTACACTCACCTTATTTAATGTTTTCTCATGACTTTGTTTTCATGAGTACAAATTGTGCTATATGGATTTTGAGTGTTTTAGTGCCATGTGGTTTACATGTGTCTTCATGAAAAATATTTTTGTTATTCCTTATTTGAAGGATCTCATACTAGTTGATTCATATAACTAGTTGTGATATTCTTCCTTGGTAGTAGTTTTCAAACATACTATATTTGTAAACTATTTTCGAAAACCCCTACCATCAAAGGGTGGTTGGATGGGAGACCATGCTCATGTATGCTTTATTGTGAAAATCATTTTAAACTTGAACATGAAATGGGTGGTAGGAATATGAAGTATACACTTGATCTTATTGTTGTTTCAATTGGTATCATTGAATTCTTTCAATTGGTATCAATCTTGACATTTCTTGTATACTCGTATATTTGTATGTATGTATGCTTTCATTTCAAAGAATATCAATTTCAATTGGTATCTACTTTTCATACATATATATGTTTTATTTGTGCTTACTATATCCCTATATCTTTAAGCACAAATCTTGTTTATGATGATAAGCTTGAGTTTTAACTTTGTTTCAATTGATCTAGTTTTCAATTGGTATCTTAATTCGAACCTTATCATAAGTTTTTATTGGTATTTCATAAAGGGGGAGAAAATCTTGTATTTCATCTTTCAATTGATTTTTAGTATTCCACTCCCTTACTTTATGATAGAGAATAATAATTTCAATTGGCAATAATTTCTATTGGTATCAAAATCAAATTTGTTTATATACTTAAAAATATAATAATTTCAATTGGTATTAAGATCTATGTTTAATTTCAATTGATATCAAGAATGTTTATTTACAATTGGTATGTTGTTTGTTTACTTATCAATTGGTATCAAGATTTTTGTTTTTCAATTGGTATAATTTCATTTTTTAATTGGTATCAAAATGCACTTCATTAACACAATTTTTAATTGGAATCATATTTGAGTTTAGACAAAAAGGGGGAGAGCATCCCTTGATTGATTCCTTGTTTTGAATATAAAAAGAATATGTTTTTATTAGTTTTGTAAATAAGGGGAGAAGAATTTCTTTTAATCGGAATATGTTTTTATTTGTTTTGCTTTTAACCCCTTTGTTGATGTTTGACAAAAAGAGGGAGAAGAATTTGAGTTTATATGCATGTTTGTATGCATGTTTTATGTTTTTTTATATTTAGTTCAATTAGTATCAAAAGTATTATTTAAAGTACATGTTTAGTTTTGGTATCAAGAGTTTGTAAAAGAGATCATTAGATCATTAGTTTTGTTTTACATATATTGAGTTTAATTGGTATCTAGAACATGTTTATTTGTTTAGTTTAATTGGTATCAAGAGCATGTTTATTTATTTTTGCTAATTGGTATCTAGAACATGTGTATTTGTTTTTGAGAATTTCATTGGTATCTTCCATTGGTTTCTAGAGCCATTTATTGTATTATGCATATCTATGCATGCTTCATGTTTTATAATTTCATTGGTATCTAGAGCCATTTATTAGTTGTTTATCCTATGCATGAGTTAAGGGGGAGCTTCTTTGAAGCTTAACTTTAATCCATGCATATATATAACTCCATGAGTTTTGTCATCATCAAAAAGGGGGAGATTGTTGGCCCAAAGGCCTTCCACTCTAGTTTTGATGATGATTAACTCATGTAGTTATGTGTACTAATAATCTTGTGTTATTTAGTTTCAGATCATTAATCAAGTTATTAGTTGGTGATTAGCTTCAACAAGATGATTTGGAAGCTTTCACATGTTGATTCAAGAGCCCGAGCGTCAAAGATCACATATAGCACTTGCTCAGTGGATCATGGAGTTTTGGATCGAGTCGGCTTGGAGATTGCGCTCTACAAGAAGACTTCGGTACCATAGTTTAGTTTTGTGTTTAGATCCAAATTGTAAAGATTAGAATAGTATGATATGCTAAAGTTCACAACACACACGTTTCATGTTTTGGTTTTCGGTTTTTGGTTTAACCAATCTTGGTTTGCATGAATAGATTTTATATCAAAACAAGTTTACATGGTTTAATGTATATTAGATTTGTTCTATATACATGCATGCTTCAACTCTTAGACAAACTTACTTTGATATACATATTTCATGTGTTTTAGGTTTTGTGTTTTAACAAAACTTATTTTTGGAATTAAAGACAAAAACTATGATATATATATGTTTCATGTATATTGGATTTTTATCCATATGCATCATGCTTCAAAGTGTTTAAATATCATGTTTTTGTATTTGGAAGAGTTTTGGACAAAACGTATTCTCTATTCAAAATCCAGTTTAGAAAATATAGTTTTTGGTTTTTGGTAAAAATGATGAGACACAAAAACAGTTCATATTGATTGATATTTGAGCTAAACTTTTTACCACATGTTTATATATCAATGCAAAATGATAAAACTATTTTTGGTGATTTTTAGGAGTGTTAAAAGATTTTTAAAAATATTTTTTAAACTGTTTTTCTGACTCAGTTTTCTGTTCCAGGCTTCAACCAGTCAACTAGTCTTCGGACCAAGTCGACTTGGCATGAAGTCGGTCGACCGGGTCGGTCGACCGACGTGCACAGTTCTGTGCACGTTTGGCAGACACGGGACGGTCGACCGTCCGGGTCGACCGGGTCTGAGAGCAGAGCTCTCTGTTTGTTTGGGTCGACCGGGGCGGTCGACCGGTAGCTGCAAACGGGCAAATTTGACCGTTGGACGGTCGACTGGACCGGTCGACCGGCAGTGTATTTCTGGCATTTTCAGCTGCCAACGACTATATTTTTCTGGGGTCTATAAATACCCCATTGGAAAGAGTTTTTCTCTAAGATTTTTTGGTGCGAATTTTCCCTACTCTCTAGTGTTTTAACAGCAATTAAAAGAAGTTTTTGAACTCATATTGAACAATCTATTTGGAGTTTTTGCTAGGGTTTAGAAAATCAAAGAAAAGGATTTTTGGGAAAAGAGTTTTGATTCATCTTCTCTATCTTTGTTTCAGTTTTTCCCAAGGATTTTTCTTTGTGATTTGTGATTTCCATTCCACTGGTTTTCTCCACACTTGAGCTAAAATCTACTATCTCTTTTATAGGATCTTTGTGTGGGAGAAAGAAATTGTTTGTGGTTATTTATTAGACCACCAAGTTAAAAACCCAATCTTTGCTTGGCTTTGTGCCTTGGGTTGTATCCCTTAAGTTGTGAGGTGATCCGTGTTTGCTTTGTGCTAATCCCTCAAGTTGTGAGGTGATTGTTTTGTTGGATTGGAGCTTGCCTCAAGGAGGAAGTTGTGGTTGTAAAGAGAGGAGTTGGGTACTCCTTGTGAGAGTTCTTTGTGGACTTGCTAGTGGATTAGAAATCCTTCGTGTGTCGAAGGCGGGGATGTAGAGCTGGGTGCTCGAACCTCGAAACATATCTTGTTGTTTGTGCTTGATCCATTGACTCTCTCTAGCTCTCTCTTTACTTTGTGCCTTGCAACTATTCATATTGTGCATTCATAATTGCTTGGCTTGGTTGTGTGTGCATCACTTGTTGATTGCACTTGAGTGTATTGCATTAAGTTTTTAAATTCCGCATTGAGTTCATAGATTAGCTATATCACCTATTCACCCCCCCTCTAGGTGATTTTCAATATTCAAAACAAAACATGCTCTAGATACCAAAACAAAACATGAAATTAACATTAAACTATATTAAACTTAATATATGCAAAAACGTAAGTATGCATATATCTTTCTCCCCCTTTTTGTCAATCATCAACAAAGGGGTAAAAACACAAAAACAAATTTTTCTCTCCCTTTTTGTCAAAAAAAAAAGATCAATAAGGGGTTCAATTCATAAAAGTTTATATGCGATATACATTTATGAAGAGGAAGACGCTAAGTTGGCTTCCCTACACATATACATTACATGAAGGAGGGATGACAAGCCCTAATTTACATAACGTATAATATGTAATGCATAAGAGGAGATGTGAAGCTTCCCCTACACACGTGTACCACATAAAGAAGAGTTGTCAAGCTCTTCAATATACAATACACTCAACATGAATCTATATGTAGAAGAGATGTTAAGCTCTCCTTGCATATAGGAAATACATATCAAAACATAATTAAAAATATTAGAGCTTTTGTAAAACAAGTTAAAATCTTCTTCCCCTTTTTGTCTAAAGCAAAACACAAGGTCAATAAGGGGTGTGTTCAAACAACTATGATACCAATTAAAAATATGACAATGAAGTGCATATTGATACCAATTGAAAAATGAACATAAAAACAAAATCTTGATACCAATTGTAAATATTTATCGTTTTGAGCATATGATACCAATTTAAATTGTTTATCAAAAACAAATAATATTAAATTTAAAACTATTATTTTCTATCATAAAACAAGGGAGTGGAATACTAAATACCAATTGAAAGATAATATACGAGATTTTCTCCCCCTTTATGAAATACCAATAAACACTATGCATAGGCTTGAAATAAGATACCAATTGAAAAATAAATCAATTGAAATAAAAATAAAGTTCAAGCTCTAGCAAAAATAAGATTTGTGCTCAAGATATAGAAATATAGTAGCACAAATAAAACATGAGTATGTGTATGAAATAGAATGAGTACCAATCACCAATAGATGATACCAAATGAAAGCATACATACACAATAAACATATGAGTATACAAAAAGATCAAAATTGATACCAATTGAAAGAGTTCAATGATATCAATTGAATAACAATAGTAGCATGGTATAACTCATATAATCTACCACCCAATCATGGTTCAAGTTTTAAATGATTTTCATTTGAAAGCATACAAGAACATGATCGCCCATCCTTCCACCCGTAGACGGTAGGGGTTTTCAAAAATAGATTTGAAAATATATGTATGTTTGAAAACATTTACCAAATGAAGAATATGAACTAGTTAAATTGAAAAACTTTTCAACTAGTACGAAATCCTTCAGCAAGGAATATACTAAAATAATTGTCATAAAACACATGTAAATCACATAGTACTTAAAAACACTCAATATTTAATAAGGTCCATACATGCTCATGAAAACATACTCATGAGAATATTATTAAAAAAATGGTGAGTGTACAAGTAATGTGTGACATGGCATTATGAAATTTCCAATTAAGTTCAAAATTCCTTGAAATAATGAAAATCATCAAAATTATTTAATCTTCAAGGTATATGTATGTCTTATACAAGCTAAAAGTATACATACATATCCAAACACAAAGAGTCCACAAATTATATTCATTAAGGCACGTGGCTCAAAAGGATAAACATGTATATCTAATAATTTGGACAAGATAGACATATACATGAAGTTTAAACAAATAAAAACGAAATCAAGAAAAACTAAATTTTCACCAAAACAAAATTTCATTTCAAGGTATATGTATGAATTTTCAAACATGAAGTATACATACATATCCCTAAACACAATTGAGTCCATATATAGATTTGCATGAAAGGCAAATGACTCAAGGGGTATATATGTATATCTTAAAGTTTGGCAAAATACACATATACATGAAGTGAAACACACAATCATAAAACAAATCTAAAAATAGGAATACAAGTTTAAAATATATGAATCATCAAAACTAGACTATACTAACACATCTAATGGGTACTAATAAGCAATCAAGCCCAAATATATATATAGATTTATTTGTGGCCCACTATATGCACAAGTATAAATCCTAGTCTTAATGAAGACTAACATCTAAACATATATTCAAAGCATGAAGCATCAAAAATAAATATAAAAATCATCATGATAAAACTAAAACACGATTACTATGTAAATTCACATGTATTAGATTCATGATGTACATTATAGCTTAAACAAAAGTGAGAACACTAAGTATGGGTTCATATAAGCATGTGTGTCTCAATTACTATACATGTGTTTCAAGGATCTAATAAACATGGTATTTACATACTAATCCATAGACAATGAAACATGCTATAAAACATCAAAACATGCTAATAATTATAAGAAGGAAAAGCATGTAATAAATGGGAGTTTAGGAATTGTTACCAAAACCTAGAAGGCAACTTTCCTTGTCTCCAAACCATGGTGGTCATCTCCACCAAATCTTCCCTTGAAAGTGATGCATCCAATTGATTTCCTTTAAGTTCGGAACGCATCCACTCCAAGTTGCCACCACTCTCACGTCATGTGAGAGCCCACACCTACATCAGAAATAGGAGGGGTGGTCTTTGGTACCCATATCTTTTGGGTCCATGGGGGTTAGTCTCATTTCTAACCCAAACAAAATTCTTTGCTAAATTTGAAGTATGTAATCTATCAAAGCAAAATTTAGCAAGGTGGCCCTTACGTCAACAATGTGTACAAGTGTACACATGAGCATACATATGGTGATGGGTGTGTCCGTGAGGAGCATGTGTATGCCGTGAAGGGTGTGCATGCATAATAGGAACTTGTTTCTTTCGAACCAAGAATTCCAAGCGTGTATGGTTCATGGCACATTGGCTCATAGTGGAGCCCAAACAATCCATTTTCTTCTTTATTAATTTTATATCATTTTCAATCAAAGAAGAAGTGGAGCATGCAATAGGTGAAGTGTGTGATACTACCCTAGCATGGCAAACATGTGCATCCATCTTATTTTGCAAAACAATGTTTTTCTTTAAACATACATCTAAATCATTTGAAATAGAAATTATTTTATTTTTCAAAGCAAGATTCTCTTTTAAAATAAAATCAATTTTTGAAGACAAGTTTTCATTTTTCTTCAACATTGTTTCACAATTATTTTTAGATTTTAAAACTTCATTTTCTTTTAGTGCAAGTTCTAATTGAGATCTCAATGAATCCCTTTCATTATAGACCTCAACCTTCTCTTGCAAAACATTGTTAAGTCTAGATTGCAAACTTTTATTTTCATTTTCAAGGCCTAGACTTTTCTTTTTCAAAATTTTATATTTTTCAATCAATTTTTCACAAACAATTGAGAGTTCTTCATTCAAAGCATGGGCATCAAAATTATCATCACATGAAGAACTAGAACAATCATCACTGTCTAAGTGGGTTTCCGATTGTACCTCAAGGGAGTCATTCCCTTGGACCATGAAGCATTGTGAGTCGGATTCTCCACTAGACTCCTCCGGTTGGATTTGTACTTGAAGCTCGGAGGTGGTGGTTGTGGTTGACAACATATTCCACACTGCAAAGGCGGAATCAAAGTTAGAAGCAAGCATAAGATAATCTTTAGGTAGTGTGCTTCTAATAGCCTCAAGGGCAAGTGCATTAGCCCCTATATGATCACCATTTTACCAAGATAGCATTTCTTGGTAGTGGCAAGGAAGACATGCAAACCTAGGGTCTTTAAGTACATGGACATCCTATACTTCCAAACAACAATGTTGGAAGGATCAAAACTAGGTGGGGTCATGAAGTCCATGGTAAACTATATGTGTGCAAGCAAACAAATGCAAACAATAGATTAGCAAATAAAGGATCTCACTCCTAGAATGTTAAGCCTAATATCAGGAGCACTAGCTCTGATACCAATTGAAAAAACACCTAGAGGGGGGTGAATAGGTGTAAGTGCTAATCTTAAAATTAAGTGCTCTAAATGCGGAAGCTTAAAACAATTTTGCAATCACACTTAATACAATCAACAAGTGTAGCCGAATTCCCCGTGAAGGGCTCTGGACTAACTCCTCTTGATTCCCTTAGATATGGGTTGAGGTGCTATGTGAAGCTCTTGTTGATTAAGTACAAGTGAGGCACACACAAACAACCAAGCATATAAATGGTATAGCAATATGAATTATGCAAGGCACAAATGCAAGCAATATATGATATGAATGATATGGCAATAAGAATGATGCTTTGCACAAATGAAAAGAGAGAGAGAGTTAGAGAGACAATGGATCAAACGCAAAGGCCAAGATATGTTTCGAGGTTCGAGCACCTTGCTCTACATCCCCGCCTACACCACCGTGTAGGATTTCCAATCCACTATCTCCCACCGAGGGAACCTCTACAAAAGAGGATTTGTTACAACACTAGGAGTACCTAACTCCTCTCTCAAACAACCACCTCATAACCAGGGGTAAGCCAACAACCAACACCTCTACCGAAGAGGTTTACAACCAAACTCCACCTCTCACTAGAGGGAGCAAACAACAATCTCCACCTCTACCAAAGAGGGAGCAAACCAATCACCTCAAATCCACAACCTCAACCTCTACCAAAGACGGAGCAACCAAATAATGAGGGATTACAATAGGTGGTCTCTTTCAACCACAAACAATCTCTCCTTTTCCACAAACAAAAAGATCCTGATATAATAGGATAGAAGATAAGCTCAAGTATGGAAAATTAGGTGTTTGGAAAACAAAAACTCAAAGAAAAATACTTGGGAAAACTCTTGTAAAAGATAGAAAATGAAAGCCAAGACAAATCTCCCAAAATTTTCTTTTCTTTGATTTTTCCAAAAACCTAAAATAATTAAGATTGGAAGTTTAAAACCCAAAAACTCTTTTGAAAAACTTGTTTTAAACTCTGGGAAACTGGGAATTTTTTTCTTGTAAAAACCTTAGCCAAAATCCCAAAGAGTTAGGGTTTATATAGGCCAAAACAGAAACTAGCCGTTAGGCTGATGTGGCAGCCTGACAGGCTACCGGTCGGCCGGCCCGGCCGACCGCCAACGGTCAGAAATGTGACCGTTGGGGCACCCCGGTCGACCGGTCCGGTCGACCCAAACAAACAGAGAGCACTGCTCTCAGACTCGGTCGACCCTGACGGTCGACCGTCCCTGTATCTGCCAAACGTGCACAGATCTGTGCACGTCGGTCGACCGGCCCGGTCGACCGACTTCATCCCAAGTCGACTTGGTCAGAAGACTAGTCGACTGGTTGAAGCCTGGAACAGAAAACTAGGTCAGAAAAACAGTTTAAAAATATTTTGAAAAATCTTTTAAGTCTTCTAAAAATCCACAAAACTTGTTTTAACATTTTATATTGAAACATAAACAAGTGATAAAAATTTCAAGACATATATCAATCATATCAATTCATTTTTGAGTCTTGCAAATTTTATCAAAACCAACACTTGTTTTTTTATCAAACTTGATTTTTCCAAAACATGAATAGGATAGTCAAAATAAGTTTGTCTAGCAAGTTTAAAGCATGTATGTATATCTAGAACATATCTAATATACATAAGAATAAAGTAAACTTGTTTTGATCTATTATTCATGAAAACCAAATCCAAAACATGAAACGTGTGTGTTTGTGCACTTGAGCATATCAACTATACTAAGCTTTACAATATGGATCTAAAACACACTATCTAAATTATGGGTACCTAAGTCTTCTTGACGATCTCCATCTTCTAGTAGACCCGATCCAAAACTCCATCCATGGGCTAGGCAAAGTGTGATCTTGAAGCTATGGCCCTGGAATCACCATGAAAAGCTTCTAAACTCTTTTGTTGAAGCTAATCACCAACTAATATCTTGTTATATAATCTGAGACTAAAAATACAAGATTATTAGTAAACATAACTACATGAGTTAATCATCATCAAAACTAGAGTGGAAGGCCTTTGGGCCAACAGATTGGGCCGCATTTTGTGGACCAATCAGACCACCACCTTAAGGTAGTATTTTCCTTCCCTGTTATCTTTTCATGCATCTATGCATTAATTCATACATTGAGGACAATGCATGAGATAGGTGTGGGGGAGGGTTCTAACATAACATAAGTTTTTCTTTTTATTAAAATTTTTTTAACATTTTCTTTACTTTTAAAAACTTTTTTAAAATAGAAACAATATTTTGACATATTTTTTGTAAGAAATTAAGTCAATTTTAAGAAATAGGAAAATCAAAATATTTTGACATATTTTTAGAGTTAGGAAGATAATTTGTCAAAGTAATTTAGTCTTGATCTTTACCTTAATGAAATATGCACACTTCATACACTTACACACTTAGGGTTCAAAAAACAAAGATTCTTGATTGCTAAAATAAATGAACAACCAATGAGTTTAAGAATGTACCGTGTAGCTCGTGGCTAACGGGTCGTGTCCACAAGGAGGGATGCGATGGAAGCTTTTCGATGAGTCGTTTTAAAAACAAGGAATTTGTGTTCGTTCTTTAGGAAAAAGAGAGTGTATGGAAAAGAGATGAAAAAGAGAAATTTCAACTTTTAGAAAGGATTTGGAGAAGGTGATTTGTAAAAAAGTTTTAAGAAGTGTGATGTTGGTTTATAATATGAAATCAAATCTGGGCTTACTATCTTCCTACTCAATTGTTCATTCTTCTCTTAAAGTGTTAAGTCCCTCAAGTTATCATTTGCAAAACTTAAAGTTGCCTTATCTTTAGAAAGGTTTAAGTAAAGCACATAAGATGCAGAAGGTTTGAGTCCTTTTTCTTCAAGAAAGAGTTGGAAACGGATATTAAAACATAAAGCGCGAAGAAGCAAGAATGAATTAAAAATGATTCACAAGAAGTTCAAGAAAGAATGGTAAATTCAATTATCCATACCCATCCTCATGTGCCTTCAAGAACACTTTCAAAAAGAAAGGCTTTTAAGGGAGGCATGCATATGAGTCATCGGGACTTTGCTTTTAAAAACAGAAGAGAAGAAAACAAAAGAGAGTCGATAGCTAGCCCAGAAAACGTGTTTAGCTACTTATGGAAAGCGAAGAAAACAACGACATAATGTAAAGCATACCGTACTGCAAGTGAAAGAGAAATCGGCCCGATCTTTGTATTGATGTCACTTCAACCTTCAAGTACAAGCTCTCAGTTCTCTCTCTCACAAAATTTTGAAACTGGACTACAACTTAAAAAGCAAGATTACAACTTTCTTTCTAGCTAATAATGAACCTAGATCCTAAGAAAATAAGTGCAAAATTTAATCCTAGTCTTCGCTGCCTTTTTCTCTGCTGAAAGAGGTATTTATAACCAAAAACCAGAGAATCATGATCCCGGGAACGTTGGGGGAGCAAACGCTCCCCCAACTGAATTCAGTTGGCCGCAGAAATGCGGCTTGGGCCGCATTTCTGCGGCACTGGTGTGGCCACGTGGCCACACCAAAGGGGAGGAGGTCCCTTGTTTGAAGTGGGGCTCGTATCTCCTGCTGGTTTTCTTGTTGCTGCTTCAACCACTGACTGAATCGGCTTTTGATTTTCTAGCTTCGATTCCTCGATTCAAGGAGAGTTTTTCTCAACCCCTTGATATGCCAAGATATAGCCTAGACCTCTTCACTTCGAATTTATTCTGAATTAATTCAGAATAAAGTGGGCTTTTGGGCTTGTTCTCCTTTTATTCCTTTGAGCATTTGGGCCTACATTTAGCAAAGAAAAAAGACACTTATTAATATCATTTATTAGCAAACAAGTGTGGTAAAGTGACAACATGAATGCAATGTATGTGACAAATCAATTCTTATGCCTTATAAAAAAAAAAGAAAAAAAATATATCTACGAAAGATGAACAAATCTAATTATTGATTAGTTAGGTGCTTTGGCCTAAATAAGCCTTGGTATTTATGTGATAGATGATTAGATAAGTTTGAGAAATATATATATATATATAAATCCTCTGATTAAGCTAGGTATTTGTGCCTAATAAAGCGTAAGTATTCACGCCTAAAAGGGGTTCATATAATAAAATCCTTAGTTTGTGGCCTTATTTGCTCGAGTCCTTAAGTCCTTGGGGTGTTTTCTCATCCGGTGCCTTAAGACCGTTTGTTTGGGAGTCATCGATTAAAGGCTCGTTACATGAGCAGATTAGAAAGCCTAATAGAATTAAGAAATAATACCACAAATATATATATATATATATATATATATATATATATATATATATATATATATATATATATATATATATATATATATATAAGGCATACGAGTTAGAGTTAATGAACCCTTTGTTAAAATTTTCACGGTCACAAGGTGCATATGACTTAGGGTAAAGTAATAGATAGACTAAATGAGAAGTACAATTTGACTCCTTACATTGATTGATAACAAATTTTTGAATAGAAGCTAAGTTTAAAAATGAAATTTGAGTTTTCTTATAACTTATAGATTACTTAAATCTTACAATTATATTTCAAATATTTTTCTCTTTCAACATGCTTTTCGAAAATGCTAACTCATTGTTTCTCTTTCTTTATGGATTTTGTGGGTGTAATCCACTGAAAACCCTCACGAGACAAAACTCGTCCTCTAGGGGTAGCCTAGAGGTTTAATGGCTTGTTGCACAAGCTCGGTGCAATCGCGTGGCCTACGAAAGTGGTCTAATAATCTTTGGTTTAGTTTTGTTGTTTTGCTCGAGGACGAGCAAAAGAAAGGTGTGGGGGTGTGATCGTACACATATTTTGCATTCTTTTCATTACACTCCTACATTTATCGTGTAATAAATCTGCTAATTTCTTTGTCATAAATGTCTATTTTGTAGAAGATAATAATGAAGAGAAAGAGGATTAAACCAAATAAATACCAGTTAAAATTAAATTTAACTGGATCTATTTGGTTAGCTGAGGATGATCCAGATCTAGTTAGAACAAATCAAGGATTGGGGCAAATGTTCAGCTGAAGATCAGAGCAAATCAGAAAGATAACACCAAATGGAAACTATTAAAATTCAGATTTCTATAAATCCATTTTAGTTAGCTAAAGATCAATCGAAGATAACCTCAAATACAGAGAGATAAATGATAGAGAGAAGATCAACGGATGAGATGAAGTAAGTTTGACTCAGATTCTGACTGGATACATTTTAGTATTTAATCATAACTTTCGGTACCAAATTTCAAATCTGATGATTTAAGATGATCCAAAAGAGAACTTACAGAGCTACAACTCTTATGTTAATCACTATTTCTAATTCTGTTATTTGATAAGTGATATTCAGCAATTAATACGCCAACAAACTGCAGATCAGAACTGAATATCCACATCAAATCAAGTTTGGAGATAAGGGAGGATTCAAATTCAGAAATAGCCAGCTTTCCCTATCTTCATACTTCTCTAACATCTGCATTTCTTCTATAAATACCTGCAATCTCAAAGGAAAGGAGAGGCGACCAAGCCGAGAATAAAACTTAGGCTAATTTGTAGTTTGTAACTTAGGTTTTCATTTTCTTTCATGTAATTTTCATTTTCTTTATGTAACTGAGAGGAGATGATACTTTCATGGAGGAATGAGAGCAAGCTTGTATACAGGTGACACCAGTGTAAGTGATCTCTTCTTTCATTGTTATTTAAATTGAATCAAAGTTACTTTTTCTTCTTTACTTTTGTTTTCGTTTACTCTCCTCTAATGTGTTGCAATCCAAGTGAATCTGTTAGCCTCGAGACTGCTTCGCCATTGCAAGTGCCCTTGATGGCCTATGGTGATGAACAACCATTCTCTTGCTAGTATAGTTTGCCCTTTTATTCTTAGTGTAGATCGGGAATGGGAAAGATCCTACACGCCATGCTTGATCGCCTTCAAAGGCAAGGTAAGTCGTAGCTACGAATCCAAGGTATATGAGCACAAAAAAGGGTAAGTAACTTTTAGTTTCTTTCTTTTCTTTTTATTCTTTAGTTTAGAACATTACAATCGACCACTTCTTTATTATTCCTTTTCCATTTCTTTGTACATATTATTTCTAGTTTTTCCATCTTCTTAATCTACCATCGTCTTTCTAACTCACTTTAACCTAATTTTTCTCTTTTTCTTTACAAGAATTTAAAGAAGAATTTTAACCATCCTTTGTATCTTAAAAGAAAACTTACTAAAAAAGCTTCCATCGCTAGTCCCTCCTTGTGGATCACGACCCGCATAGCCACTTGCTATCGTGGTAGAATTGAGTAACTTGCACTCTTTATTCTAAATCTGAAATTCTATATTTTTGTGCAGGTTCCTAACTCAATCACACATCATGTAGAATATGGAGGAGATTACAATGGAGAAGAAAGGAGACACATTTACATAGATAGTCACTATCTATTACATCAATATCTCTCTATCTCTCTCTGAATCAACTCTGCCCTACTACAAGATCTAAAAAGAAAAAAGAAAACATAAAATAAAAGAAGAAGAAAATCCTAATCTACAACTAAAAGAGAGAAACCTGGCCTCCTCGCTGATCTGTTTGCGTTTCGGGTCTTTGCAGGGCTTTATATAGGCCAAAGGGATCTAGAAGACGAGACGAGGCCACGCGTTAAAAATTGACACGTGGCTCGCCAACATGGCCGCGGAAACGCTACCAAACAAGGGACTTAGGTCCCTGGTTTCGGTTAGTAGTTTCGCCTCGCTTTGAGGACCTTCTAGATGTCTTCGGATTTGGGTATTTGTATCCAAATTTTTGTCAGACGTGCGCAAAGGTCTAGATTCAATGCATCTTTTAGAAGCTCTCTTGCTTGGCCTCCAAGAAATCCAGATTTAATTACTTAAAAATAGATTTAATTAAGCTTATATTACTCCTTTGACCTTAGATTCTTGCTTATCTGCAAAATAGACCAAAACAGGGTGAAAAGCGTCACTTAATTTATTAATTGGTAGGGAAATGCAATATAAAAGTGCAATATCGTAGACTAATCAAGTGTCAACCAAACTGCGACCGACCCTATCGTTCCAAGGAAAGCGGCAAAAGCGATAAAGGCAGCAAAACTAATGAACTGTCGGCCTACCCTATCAAATGTTCACATCTCATACGTGGAAGACTCCTATCTTATTTCTGTGTCGTCACTCAGGAGGCAGACTGCCGAACCCGTGCCTACGCCCAATAACGACCAACCCCTCTAGATGCTTTCCTCCATGCAGAAGCACTTGGAGAATCAGCGCACGAAGATAATACATCTTCATGAGGTAGCCGCTCATGAGAAAAGGCAATAACATGTATCCAGATATGTTTGCTCAAATAAATCAGAGTACAACATGTAGGATCTATATTCAAGCAACACAAACACTAGAGGGGGTGAATAGTGTTTATAAACTTTTTAAATAAAACTACTTGCAAGAAATAAAAATTCACAAGATAAAACTCAGAAAAATGCAAAACAAAGATAAGAGATTTATCCTGGTTCGGTCATTGTGATCTACATCTAGTCCCCAAGTAATCCTCTTGAGATTTTCCTTTCCTGATTTGGATACACCCAAAACCAATACCTGTATACCACTTGACAAAACACCCTTTACCAAATGTGTACAACTCCTTTTACAACCAAGAAGACAACACCTTGTGCAACTTCTCTTCTACACCAAGAAGATGCTCGTGTACAATGTTCCTCTTTGAATGATTACAAACAATCCTATAAGCCTTGAATCTGTATGTGATTGTGGACAAGATCTCTTATAGGTGGACTTTTAGAAATCTTCACAATAGAGTAGGAATTGGTAAAGAAACAGAAAGTGAAAGCAAGTTTTCAGAAAAACAGAATTTTAAACAGTGTTTTTGGGCAGAAAACTTAAGTTTTGAATTGGTGAATTGATCTTGGGACAACATCCCTATTTATAGGAAAATCTATAGTCAGTTAGGGAAGTTAATTTGAAATTAAAAACGTTGGATAAAACACCAGAAATCAGAAACTGTTTAACAGTCAGAAACTGTTGTTAGTCGACTAGGATATGGAGGTTAGTCGACTAGAAAAACAAATTTTGTCAAGTTTAGTCAACTAATATAGGAGGCAAGTCGACTATATCAAGACTGATATGGATAACAAGTTTCTGGAAACTGTTTTTAGTCGACTAATAGAAGGTATAAGTCGACTACAACTGAAGTTAGTCGACTAGGAAAAGTATAAGTCGACTATAGTTTGATTGCAGAACAGAAGCAGAGAGTTGGTATCATTTCAGGACAAATGTTAATCGACTATAGAAAATGTCAAGTCGACTATAAGATTTTTAAGTCGACTAATAGAGAGTATAAGTCGACTAAGTGGGCTAATGATGTGTGTGTGTGTTCAAGGCTTTTAACATTCCAATAAATATTACAAAACACATCCATAGTCAGGAAGTCTTGAGCATGTAGAACTCTTGTATAGGCTTGTACGATAGAGCTCCAATAATATGGCTTTACAAATGTATCATTAAAATCAAGTTCCAATATTCTCCCCCTTTTTGATGATGACAACCTATGTTTAAAAGACTCCCCTTGTAGTGAACAGGTTATAACAAAGAGATATATAACAAGTGTTCTTGTTCTCTCCTGCATAAGTCCAGCATAAGTTATAAAAAATATTTCCATATAACAAGTGTATATTTCCATATAACAAGTGTTCCTTGTATTGCCATATCACAACATTGCCAAATATTTATCAAATATCCATTATATCTTGAAGCATATCACAACACATATAGCACAGCATATATACAGCACATATATAGCACAGATGAACACAATGTTCTCCCACCTTTGTCATTAACAAAAAGAGAAATAGCATAAAATAGCATTTTCATAACAAAAAGAAAATGTCAACTAGTACAATAGAAAATGAAAAAAAATCATAACAAAAAGAAAATACAAAAAAATGCAAGAAACCTCAAAAACACATAGCAAAGTCAATTCCATAAGCATCAAATGTCGGATCCGGGAGGAGGAGGTGGTGGAAAACGGGTCTTGAGGAGATCCATAATTTCCTTTTGAGTTGATTCAAACGAGTCCATCTTCAGTTGCATACTCATAAAATGTTCTATCAGTAAAGATTGATTTGAGAGCAATACATTCTGAGAGTCCTAAATGAATTGTTGTTTGGCGTGTAGAGACTCTATTTCAACAGAAAGATAGTTGTAGAAAGCATCGAGATATGAAAGAGGCGGTTGAAATGAAGAGGGTTCAGTAAAAGGAGGATGAGTAGCTTGAGCTGAACTTTGTGGAGGAGGAGAGGGTGGATGTTGAGGTGTGGTGAAGGGTGAGAACAATCGTGAAGTTTCATACGATGAAGTACGACACAATCAAAAGGCTCAAAAACTTGAGTTTTGAATTGGTGAATTGATCCTTGGATAACATCCCTATTTATAGGTGAAATCTATAGCCAGTTACGAAAGTTATCAATTCAAATTTGAAATTTAAAACGTTGAATAAAACACCAGAAATCAGAAACTGTATAACAGTCAGAAACTAATGTTAGTCGACTAAGGTATGGAGGTTAGTCGACTAGAAGAACAAATTTTGTCAAGGTTAGTCGACTAATATAGGAGGCAAGTCGACTATATCAAGACTGATACGAATAACAAGTTTTTGGAAACTATTTTTAGTTAGCTAGTGGAAGGTATAAGTCGACTACAACTGACCTTAGTCGACTAGGAAAAGTATAAGTCAACTATAGTTTGATTGCAGAACAGAAACAGAGAGTTGGTATCATTTCAGGACAAATGTTAGTAGACTATAGAAAATGTCAAGTTGACTATAAGATTTATAAGTCGACTAATAGAGAGTATAAATTGACTAAGTAGGCTAATGATGTATGTGTGTTCAAGGCTTTTAACATTTTAATAAATATTACAAAACACATCCATAGCCACTCTCTTCGGAAAATCTTGAGCATGTAGAACTCTTGTATATGCTTGTGCGATAGAGCTCCAATAATATGGCTTCACAAATGTATCATCAAAATCAAGTTCCAACACAACACGGGTTGCGATCTTCTCCCACTGAGGAAAGAAACCCGCGGGCCCCTCTTTGCCAATGCACACGCAGGAATCTGCCCACTCTACAGAAGTTTGAGGCGTGTCAGGTCAGAGACCTACAAAGATGAAGAGGACTCCGAGGACACTCGGCGTTCTCGAACGCCAAAGTTCCCTTAGATTAAGGACATAGTGGACCTAATTTAGGAACGACTCAACTAAGCAAGTCAACAGTTCCCAAAAGGGATAGAGTATAGCTGGTTGAGGCCTATTTACTCACCGTTATCAAGAGAAATCACCATGCTCCACTTCCCAAAGAAGTTAGTGATTCCATCCTTTAATAATTATTTGGGAACCTCCGACCCACTCCTTTATCTCCGCCAGTACCATGACAAGATGGCGGTCTACGCTAACGATGACCTCCTTCTCTGCCGAGCATTCCCATTCACCCTCAAGAGGGTCACCTACAATTGATTATATTCGCTCCTGAGAAATTCGCTCTGAAATTTTCATGAGGTGACTAAGGCATTTTTTTAAGCAGCCTGCTTCTCGGAGGTAATTCCAGAGGAACAACAACCACCTCCTCACAGTAAAAATAAAAACCGGAGAGAACTTGAAGAACTATGTTAACTATTTTCAGAGTCAGATGGCCCGGTATACAACTGCAATGAGGACGTAGCTGTCGCCGACTTAATCAGGTGCTACAAGTCGCCAATCCCTTTTACAAACGCCTAGTGAAGAACGACATCACCAGGATGAGGGATATTCTTGTTCAGGCTTTGAAGTATATTCAAATAGAAGAGATGATCCGGACTGCATGCAGCCACTCCCTGAGAGAAGGCCCCGAGACTAAGAAGCCGAAGCCACAATTTCCCGCGAGGAAAAATTTGAGCCACAACTCCTCGGTTGTTCGCAAACCATCAAGGCGCGCTGCCGAATCTGGCAAGGGAAGTGATTCAGAGTGCGACCTCACCCCATTCCGTGTACTGATCAACCAAATCTTCAATGCCAACAAAGACCAGTCTTGGGTCAGGCGTCCAGCCAGACCCCTACCTCCTAACCAAAGAAAGCCTGGGTCTGGTGACTACTATGCATTCCATGATGGGATGGTCCACCTCACGGTAGACTGCCGACGCTACGACTGTACCTCCAGTACTTGGTCAATGAGGGATACCTTCAGGAGTTCATTCTCAATCACAGATTACCCTCGGAGGTTAGAGACCAGAGGCTACCCGAGGCCCCAGCCGAGCACCTTGGAAGCACCCTTGTCTAGTACCGAGAGGTGGACGTCATCTTTGGTAACTCCCTGTTAGAAGGCACCACCACTAAGAAGAGGACCCTTTACATCAACAAAGCCTACAGGGACAGTCATCCAGCCATAATAACTCACCCCCTACGTCTCCCGATGGGCCAATTTTCTTCTTGAAAGAAGATTCATATATCATACACATCCCACACAATGATGCTTTAGTCATGACAACACACATCGGATGCTGTAAAGTGTCGAAGATCCTAATGAATGGGGGAAGTAGCGTCAACATCCTTTTCAGCCATGCCCTCGACTAACTAGAGGATACTCCCAAGCTAGCCTGAAAATTGATCATCCCCCGAGCCCAATCGCTTCTTTACAGATTTGACGGAAATGAGGCACATTCCCCGGCACTGTCGAGTTCTCTGTCCGAGCCGATTCATTCAACATCGTGACTGAGTTCTGCATCCTAGACGTCTGATCCCCTAATTCCATCCTTGGGAGGCTGTGGATCCACATGATGAGAGTGATTCTATCCACCCATCATCAATTGTTGAAGTACCCCACACCATCTGGAATGGCCAATATAAAGGGTGACCAAGCAATGGCCAGAACAGTTGTTGCGGCTGCCTTTAGGAGGTCAAGTTAGAGGCCAAAAGCACCCCGACCAGAGCCTAATGAAGACTCTCCTGTGGATAAGAAACAGAAGAGGGTTGATGATCAATAGCAATCAAATTTCAATGAAAGCTTAGACCCTGACTCACCCACCGAGTCAAGGAATCCTGACAGTAAGACCGAGGAAGAGCTGGAGTTATTCGAGGTGGATCTCCACCACCCCAAATGGACCCTCCGAATCAGCTCAAAGCTGCACTCATAGGAGAAGGTATTGTTCAAATAATTCTTAACGGAGAATACAGACGTATTCGCATGGTCCCCTGCTGACATGCTGGGGATTGACCCCGAAGTTATCTATCACAAGCTTTTCATATGGGTGGACACTAAACCGGTAAAGAAGAAGTCTAGGAGAATGAACAAGGAAATGAGTTACGCCATTAGCGACGAGGTTGATCGCCTACTCCGGCTGGCTTCATCCAAGAAATATTCTACCTCGACTGGCTCTCTAATCACGTCTTCGTGAAGAAAAAGAACAAAAAGTGGAGAGTCTGTATTGACTTTACAAATCTAATTGAAGTTATCCCCTCCCAAGGATCGATCAACTGGTGGAAGCTACGGCGGGACACGAGCTTCTTAGCTTCATGAACGCTTACTTGAACTATAATCATATCAGGATGCACCCATCAGATGAAGATAAGACAGCCTTCACCACAGGTCGGGGAATTTACTGTTACAAGCTGATGCCTTTCGGACTCAAGAATGCAGGGGCCTCCTTTTGGCGGATGGTAAACAAGGTCTTCAAGGACCTTGTCGGGGACACCATGGCGGTATATGTGGATGATATACTGGTGAAAAGTGTTCAACACGTGGAGCACCTCTAACATCTAGATAATGCCTTCAATCTCCTTATGGAATAAGAGGTAAAACTCAATCACGAGAAATGTACATTCAGAGTAACCTCCAGGAAGTTCTTAGGATACCTGGTCACCCAATGGGGCATCGAGGCTGACCCCAATCAGACATTAGCGATCATGAACATGAAGTCACCCACCTGTATAAAGGAGGTCCACATGCTGAACGAGCATCTTAGAGCCCTCAATCGGTTCATCAGCCGATCCACAGACAAATGCAAGCCGTTATTCCAAGCCTTGAAGGAAAAGGTAGCGGACTTCTACTGGAACAACGAATGCGAAGTGGCCTTTCAGGAGTTGAAGAGATATTTTATCTCACCTCCTTGCTATCAAAACCTGCCTCGGGAGGGATGTTGTACCTCTACCTTGATGTCTCTAAGTCAACAGTAAGCGGAGCCTTGGTTCGAGAGAAAGAAGGCGACCAGAAGACAGCATACTACATCAGTCACACCATGAACGGCCCCCAGACCAGATACCAAAGGCTAGAGAAGCTAGTGTTGGCCCTCTTCATTATCTCGAGATAGCTCAAACACTACTTTCAAACCTTTCCAATCATGATCCTCATCGAGCACCCCTTGACGCCCATCGTGGAAAACCCGAAAGCGACGGGAAGGATATCAAAACGGGCCTCGGAGCTCAAATCCTATGGGCTCAAATTTGAACCGCTCAAAGGCCAGGTATTGGTCGACTTCATCATCGACTTCACCATGGTAATCATCGGGCATACCGATTAACTTAAAGGATGGGCCCTAAATGTTGAGGAGTCTCAAACAGCAAAGGGGTAGGATTCAGAATCATTCTCACCACCTCTGAGGGATCCATGATCGAGTAGTCCTTCACCCTAGGCTTCCGTGAATCCAACAATGAAGAGGAATACAAAGCTATCTTAGCAGAGCTCCGAGGGTAATACTCTGATTGGCTACTACCCTCAGAGTTATGAGGATCGAAGTTCACTGCGACTCCTCACCTGTAGTCAACCAAGTCAGTAGCGTATACGTCGCGAGAGATTCTCGGATGGCAGGCTGCCTACAACTCGTTCTTAAATTAAAGTTCAAAATCCCTCAATGCGACTTCAAAGTGGGTCCCCAGTTCTACAAACAACCACGCAGACTCACTTGCCAACTTGGGGGCAGCTATGGAGCTCCAGTTCAGGTGGAAAATCCTCATCAAGCACATCACTAATCCAAGCCTCCAGCAACCGGTGGGAAAGGTCATGTGTCTCGTCATCTCACCAGGCTAGAGGAATCCCATCACTTCTTACTTAAAGGATGGGACACGTCCTGACGACAGAGCAGAGGCAAGGAAAATCCAACACATGGCTACCCGGTATGTACTTCTCAGAGACATACTGTATAAGAAATCTTACTCCAACCTCCACCCTGACCCATATCTGAGATGTCTTGGTCTAGAGGAGACTCAAAATGTGATACAAGAAATCCACGATGGAGACTGTGGAACCATGCGGGAGGACATCCCTTACCAACAAGGTCATCAACCAAGGTTACTATTGGCTTAAGATGTTCAAAGATGCCAAGAATTACATGAAGAAATGCCTCCAATGCCAGATGCTTGCTCTAGCATCAAACCGGCTAAGCTCTAACCTCCATACCTTGCGCAGCTCATGGCCCTTCATGCAATAGCGAATGGAAGTAGTTGGACCTCTTCCATGAGCACAACCCCAGCTATATTTCTTACTGGCTGCCACCGACTACTTTACCAAGTGGCTTGAGGCAATACCGCTCTCTGAGATCCGCGGATAGTAAATTGTTAAGTTCTTCTGGCAGAACATAGTATGCCGCTTCGAGATTCCCTACACTGTCATCTCTGACAATGGAACCAACTTCATCAGCAAGCAAGTAGCCAGCTTCTGTGCCATATACAATATCGCCCACCGATTCTCCTTATCTTACTACCCTTAAGACAATGGCCAAGCTGAAATCAGCAACCGCACCATTCTTAACAACCTATGCAAAAGCTTGGACAAAGCTAAGGGCAAATGGGCGAAAAAACTCCCCAGAGTACTACGGTCCTACAGGACCTCTAAACGCGTTTGCATATGGATGGAAGCTATCATCCCAGTCGACATCAGCATGGCAACACTCCGGGTAGAAGGAGTGGTCCTAAATCAGAATGGTGCCCTGCTCCGTCTGATGCTTGATCACTTAGGGGAAAGATGTCAACAGGCCCAAATTCGCATCGTGGCATATCAATAGGAAATTCGGGTGGCTCACCACAAGAAGATGAAGTCCAAGGAATTCCAAATTAGAGACCTGGCCCTTAGGCGTGTGATTCAGAGCACTCAGCAGAAGGATCACAGAAAATTATGGCCCAACTGGGAGGGTCCCTACATCATTATTGCTCGTGATGGCAACGGGTTCTACACCATAGTCGATCAGATACGGAAGCCAACTCAATAAGCAGTGGAACTCCTTTCACCTAAAGCGATATTAAATGTAAGTCATGAAAACCTTCAATGAAAGAATCATTTTCTACTCACATTTCTCCCTGCTAAGGTATCTACCACGAGCAAAATGCATAATCTCCAGAGCCTATACGAGTCCTCTACACCTTGACAGCACCCCTTGGAGAACCTTGTGAAAGATGGAGGCTCCTCACGCTGGCTGCTCAGGTCCAGTCAATGATGGGTTAAAATCACGATGACTGCTTGAGCAGGCCCGCAGCCTACACGAATCTTTGATCGCTAGAAAGCATGACAAGAATAAGTAAAAGAGTGATGGTCGATGTTAGTACTTTGGTGATTCTATCGTAATAGTGAAGTGGCATACAGGTCGTGTCCACAAGGAGGGAGAGCGATGAAAGCTTGAATGTGGCTTTTTTGTTCATGGTAAAAATGTTCCTTGTCTCAAATAAAGAATTGAAAAGAAAACAAGTATTGCTTCAAAAATTTCTTAGATTGTTTTGATAGTTGTAAAAGTAATTTTTGTTTTCTTAAAGGTAAAAACACATGGCTAACCTTCTACTAAGTGCTCCCACTAATATTTAGCTTCTTAAAGATATAGTCTCACAATGAATCATTGGCAAGCACAAACCTTATGCAAAAGAACTACTCACGTTCACATTGAAAATTGAATGAAAGTCCTTACCCTCACTTAGTTTTACATAGCAAAACTTGAGCATTCCTCTATTAAGATCCAATTGAAGGCGAGAATTGGGGAAGAATCAAGTACACTATTGGAATCGGCCAAGATGAATAGGGATTTCTCTACTTACAAGAATAAGCAAAGCTACACAATCTATAAATCATCAAAAATGATTAAGCATGAAATATGACAGTGATAATATAAGTTAGAGTTAGAATCCTCATCTTAAGATGCCATAGCTCTTGTTTGCACAAGGCTTGTTTGACGCTATTGACTCATTTGGATTTTCAATCAAGTTGTTAGAGATTAGTGGGTTAGTAGTTAGTTAACTATACATTGGACGAGTTATCTAGACATGAGCAATAACAGCAAGAGAGAAGAAGTAAAGAAATAAAGTTTTACACTAGTGCAAGAAAATAAAAGCAAGTAAAAACACCAAGGAATTAAAAGAAAAATGAGAAGTATTATTTGTATAAGATTGTCATCTTCAAATACAACTTGTATGCACTCTCTCTCTTTTCACTCTAAGGGCTAATCTATTACAAAGGACAAAGAGAAAGAACAAGAAAACAAGAGAAAACAACTAGCATAAGCCTTCTACCCTGGATATCTCTCTCTGTGGAAATCTAGAGGGGTATTTATAGGCACAGTGTAACACCCCATTCCTGAAATACATACTTAGATACGTATTCTAATTTTTCTATCATATTTTTTTGATTTATTTTTGTATTTATTTTTGTTTTATGATTATTTATGTGATTGTTTTTTATTGGATCCGGATTCGTGGACTCGAGTCAGCCCAGTCTGAATCAGGACCCAATCCTAGTGTATTACTTGATTTGATCTTTCGGTACTCAGATTTGACCAGTTTTAATTTTAAACATCGTTTTCCAATAATTTAGATTTTTCATGATTTTTTGGAATTTTTTAGAATTAATTTGCAAAATCTTCAAAACCGGTGGCGATCAACATCGCTGACCGATTATTAGATTTTTAGTTTTTAAATGGAGTTGAATTTTTAAAAACAGCTTTCACATTACTTCTTAGAATCTCATTTTCTATCTAAATACATTTTTTAAAATTTTTTAAAATTTATCAAAAAACCACCGATTTTTGGTGTCGACCGATATTGTTAGAAGTTTCCAAGATTTTTCATTTTAAAACCAGATTAAATTTTTCAAATCTGATTTCACCAGGGATCTTAAAATAATATTTTCTATTCTGTGAATTTTTCGGAACAATCCTAAAAAAGTCAATTTTTACCGGCATTAAAATAATATTTTCTTTTTCTTTTTCTCTCTTTTCCCTTTCTTTCTTCTCCACCTACTCCCGTACCCTTCCCCATTCCCTGCCAATGAACCAGGGCTACAATAGCAGACCATTCTTCCCCATTTCCACCATACTCTCCATCTCCTTCTCCCTCTCCCTCTCCCTCTCATTCTATTTATTTTCCCATTTCTTTCTTTTCTTTCCATTCTCTCCATCACCCACTCTGTCCCACCAACCCTCCTTCCTCACCTTGACCGCTGGCCAACACCAGCACCACCATTGGCCATCCTCCGGCCATCTCCTCCACCAAGCCACCCCACACCATCTTCCTCCCCAACTCCATCTTCAGCAACATACTACTACTACACCAACTTCAACATCACCATCTTCACCACCATTCACCACCATCACCCTCTTCCCTCTCTTCCACCATGGCCGGCCACCACCACCACCACCTAGGGTTGACCACTTTCCCCCAAGCTCCCCTCTCTTCTCCTCCACCTCATTTCTCTTCAATTAGAATCTCCTCTTCTCCAATTTTCACCAAAACCCATTACCATCATTTACTTCTTCTTCTCCAATTCACCATCAATCAACCTCCTCCTCCACTTCCAACACCCCAACCACTATCTCCTCCTACTCCTCCAACTCTCCAACACCACCACTCTCAACCAATACCACCACCACAACAACCACCATATCCATCAACACCAACAACAACCATAACAACAACACCAACACAACTCCCCTCCCCTCTCTCTACCACCAAAGGGCGCCGCCGGCTGCCCCTCCTCGCCGGTGCCCCTTTGGTGGCAGCGGTGCCGCCCAGGCCGCCATCCACCCCCTTCACTTCTTTCTTCTTTCTTTCCTTTCTTTCTTTCTTTTTTCTTTCCTCTTTCTTTCTTTTCCCTTCTTTCCTCTTTTACCCCCTTCTTTTCCCTCAAACTCTCTCCCTTACCCCTCTACATTTTCAAGCCAACCCCTCTTTCTCTTTCTTCTCTTTTCTACTCTCTCTATCCAACATCTCTTTCTTTCATTCTTTTCTCTCTCCTCTCTCTCTCCTCTCTCATTCTCTCTCTTAATAAATTAATATTAATTAATATATATATTTTTTTAATATGAATTGGTGACGTGCATGTGTTTCTGGTATTGCGAGATTTTACAGCATTTTTGATTGATTTTAGGCTAGTACTTTTCTTATGTTTCTTCATGCTTTACTATCATCGTTTTGTACCTTGTGATTGCTATTTTAACGTCTATTGCATGATATATTAATATGCGAATGTCTTGTTACCATCATTACATATCTAATAATTGTTATCTTGATTTTTAATACATGATGTTTGATTTTACGAGTTGATATATGATATGCGAGTGATATTCTAAAATTAATAGGTTATATGAATACTTGTCGGCTATTATTATAATTCATTGAACTGGTATTATATTTGCATTGGATATGCCTAGATATGCTCTCACTTCGCTCAGCTTCACATAGCTAATTAATATATTAAATTGTTGTTGTTATAGATATGGTGGTGAAGAGTTTGAAATGTTTAACTATACTGTTCTCCTTTACTATATTACATGACCGGATGATTACCTGATATATGATGTTGTAATTCTGTATTCAACTCACCTGATACTGACATGTTAATTATCTGACACTGATATATTTATACTTGACACCTGATTCGTGACACTTGATATCTGACATCGGTACTTGACATGTTATTACTTGACACCCGATTCTTGACACTTGATATCTGATACCAGTACTTGACATGTTATTACCTGACACCTGAGACCTGACACCTGACAATTGACATGCTATTACTTGATACTTGACATATGCTATCACCTAGTAGTAACACATTTGACCTGATATTGTGACACCTGACTGGATAATATTGCACCTGACACCTGTATTACATTACATATTCATGATTGTCACTTTTACGGGGACCTTGACATGATTATTATACTGCCACCAGACATCCGGTACTCCTGTACTCCTGTATTTCCTGTACTTATATCCCCTGTACTGTTACTCTTGTTAATAGCATGGTCATATCGGCGTAGGCAGAGCATGCCTGGTGTCGGGATGATGAGGATGTATCCCATGATCATGCTAGCATCTGGCGGATCCTGAATGGAACTAAGTGCCACACAAAGCAAAGTGCCATACCACACACGTGGTAGGGCCACCTCTTGAATCAGTGAGGGCCACCTCAAGAATCCATTCCCCACACAGAACAAAGTGCCACAAGGAGCAAAGTGTCACACCACATACTTGGTGGGGGCCACCTCTTGAATCTGTGGGGCTACCTCTTGAATCTATCCTCCAAAGAAAATATTCCTCCCTCCTGCCTGTGCCGCCTGCTGTTAGTGTGATAAGCATTCTCAGTGCATATTAACACACTCATACCTGTACAATAGTAATGCCAGGAACATATGTTAATTGGACTCTCCCCTATTCGAATAATGGTACCCGCATATTAGAGTTCAGATTAGTTCTACTGGAAGTGCGGGCTCCAGCGTGAACTGTGGTGTTGTGGGACGCCGTGGGAAAGGGATAAGAATAACAAATGATACTGATAATTATTATTGGATAACTTAAATGCAACATACTAATTTACCCATGCATGTGACTTGCCCTGTTATTATGATTCAACAATTCATGTTGTATGACTTGAGCTGGACATTCTATTTTACTATACATGATTCTAGATTATTACGGGATTTTTTGATCTCTTGTTTACTGACTTGTACCGGCATTACATGTTTATGTGTACCTATACTCTCCGCAGCATTTTCTATTCATGTTTTTCGATTCAGACTTATCAATATACATGTATTTACTTGATTTTGGATTTACTATCGTTCTTTTAATTTACTTTATGTTACTTGTCATTGCCTGTACTTGTATGCTTTAACCACATCACTTGATCATGTACACGTGTGATTACCTGAGCACGCCAACTGGCTTTATCATATGCACTCGTCGGGTTGCTTTCTGATAACCTTGGATCCTCATGTCCAGATCTTAGAGTCTGGATCGTGGTGGCTTTGCTATACCTGATCAGAGTGTGCAGTGATAGCGTGGATTAGCAGTTGCCTATCTGGTCCCTCTTTCTTCCAGCCTCCCCTTGATTGGCTCGCGAGATTCTCATCTTGCTACTCGTGAGTACTTTCCTATATTTCATGTTGTACTTCCTACTTTTACGCTTCTTGGTGACATTATATTCTTGAGATATTATATCACGCTTTGTGATAACTGTGTATTTGTGTTATTATTGCTGGAATGTATACTACCACTGTGCTTCTGTATTCTAATTTTTACCTGTACTGATGCTTAACGTATATATGTGAGGGTATTTCCACCCTACGTATATACGTCGCAGTAGCGTCTCCATACCTGCGGGATCAGGGCGTTACACACAGGGAACTGAGGGGAGAGGGGACAAGAATTGACCCGAAGTATTGGCGCAGCCGTGCCAGTACGGCCGCGGAAACGCGTCCGCGGCCTGGCTAGCTCTTCCACAGCAGAGCCAGCTGTAGAAGGCTATCCCCGTACTTCCTTAGGTAGAGGTATCCTAGGGTTTGACCTTTTCCTCTACCAGCAGCAGCAGAATATACTTTCAAGTGGTGGGCTCCTTCTTTGGCTTTAAAATCCTCAAATAAATGATTTTTTTGGGCTTCTTCATTCCACACCATGGAATTAAAACAAAGGAGAAGAATAATTATCAACATAATTTTATTAAAATCAATGTGAAAACGTGATGTAAAATATGCAAATGTAGATACTAATCACACCCCCATACTTATTTTTTACTCGTCCCTGAGCAAAACAAAAAAAATTAACTAAGAAAATTATTACACCACTTTCGCAGGTGACGTGATTGCACTGAGCGTGTGCAACAAGCCGTTAAACCTCTAGGTTTCACCTAGAGGAGGATTTTTGTCTCCTGAGGGTTTTCAGTGGATTACACCCATAAAATTCATAAAGAAAGAAATCAAATGTTAGTATTTTTGAAAACTCCTTCCTAAAGTAGAAAAAGACTTTTTAATCTCTTTAGTAAAAATAGCTAAATGATTATAAGCATTAGGTCTAACCCTTATTAGTCCTTTCTATACTTTGGTTTTCAATCAAGAATGTGGTCTTTATTTAAGTTTAAGAAAAATTTTTAAAGAAAAATATACTAAAAAAATCCTAAAAGAAAAAATCTAATAAGAAAGGAGAAATAAAGTCTAAAAGAAACTAAAAATCCTCAAAAAAATCAAAATCTAAGTTAGTGCCCAGGCCCCATACTTATCTTATGCATTGTCTCCAATGTATGCAAATAAAACATATGCATGAAATAAGGTAGTGAAAGGATGTCACCCCTCATACGGCTCGGACCGGCTGAAGTGCTCGGACCGGCCGAGCGTGATCTCCTCAAGCTCTCTTCAATACAATCCAAACGAGTGGTATGCTCCTCCATTTGCTTTCTCAACCTAATCTGGCCCTTGAAAATTTTCTTCATGCCTTTCCAGATGAAAGACATGAATGCTCTAGAATCAGTGGGCGGGGGCTGCTGCTAAAAAGCAGGCTCATCATCTTCCTCTAACAGTTCCTCAGAAGAGGACTCGGCTGGGACGTCCTCAGGTTGGACACTAGGGGTCCATACGGCGTGTAAACAGCTGTTGTCCGCACTAGTTATCCATTCTGGGACGACAAATATTCAGTCATATGAAGAGAAGATTTCGTCTTGTAGGAAATTCCTACACAAACGAGTCACAAAGATAGGATGCGAGTACTTTGCACCCTTAGTGTGTGTAGAGTTAGTGATGAGACAGTAGAGTATGACCGTGTTAGGGCAGACCGTGTGCTACTTTGTCATCAAATCATGAATAATCTGCAACACTAGCCTATTGAAAGAAGTAGTACGGTCAAGGCCGAGGATATTGCATTGGCCTCAGCGTCCAACACAATGAACATTTCTAAAGGTCATACAGGCTTTGAGCCCACAGTCATGCTCAGTGCATCGAGCACCATGGGTCATATACTCTATCAAAGGAAGGGGCTCGCTATGATGTGGGTTGCTGGGGACTTGCGTGTAGTCTTCTATCATGTCAGTGGTGACAACTATGCCCCAATCTCCATATGCACAATAAATTTATTATTTTCAAGGTTGATGGTGGTCTGGTCAATACTAGAGTAGAAGGTCTTAACAAGTTCAGGATAGTAATAGGCTTCATACTCTGAATTATCATAAACTAATGTGAACCAGTTTCATTCCCTAATCCTATCAAGAAGCACATGACCATACTCATTAATATTACTAAGGATCCTAGAAAAATCTTTTTCTCTAAAAATAGTAGGTGCCAAGTATTAAAATTCGAATAAGAAGATAGGAATTCGCAAACCTCACCCAGAATTCATAAAGGGAACCAAAAACTGAATTGCACAGAGCAATCCACATAGAAGCTTACGGAGTTTGCTGTAGATCTAGGATCTACAAGGGAAGCCGATGGTATAGAAACTTCACGGCGCGCAGGAGGCTCCCACACGGTCGCGTGCGCACATGGTAGAGAAAACGTGGCTAGATTAGTGAGGCAGGGGTTGGGATTTTTTTGGTTGCGGCGCGCTCGTCTCTCCTCTCTAGATCTGATCTTAAAACTAGGGTAAAGGCACGGGAGAGGGGTTGAAGGCTTTATATAAAAGGCTGAGAAAGGTGTTTTTTCTTTTTGACCCTAGGTAAAAATGTAAATACTTAACCTAGGGTTTATTTCTGAATTTTGTGGGTAAAGGATGGGTATATATACATGAGAGATAACCTAGGTGTCATTTATCAACTAAGTCCTATTTTTTTATGTTTTTTTCTATTCCACTCTAAAAATTTATTTTGTTTTTGTTTTTATTTATTATTTATATATTTTTTATTATTTTTATATTTTTAATATAAGGAAAAAGAAGGGAAATTTGTTGTATATACAAGATGTGTGATTAGTAGTAAAAAATGCATAATTATCATCATATTTACCATCACATTTGCACATTTATTCATATTATAATGCACGTTTAATAATATTTTGTTATTTAATGTGTGCAGGCCTCGAATTATTATTTTAATAATAAATAAAGCTTAAAAGAGCCCAAAAGCCCAGATCCAAGCCCATGTTTGAAGCCCAGGTGCAAAAGCGCAATTACAAGAAATCAAAATGCAAATACAAGGGCTAAAAGTTGCAAATATCAAAGATAAGGGAAGGATAGACTTTTATCCAACCCTAAACACTTGCAGGATGAGGATAAAAGCCCAAGATAAGAAGGAAATTCGTGGATAGAAGATTTGGGATATTTGAGATCAAGGTAACTTGATTTCTAAGTTATCTCGAAAATCCAGAATAAAGAGCCAGGATCACACTTCCAGAAGCAAGCGCCCAGATGGACGGACCAGAAGAAGCCACGCGCCAAAGCGCGTGGCCAGATTCCCTAGAAATGCCTCAATTCCACGGCAAAATCCCAGTTTCTGCGGCAAAGTTGATGACATCATGGACCAACTTTCGTGGGCTACTTCATCCGGGACTCTTCGGCCTTCTGCACCTATAAATACCCCCTGCAGTGCAACATACAGAGTCGTCCAGAGGCGAGCCAAGGGCCAAAAAGCTAGGTTTTAGTCTTCTTCTAGGTTGTAGTTAGGTTTTTCTTTTTATTTTCAAGAGAGAGAGAGAGGCTTATGTTGAGCGTGACACCGATGTATCTTCTCTTCTCTGCCATTGATTAAAGCAATAAAGGTAATTATTTTTCTTTTGTTCATTGTTCTTATATTTTATTTTTCTTTTTGTTTTCCTTTCTTTTTCTCTGTGATCTCTTGTGGTTGTTGATGAACATGCAAGTGGATTCCAAAAGCAAGTATAACTAAGCTATGTGAGAACCAGCGATAGTTCATGAAGACGTTCTCCTCCAAGCTATGCATCACTTCGTTCTTGATATGCTTGACGATATAATGTGCACAGGGATTGAGCTCGAGTTTATGATCTATTCGTGGAACGCCTCCTAAGCAAGGTAGAACATGTAAGGTTTTCACGTTTTTCTTCAACCAAACTCAAGTAAGTATTCTTTTCTCTTCTTTTCTTTTCTTTTCTTTTTGTAGATTAAATCATAACTCATCTCCATATTCTTTTTCCGACCATTGTAAATACCGCTATCTTTCTAACTTAACTAATAAAAATAAAAACTTTAGAGAAACTTGCTTAACGCTTCTATCGCAGTCCCTCCCTGAGGATCACGACCCGCATAGCCTTGCTACCGCGGATTAGTATTGAGCACCTCGCACACGTTTGATTCTCAGATCTAATATTCATATTTTGTGTGCAGGTAAAACTCGATCAACAAATTGGCGCCGTTGCCGGGGAGGGACGGTAAGTTTTTATCTCTAAAAAAAATATTAACTATTCTTTTATTATTTTCTATTTGCAGGTTTGGAGATCAGGAAACAGAAACATAGCAGCAGCAGTGGACATACAGCTATTCTGTGCCTCTGCCCTCGAAGGCAGAGCAACAGAACCTACTGTATTGCCGCGGATCCGCGGCCAGAGCCGCGGAAACGCGGCAACAGTAGAGAACTACTGATTGATTTTTTTTGCAGGTTGCTGCAAATTGTAAATTCTGTTTACTGCTCTATTCTGTTTTGTTCTGTGATATACCTGTAAATTGCTAATAATTCAACAGTAAATTATTTGTTGATAAATAAAAATTGATTAGACGTTTGCATATTAGGCACGTGTCTTTTTAATATATTTATTTTTACTATTGAAGAGTGCTGGAGAAGCAAGGTACGTACGCATTGCATGTAGAATAGGACTCATCTCTTGGTTGATTTTCTGCTTCGAGTGATTCTTATCTATTTATCTTGTACACTTGCACTAATTCATCTTAAGGGCATAACCCATTAACAAGATAAGGTGGGGATTTCATCACCCTTCCTTAGCCCAAAAACTATATCCCAAGCACTCACTAACCCAAGCCTAACTTAAAAAAGAATAGACGTTGGCCCTAGGGACATCTCGGACTCAGTAGGAGATTATCCTAAGGGGGAACAGTGCTGGAAGTTGACTCTTGCCAAATCAGTGTCTAGGAAAGGGATTGAGGCCGAAAGCCCGAAGATTGGTGGTTATTTAATTAAGGAACGTCTTTGACGGAAAACCTCCCACCACTCTTGCCCTGACCTGGCTGATTAACTTGTGGTCAAAGTCTACACCCGACCTCCCGTGGACAGTCTAACCAGTTAGGAGTCGTCTAGGTCATAGGTCTACCCTAACTCAGGATAGAATTTTTTTCTTTTGTTTGTTTATTTGTTTGTTTTGTTTGTATTGGTGTGATATGGCATATAATAATAATTCCAATTTTAATCCATATTACACACCAAACTCTTTTTCGGATATTACCAACCCGGCATATCATAACTTTGACCAATCTAGTGTGCCGGAATGGTCTTATCCGAATAATTATAACCCATACCCCCCATCTTATGACCATGATTTTCATACTTTCAACTCGTCACAGAGTTCATGGGGTTTCGAGTCCCCCGAGTCCAATTTTCAACCGACTTGTCCTCAGTCTCCACCCAGTCCACATTCTTTCAATGAGTCATACTTAGATCCACCCAGTCAGAATAGACTACCCTCTATCGGGGAAATGATAAGTATGCATGAGTCCAAGCAACAATTACCATCTATAGGAGACATGATAATGCGTGAGTCCACCAACTCACAACTCCATCATGATTACACTTCCTCTTGTCAAGCCCAATCACATTATGAAAGGATGCTTGCAGCCATGACTCAGGCTAGATTAGCCCGTGATCGTGATATAGATAAGATGGTTCAATCCTTACGTTCTCACCGTTCGGCCATTTCTGATATCATTGACCACTCTCGTAGAACCGACGAACCAAGTTGCTTTGGACAACAAGATTCTAATTCAGTACAATTATTAGAACTTGCCGAAACTCCAATTGTTGATAGTTTGGCAAGTTTTTCCTTTCCTGAAATAGAACTTGAGGATGAATATGATCATGATCCCCAACTTGATGATTCAGTTTTATTTCCTGATTCAATAATGACTCCAGTGTCTCTACTTTTCCCGAGTCAACATTGGATCCTATTCCAATTCATAATGAAATTGAATCACCCATTTTAGATGATCATATTAAACTTGACCAATTGTGCAATTTTGAAAATCCTATGGATAAATTGGCAAGTTCTTTTTATTACATTGAACCCAATGAGATATGCGACCTACATTCTCACAATCTCTTTACTTCTGAAACTGATTGTACAATTCTGACGGAAGATGTTGACCTTAGTTTTGAAGAATTGTATGGCGATGAGCTAGAATTCCTTAATATTGGAAGTAAAGAGATATCACCCATATCAGGTCACATTCCATTGTGGGAAGAAGATTGTGGACTTGAGTTTCAATTTCTTGACTTGGACTCAATTCTTGAACCTAGCCCGACTCCTGAGCCCTTACTTGATTTGAGCATCTTCCTTGAGTCGGTATTCGTTCCCGTACCTATAATGTCCAAGTCAATAATTCCATCTTTTCATACTCCATTTTGGGACAAGGAGGTTGAGACAATTAACTCTGAAATTTATTATGAAATTTGAAAATTTGATGGGGTGGAAATACTAAAAATTGATTATACATATATTTTAGTGGGTTATGTAAGGAAAGTTTCTGGTGAGTTCCACCAAATTATCTGTTATCTTGATTGGGCCGCATTTCGTGGACCAATTAGAGCACCTCCGGAACCACCACCCTAAGGTAACTTCCGCTTTCCCTTGTTCTGTTTCATGCATATATGCATTCATTCATACATTGAGGACAATGCATGAGATAAGTGTGGGGGTGGGCTTTACTAACATACTAACATAGGTAGAAACTAACAAAATTTGCTAATAAAAAAAAATTTTAAAAAAATGTTATAAAAAGGAAATATTTTGACTATTTTTTGAAAGAAATCTAAGTTAGTTTTAAGGATTAGGAAAATCATGATTAGGATTTCTAAAAACTTGGTCAAAATAAATAAATTGTTGAATTTTTAAGTATAGGAGGAGAAATTGAATAAGTAGTTAGTCTTAATTTTTACCTTAATGAAATTTGCATACCTAATACATATCTAGGATTCTAAGATGAAGACCTTTGTGCCTCATATATAAAAAAAAAAGAAAAAACAAAAAAAAATCACTAATTAAGCTGGATACATGTGCCTCAAGAAGCATAAGTATTCATGCCTAAAGGTGAGTAAATAAAATAAAGTCCTTAGTTTTGGGGCCTAATTCACTCGAATTTGAGTCCGCGGGTGTTTTCTCACCTGGTGCCCTAAAGCCAACCGGTTTGGGAGTCATCGACTTTAAATTCGCTACATGGGTAGATTAGAAAGCCTAATAAAACTAAGAATATGAGATATGTATTAACACATCTAAGAGTCAATTAGTTAGGTATGAGGGCCTCAAGAAGCCTTGATGCTTACACGAAAGAAAATTAGATGAGTTATATATATAAAAAAAAAAAAAGGAAGAGAAAAAAATTAAAGAGGCATGAGAGTCCAAGTTAAGGAATTCCTAGCCAAGTTACAAGGATGCATATGATTTTGGTAACGAAAAAGACTATATTAGAAGTTCAATTTTGACCCTTACCTAAAATGAATAACAATTGACTTTATAAAGACTAGGTTTGAAGAATGAATAAAAATGAGGATCCTAAAACTTATAGACTACTTAGTCTCTTCAATAATAATTCAAATATTTTCCTTTTTATGGATTTTGTGGGTGTAATCTGCTGAAAACCCTCACGAGACAACACTCGTCCTCTAGGGTAACCTAGAGGTTTAACGGCTTGTTGCACGTGCTAAGTGCAATCGTGATTCCTACGAAAGTGAGTTAGTTAGATTAGATTTTCTTTTTCTTTTTGATTTTTACTCGAGGACGAGCAAAAAGATAAGTGTGGGGGTGTGATTAGTAGTAAAAAATGCATAATTATCATCATATTTACCATCACATTTGCACATTTATTCATATTATAATGAACGTTTATTAATATTTTGTTATTTAATGTGTGCAGGCCTCGAATTATTATTTTAATAATAAATAAAGCTTAAAAGAGCCCAAAAGCCCAGATCCAAGCCCATGTTTGAAGCCCAGGTGCAAAAGCGCAATTACAAGAAATCAAAATGCAAATACAAGGGCTAAAAGTTGCAAATATCAAAGATAAGGGAAGGATAGACTTCTATCCAACCCTAAACACTTACAGGATGAGGATAAAAGCCCAAGATAAGAAGGAAATTCGTGGATAGAAGATTTGGGATATTTGAGATCAAGGTAACTTGATTTCTAAGTTATCTCGAAAATCCAGAATAAAGAGCTAGGATCACACTTCCAGAAGCAAGCGCCCAGATGGACGGACCAGAAGAAGCCACGCGCCAAAGCCCGTGGCCAGATTCCCTAGAAATGCCGCAATTCCACGGCAAAATCCCAGTTTCTGCGGCAAAGTTGATGACATCATGGACCAACTTTCGTGGGCTACTTCATCCGGGACTCTTCGGCCTTCTGCACCTATAAATACCCCCTGCAGTGCAACGTACAGAGTCGTCCAGAGGCGAGCCAAGGGCCAAAAAGCTAGGTTTTAGCCTTCTTCTAGGTTGTAGTTAGGTTTTTCTTTTTATTTTCAAGAGAGAGAGGCTTATGTTGAGCGTGACACCGATGTATCTTCTCTTCTCTGCCATTGATTAAAGCAATAAAGGTAATTATTTTTCTTTTGTTCATTGTTCTTATATTTTATTTTTCTTTTTGTTTTCCTTTCTTTTTCTCTGTGATCTCTTGTGGTTGTTGATGAACATGCAAGTGGATTCCAAAAGCAAGTATAACTAAGCTATGTGAGAACCAGCGATAGTTCATGAAGACGTTCTCCACCAAGCTATGCATCACTTCGTTCTTGATATGCTTGACGATATAATGTGCACAGGGATTGAGCTCGAGTTTATGATCTATTCGTGGAACGCCTCCTAAGCAAGGTAGAACATGTAAGGTTTTCACGTTTTTCTTCAACCAAACTCAAGTAAGTATTCTTTTCTTTTCTTTTCTTTTCTTTTCTTTTCTTTTCTTTTTGTAGATTAAATCATAACTCATCTCCATATTCTTTTTCCGACCATTGTAAATACCGCTATCTTTCTAACTTAACTAATAAAAATAAAAACTTTAGAGAAACTTGCTTAACGCTTCCATCGCAGTACCTCCCTGAGGATCACGACCCGCATAGCCTTGCTACCGCGGATTAGTATTGAGCACCTCGCACACCTTTGATTCTCAGATCTAATATTCATATTTTGTGTGCAGGTAAAACTCGATCAATGTGAAAGTACACCTAGAGGGGGTGAATAGGTGTGCGGCTAATCTAAGACAAATAATGTGAAATTTAAAAATTAATTGCAACACACTTAGTGTAACCAAAGAGTGTAGCCGAATTTTCGGTGAAGGGCTCTGAACTAACTCCTCTTGATTCCTCTGAATAAGAGTTGAGGTCCTATATGAAGCTCTCTTGGTTAAACACAAGTGAGGCACACAAACAAACCAAGCATGTATATGATATGACAATATGAATCAATGCACAATGTAAGAGAGAGTTAGAGAAAGTGGATCAATCATAAACACCAAGATATGTTTCGAGGTTCGAGCACACAGCTCTACGTCCCTGCCTTCACACAGAAGGATTTTCACTAACTCGTCCACAAAGGACTTCCTACACAAGGAACCTCCACTGAGGATTTGGGGTAAATACAATTTGGAGTACATAACTCCTCTCTCCAATAAATACAACCTCTACACTTAGAGGCAAGGCACAAAACAAATCACCTCTACACTTAGAGGGATAGGCACAAAGCCACACAAACAACAATCACCTCACACTTGAGGAATTTCAACACAATCTCCACCTTTCACTAGTGGGAGTTAAACACCACTTCAACAATCACCTCACACTTGAGGGATATCAACTCAATCACCTCTCACTAGAGGGATATCACAATGAATGGAAGGTTACAACTTGGTGGTCTCTTTCAACCACAAACCAATTTTCTCACTAAAATAATGATCCTATAGATAGGATAGAATAATAAGATCAAGTGTGAGAAATAAAGAGTTTGGAAATCAAAAACACAAAGAAAAACTCTTGAGAAAACAATCTAGAATAGATATGAAATAAAGATCAAAAACAATCCCAAAGACTTCTCCTTTTCTTGATTTTTCCAACCCTTTAAAACAAATAAAAGATAAATCTTTTAGCATAAAAACTCTTTTGAAAACTTGTATTAAAACACTAGAATGTATGGGAATTTGGCTCTTAAAATTCTTATTGAAAACAACCAAGAAATGGAGTATTTATACCCTCATTTCAAATCTGCCCGTTGCCAGCTAAAAGGGCCAGTTTGCCCTTCCGGTCGACCGGCCGGTCCACCGGCCAACGGTCACATTTTTACCGTTGAGCCCAACGGTCGACCGCCCGGTCGACCGTCCCCAGATCTAGAGAGCAACGGCTCTCTGGTCGGTCGACCGCTGGTCAACCGAGCTGATACAGAGAGCAGAGCTCTCTGCAGGTCGACCGGGTCGGTCAACCGGGGCCATTTCCAGAGAGCAGAGGCTCTCTGGCGGTCGACTGCCCACTGCTATGTGCATAATTATCATCATATTTACCATCACATGTGCATAATTATCATCATATTTACCATCACATTTGCCCAAAAGCCTGGCTGCGTGCACGTCCTTGCACATCAGTCAACCGGCTCGGTCGACTGCCCACTGCTACGGTCGACCAGTCTGGTCTACCGGCTGTCAGCCAGTCCAGCCTAATTAGCGACTTAAAATCTTGGGTTTATATCTTTAATTAAATCCCATAAAATCACATAAATCCTACAAAAATCAGTTCATGTTATATCTTTGAAATACAAATATGTGTGACAAGAATCAACACATATTTCAAACTTTTTGAACCATTTTTGTGACTTGGAAAATTTGCCTTAAACTAAACAAGGTATTTTTTCTAGAAACCAAGCTTTTAAAGGAAAATACAGTTTTTCTATTAACTTATATAAATACAAAAAAATGATATTGAAACAACTTTGAAGCATATTGTATATAGATAAAATCCAATATACATGAAAGGTATTATATCTATGTTTTTGACATTAAATCCAAAAATAAGTTTTGTCAAATATAAAACTCCAAACACATGAATAGTCTTAACCAAATAAGTTTTTCTCAGTATATGAAGCATAGATGTATATAGATCAAATTTAATATACATTAAACTATGTAAACTTATTTTGATTCTATCTATTCATGAAAATCAAGATCAGCTAAATCAAAAACCGAAATCCAAAACATGAAACTTAAACAAGTGTGTGTATTGTGAACTTGAGCATATCACACTATCTAATCTTTATAATGGATCTAAACTAAATCTTAACTAAACAAACCGAAGCCTTCTTGTAGAATGATCGGTCGCTAATATTGCACATTTATTATCATATTCTCATATCTATTATTAAATAAACTCTGCTTTTTCCTAATTATTGTTTGATTTATTTGTAGGCCCGTTCCTAAAGGAGAGTGAAGAGAAATGAGCCCAAAAGCCCATCAAATTCTGAATTAAATATAAATAAATTCGAAATCAGGGAATCAGGGCAGATCTTGGCAAATTAGAGAGGTTGAAAATCGGTTGAAACAAATCACTACAAATCAATCGGTTGAAACCAAAAATCAAAGGCCGTTTTATTACAATTCCGAAGCTGAAATGGGAAATCGAGCTTTAGATTAAGCCAGAACACGAAACCAGAACGCACCACCCCCCGGTGTGGCCACCTGGCCATAGCTAGGCCGCAGAAACGCGGCCAAAATCGCGTTTTCGTGGTATTATCATTTCAGTTGGGGGAGCGTTTGCTCCCCCTATCTTCTCACGCCTCCCCACTCTGGGTTTTGCCTATAAAAGGCAGGTTTTTCACTGTAAATGAGGATGACCAAGCAAAGATAGATTTTAGGCCAGTTTTTCATTCTTTTTTGTGTAGGTTTTTATTTTCTTTTTATGTAATTTTTATTTCTTTGTAAGCTTAGGTTAGATTGAGATTCATGTAAGTATGAGAGAGAGGCTTATATTGAGAGTGACACCGATGTACCCTTCTCCTTTCTTCCATCCTTTCTGCAAGAAATAAAAGGTAATTTTTTTATGTTTGTCTTTAGTTTTGTTTTCTTCTTCTTCTTTCTACTTTTTCTCTTTTGGTTTTGATGAGTATCCAAGTGAAATAGAAGCATCAATATAGCCATGTTTGTGTGAGTGCCACCGATATTTCATGATGATGTTCTCCTCCTCAAGATTCCGTATCATTACATTCTTGTTCGTCTTGATGATGTAATGCGAATGAGGACTGAGCTCGATCTTATGAATTATGTGTTGATCCTCCGAAGCAAAGAAAAACATGCAAGGGTTTCAGGTAAGTCATCAACCAAAGGAGATAAGTTTTTCTTTTAGTTTTCTTTCTTTTAATTCTTTAGTTTAGTATACCACAATCCACCACTTCTTTTATCACTCTTTTTCAATTTCATTTGTGTATATCACTTCTAGTTTTTTCATCTTCTTAATCTACCATCTTCTTTCTAACTCACTTTGACCTAATTTTTCTCTTTTTCTTTACAAGAACTAAAAGAAGAACTTTAACCATCCTTTGTATCTTAAAAGAAAACTTACTAAAAAAGCTTCTATCGCTAGTCCCTCCTTGTGGATCACGACTCGCATAGCCACTTGCTATAGTGGTAGAATTGAGCACCTTGCACTTTCTATCTTAAGTTCTGAAATTCTGTATTCTTGTGTGCAGGTTCTAACTCAATCAAATTTTGGCGCCGTTGCCGGGGAGGGACGGTAAGTTATTCTCTTTTTATATTTACATATTTGGTTAACTTTTTTTTTGTTCTTGGTGTAGACGTTTGACAACAAGGAAATTTTACTACAATGGACATATAAGTGGCCTTGGACTCTACTCAAGAAAGCAGAACCAAGAAGCCCTCAGATTTGCTACATTCCTGTGGCAATCTGAGTGAACTACTAACCTATATTTTCTGCAGGTTGGCTGTAGTGCAAAGTTTAATATCTGTAGCTATCTATTTTCTTGTTTGTCTCACCGTATTTACATTCTAACCTCAACAGTAAAATGATGTTTGTTAAATGCTAAAAATGGTTTAGACTTTGCATTTAGGCACTTGTCTAATTCGTTTACATTTTGCATTACTGTTGAAGAGTGCTGGAGCAAAAGGTACGTTTGCATGGCATATAGTTTATGAAACATTCTTGAGTGATTATTTGCTTGATGAATGTTACTTTTCTTTATCTTGCACACTTTGTACAATCAATCTTAAGGGCTTGTCCTATAAACAAGATAAGGTGGGGAAGTCATTACCCTCCCTTAGCCCACAAACAATCTCCTCACTCACTAACCCAAGCCTAATTAAAAATGAGTAGATGTTGGCCCTAGGGACATCTCGGACTCAATTAGGAGATTATCTTAAGGGAGAATGTGTTAGAATTTGACTCATACCAAATCAGTGTTTAAGGTTGGGGATTGAGGGGCGAAACCCCGACGGCTAGTGGTTTGGCTTAATTAGGCCCGTCGCTTCTGCGTGGATACCTCCCACCAATCTTGCCCCTACCTGGCCGATTAACTTGTGATCAGATTCGACAATATACCCCAGTGGACAGTCTAACCAGTTAGGAGTCGTCTAGGTCTAAGGTTTACCCTAAGTTATGTTAGCTTTTTTTTTTAAAACTTTTTGAGAATAGAAACAATATTTTGACATATTTTTTGTAAGAAATTAAGTCAATTTTAAGGAATAGGAAATAAAAATTAGTATTTCTTAAACTTGGTCAAAGTAAGATTATTTGTTTGATTTTTAGGGTTAGGAAGATAATTTGTCAAAGTAATTTAGTCTTGATCTTTACCTTAATGAAATATGCACATTTCATACACTTACACACTTAGGGTTCAAAAATAAAGATTCTTATGCCTAAAAAAATGGGAAAAAAGGAAAAAAAAAAGAAAAAATATATCTATGAAAGATAAACAAATCTAATTATTGATTAGCTAGGTGCTTTGGCCTAAGTAAGCCTTGGTATTTATGTGAAAAATGATTAAATAAGTTTGAGAAAAATATATTTATATATATAAAATCCTCTGATTAAGTTGAGTATTTGTGCCTAATAAAGCATAAGTATTTATGCCTAAAAGTGGTTTATATAATAAAATCCTTAGTTTTGTGGCCTTATTTCCTCGAGTCCTTAAGTCCTTGGGGTGTTTTCTCACCCGGTACCCTAAGATCATTTGGTTTGGGAGTCATCGATTAAAGGCTCGTTACATGGGCAGATTAGAAAGCCTAATAGAACTAAGGAATAATACAACCAAAAAAATATAAATAAATAAGGCATAAGAGTTAGAGTTAATGAACCCTTAGTCAAAATTTTTACGGTCACAAGGTGCATATGACTTAGGGTAAAGTATTAGACTAGATGAGAAGTACAATTTGACTCCTCACTTTGATTGATAAAATTTTTTTGAATAGAGACTAAGTTTAGGAATGAAAAATTCAGTTTTCCTATAACTTATAGATTACTTAAAATTTACAATTATATTTCAAATATTTTTCTCTTTCAAAATGCTTTTCAAAAATATTAACTCTTTGTTTCTCTTTCTTTATGGATTTTATGGGTGTAATCTACTGAAAACCCTCACGAGACAAAACTCGTCCTCTAGGGGAAACCTAGAGGTTTAACGGCCTCTTGCACATGCTCAGTACAATCGCGTGACCTGCGAAAGTAGTCTAATAATCTTTAGTATAGTTTAGTTGTTTTTGCTTGAGGACGAGCAAAAGATAGGTATGGGGGTGTGATCGGTCACTAATATTGCACATTTATTATCATATTCTCATATCTATTATTAAATAAACTCTGCTTTTTTCTAATTATTGTTTGATTTATTCGCAGACCTGTTCCTAAAGGAGAGTGAAGAGAAATGAACCCAAAAGCCCATCAAATTTTGAATTAAATCAGAATAAATTTGAAATCAGGGAATCAGGGCAGATCTTGGCAAATTAGAGAGGTTTAAACCGGTTGAAACAAATCCGGACTCAGTAGGAGATCGGCTGAAGTTGGAAGTTGTTTTTTTATTCATACTCCGGTGAAATCAGTGTCTAAGGCTGGGGATTAAGAGGTTAAGCCTCGAAGATACCGTGGTTTGGCGTAATTAAGGCCCGTTGCTTACGCACGGATACCTCCCACCGTATTTTGCCCCTACCTGGCTGATTAGCTGTGGTCTTATTCAAGCAACAACCTTCTTTGGTTCATCGAACAGTTAGGAGTCGTCTAGGTCCAGGTATCCTAGATAGCTTGTGATTGATTTTTCTTTTATTGTTTGTTATTTTCATTTTTTCGCTGGTGTGATCGGTGAACGTTGTTTGTGACTGTATATGCAAGAGTGGTACCGGGATACAGATTCTGCAAGACTTGTTAGATTTTCTACACTCGCACATACACCACCACTTGACACTATCCCAATAATGGAAAATAACGTTTCGCTTCAAGATAGATTTTACCCGATTCGCACTTCGCTTCCGTCATGCATTCTTCTCCCAGTTACCAATGGAAATCATTTTGAGCTGAAACCACAATTCATCAATACACTTCCACGATTTCATGGTTTAGAGTCTGAGGACGCGTACTTCTTCATTCGAGAGTTTGAAGAAGTATGTGTAATGATGAGAATTTCCCAATTGACTGAGGATGCTGTTAGGTTAAGGTTCATACCTTTTGCGCTGAAAGATTTAGCTAAGAAATGGCTTTACAATCTTCCCGCCAGTTCGATATCTTCATGGGATGATTTTGTAAAAGTCTTTCTTAAGAAATTTTATCCCATTCACAAGACAGCCCTCATGAAAAAAAACATCATGCAATTCAAGCAGGAATCAAATGAACCCTTCTGGAAATATTTCGAGCGTTTCAAAGACCTTTTAGCCTTATGTCCTCATCACGGCATAGAGAAATGGCGTCAGTGCCAAATTATCTATGACGGACTTGATTACCAAACGAAAACACTCCTTGAATCCATGTGCCAAGGGGAATTTCTGAAGAAAGATGAGAATCAGGGTGGGAACTCTTAGAAGCCTTAGCTGAGAAAACAATTCAGTGGGAGTCATGTCCAGATAAACCCACTCTCACTACTTTCAGAATCGGTATGCATTCCATAGAATCCTCGATAACTACTGAGGCTAAGATCACACAATTAATGAAGAGGATAGAACTACTTGAGTCAAGGGAACATTCTGTTGTCAATCAGGTCAACCCATGACCTGTGGTCAAACCGGGTTGCACCTTTTGCCATGACCTTAACCATGTATTCAAGGAGTGTCCTGTATACCAATCTCAAATGTATCAGGAGAATACGAATGCTCCATTTACCAGACCCCACAACAATCCATACTCCAATACGTACAATTCGGGATGGTGAAACCATCCAAATTTTTCTTGGAGTCAGTCTGGTCCTGAGCAACCTAGGCCACCATTTCCAAATCAATATCTGTTCAGCCTCCTCAACACAGTTTCAACCGAAATTCACCAAATTTTCATCCATATCAAAGTCCACCACAATCACAATCTTATCAGAGCCCACCACACTACTAAACACACTTCCAGTCTCCATACCATCAACATCCACCCCAGAATGATTCAGATGAGAAAATATCAAAGTTGAAAAAAATGATAGAAACCTTCATAAAAACCCAGCATCAGGAAATGAATAAAGTACAGGTCCAGATAGGGTAATTGGCTAAATCTGTAAATGAGAGACAAAAAGGTATGCTACCAAGCCAGCCATTGCCCAATCCCAAACATCACTTCCCTCTGCATGAAGTGGAAGACATGGTCCCCAGTCATTGCAACGCTATTCATATTCTGAGATCTGAAAAACAGGTAGATAATAGGGTTTCTAATCAATCATCCAAATCAATGCCAAAGTCAACACCTCCAGTTCCAGTGCAACCAACTCTAGACAATCCACCTTCTAGTTCAGAGCCATCAACTTCAAAAGCCAAAGGAAAAGAAAAAGTAGATGAGCAACCTTATAAGCCTCGTGTACCATTTCCAAATAGGCTGACAAATCACAAGTTAAATGCTCATATGGAGAAGATAAGAGAAATGTATAACAAGGTCCAAATCAATGTACCTCTTCTTGATGCCATACAACAAGTGCCTTCATATGCAAAATTTTTAAAGGAAATATGCACCAAGAAGAGGAAAACACAAGTCCCTAAGAAAGTCTTCCTAGCTTCAAGCATCAGTGAGTTGTTCACTGAGTCAATTCCTGTGAAATACAAGGACCCAGGGAGCCCGACAATCTCTTGTGTCATAGGACAGACTACCATAAATAGGGCACTACTTGATTTGGGGGCCAGTATCAATCTCCTGCCTTTTTCTGTGTATCAACAATTAGGGTTAGATGATCTCCGCCCTACCCAAATGACGATACAACTGGCTGATCGCTCTGTCAAGAGACCCAAGGGAGAAATTCACGATGTTGTTGTCAGAGTTGGGGAGTTCATTTACCCTGTTGATTTTGTAGTTCTTGAGACACAACCTGTGTCTAATACCAATCATAGGGCTCAAACTCCTGTCATCTTGGGAAGACCATTCCTGGCTACAGCAAATGCCATCATCAATTGTAGGAATGGGTCAATGAGGATAACTTTTGGTGACATGAAGAGAGAAGTGAATGTCTTCAGCATGCAACCTCGTAGGATAAAAGAGCAAACATTCGAGGTTAACTTTGTCAAAAACAATTGTGAGGAGAAAAGTAAAGATGAGTTGCAAGTTTGTGATTCTCTTGAAGTGGAAAATTCTATTATCCGAGTACCCTTTCAAAAGGGGAAAGTTGATTTGGATATTTTCACTTTCAGTGAGCCAACCGTGAATGTATCCCATGAGGATACAATTCAAGAACCTCCGATTGATATATCTTTTGAAGACCTCTTCGCTGACGAAATCATGTGTTTGGATGAGCCAACTCAGGGTCGGTTAACTAATTGTACATCTCTGAAGGAAAATGTTGACCTCAGTTTTGAGGAGTTGTATGAAGATGAGCTGAAATTTCTTAACATTGGGAATAAAGAAATTCAGAGTAAAAAAAGTGGTGATGAAGAAATTTTTAGTGAACATTGTGGTGAAATGAGGATGAATAACAATGAGCAATTAAAACTGGAAATGCCTAAGGCTCAGAAAATAATTGAACTCGTTTCCCAACTGAGCCCGCGCAAACAGACACATTGGAACGATGGGAAACGGGCCAGAGGGAAATGACCAGAGAAAAGCCTAGGCGATAGACACACTTGTATATATTCCTTGTAAATAATTTTTTGTATTCTTTTGTAAATAATAAAAAAAGAAAAAGAAGAAAATGAGGGACTTTTGTGCTAATTCATTTAAAAGAGTTCTACAACTTTCAAAACCCTAGGTTTCTACATATTACTTCTCCCTAGGGTCAAACTCCTTCACTTCTTTCAAACTTCAAATCCCTAGGTTTGTAAATATTACTTTTTACTTAACGATAAAAGTGGGACTCTCAACCTTTTCCCCCTATAAATATCCTCTTTACCCTACCCCTCCTCTCTTCAAACGCAAAAACAATCTCAGATCTGAAACCTCCCTTCGAGCGCCGCCCTCTGCAATTTTTTCCTTCCAAAAGACTTCCTGTCAGCTGCGCTTCCGCGACCCTGGCCGCGATTCGCGGCATCCTTGACGTTTCCAGAGCGCCGCCAAAGTCTTCACCAGTCAATTTCAACGCTCGTGGCCGATCTGGTGCCACAGATTCCATCAGACCTTTTCTGTGCCCTCTGCAAGATCGAAATTTTTCCCCCCACGAATTCCGGGGACGATTTGAATTTCGATCTCTCCATTCTATTGCTTTGATCTAAATTTATAGCATGGCACCTAATATTTTTGCTGAAAAAGATTTTGGGAAAATTTTGTATGATCCTAATGGCTATGGACATATGTTCTTAGATCGGATTAGGGCATGGGATTGGTATGCTTTAGTGTATGATAATTCTGAGAAAGATACTTTTTACTGTCCTGAATTGGTAGCACTGTTCTACACATCCATTGACCATGCATCCGTAGATATACACACATACCAATTCACCGTGCACATGCCCTTGGGCGACTTGTTTATCACGCTTCCTCTTCTTGAGGAAATCACCAGTGTCCCTAGTATCACACAGCATAGCGACCCTCTCCCACTTATCGATTAGATGACAGTTATGGGGGCTCGCTGTACGGAGCAAGACGGCGGGCTAAAGGCCAGCACCACTTTTAGAAACGTACACCGCGTTGGACGCTGGATCCAACGTAACATCTTAGGTCTGGACCACACAACTTCATTCAATCGCCCGCTGTTGCAGATAATTAACGATATGATGACTAGGCAACATACGATCTGTTTAAACAAGACCATCTTCCACGCAATCATTGCCAACTCCTCACGCACCCGGGGTGCCAAACATTCTCATCCCATTCTGATTACGCGTCTGTGTAGGACTTTCCTACCGGACGATGTCTTTGATTCTTTTGACCGGGTGTTTGTTACACCAGAGCGACCCACCAGCTCCTATAACAGTTGTTTGCACGCGGTTTGGACTCCTAGTGTCCAGCCGGAAGATATACCGGTGGAGTCCTCTTCTGAGGAAAGTTTAGAGGAGGAAGATGAGCCTCAATTTTGGCATCAGGATCCCCCAACAGATTCACTACCTTCATGTCCACCATTTAGAAGGGCATGAAGAAGATTTTTAGGGGGCAGATTCGACTAAGGAAGAAAGTGGAGGAGCAATCCTCTAGGTTGGACCGCATTGAGGCAGGGTTACAGCGATCTCAGTCGGCTGGACCCAGCACCACCGCTGGTTCAAAACGACGGAGGGAGTGATTTTAAACCTTTACCTATTTCATGCATCTTTTATATTGCATACATTGAGGACAATGCATGAGATAGGTCTGGGGGGTAGATTCTAACCTAGGATTTTTCATTTTCTTTTTAGGGTTTTTATTTTTCTTTCTAGGATTTTCATTTTTTTTAGATTTTACTTTTCTTTGTAGATTTTCTATTTTCTTTTAGATTTTATTTTTAGAAAAAAATATAAAAAAATATATAAAAAAAAGGAAATTCTTGATCCATGTTTAAAGAATCAAGCTTGACTTTAGGGATTAAGGAAGCTCTTAACTATGATTTCTAATTATAAGTCGAAAAGAGGAGTTTTGTTGGATTTTTAGGTTAAGTAATAAAGGATAAGAAAGATTACTAGATTTTAATTCTTTCTTTAGGATATATACACTAAACATATTGAAGGATTAATCAAAGACTTTGTGACTTTATTTACATATATATATAATAAAAAAAATTAAAAATAAAAATAAATAAATATATATGTATATAAATAACTAAATAAATACTTAGCCACTAATTAAGCTGGTTAGTCGTGCCTCAAGAAGTATTGCCAATCACGCCTAAAGGTGGTTAAGTCCTTAATTCCTTCGTGGCCTAGTTTACTCGAGTCCTCGAACCCGAGGGATGTTTTCTCATCTGGTGCCCTAAGACCGACTGATTTGGGAGTCATCGGTAAGAGGCTCGTTACAAGGGTAAATTAGAAAGCCTAAGGAAGCTAAGGAAATGTAAATAAAATATATATATATATATATATAATGTTATATATATTTGTAAATAAATGAACTTAATCTAAGAAAGACCCTTCATATTTATAGATGTATATATACTAGGATTGATGCAAAATCTGATTTTTGATCTTTTCCTTAAAAACTTAACCTAAGTTGAAAACACAACTCTAAATAGACGCTTATAAGAGGAATGACAAGTTTAGGGTAACCTGAACCCTATAAATCAAGTAAGACTCTTGAAAACATGGATCAAAATTTTCACTAATACTTTTATTTTTTTCTTTATGGATTTTGTGGGTGCAATCCGCTGAAAACCCTCAGGAGACAACACTCCTCCTCTAGGGTAACCTAGAGGTTTAACGGCTTGTTGCACGTGCTCAGTGCAATCGTGTCACCTACGAAAGTGGTGCAATAATTTAGATAGGATTTTTTCTTTCTTTTCTTATTTTGCTCAGGGACGAGCAAAAGCTAGGTATGGGGGTGTGATTGTTATTCATTTTTGCATATTTTTCCACATCCATACCATGCATTATATCAATAAAAATATGTTTTTTACTCTTTTTCTCTCTATTTTTGCAGGTCCAATATTAATGGAGAAGAGGCCCATAATCCATGGAATTATCAAGAATTAAAGGGGATTAATCAAGGCCCAAAAGAGAAGCCCAAGAGTTGAGCCCAGGATCTGGAGACATCCACGCGCCCATCATTCTAGAAGATCCACGTGGCTAACAGAACGTAACAAACTGGCAACAGAAATCTCTGGCGCAACGGCCAAGATTCTGCCGCGGAAACGCGGCTCTGGCCGCGGATCCACGGCAGTTATCTGGCCGTTGAGCCCGAGATTTTCTCCAACTGTCTGGATTCTGGAGCCTCTCCCTCTGAAGCCTATAAATAGACCTCAGGACTCTGCGAGAAAAAAAGGGAGGAGAGAATAGAGGAAAGAGCTTGTAATTTTTTATTTTTCTCTAGGTTTTTAGTGCTCTTAGTCTTCTTCTTCCTCCTAGAAATTCTGCAAAAGAGAGAAAGAAAGAGAGTGAGAGCTTGTAATCAAGGGGTGACAACTTGAAGCAAGGATTAATCCAAAACTTTCTTCTCAACTCTTGCAATTTCTAGTGCTTTTCATTACTTGCTTTATTTCCTTCAAGCTTTACTTTCATAGCATGATGTTTTGTTGTTTTCTTTTTATTGTAATGGATAGCTAACTTCTTCTAACATGACTAGCTAACCACTAACTTTGCTAACTTCTAACTCTTGGGTGATTGCTAATTCTTAATCTTGCAAATGTTGAGTCTCTTTCATCCCCGATGGGTTACTTTCATTCTTGGCAAACTCTTGTTGTAATTTCATATGATTCATGTGTGCCTCATTTAGAGCCTTGTCTTTAGAACAAGTGCCTTGATGGAACATGGAGATGGAGCACCAACCATATGCTATTTGTTGTACAACTTTCTTACTTCAATGCTAACATAATGTATGGCCTTGAATGACTAATGAATTTTGTATCTTCTTCCTTAGCATCCCTTGAGTGACACTCCTCGATTCCACCATTGAAATTCTATCTTGAGAGCCGATGAAATCAATGAGGCTACAAGACAAGTCCAAGAAGATCACCATTCATCATGTGGGAAAGTACATTGACCAACAAGCAAGACAAACACTTGCCGATGAATCAACATGAGGCATGCATCACCATAATGGAGATTAGTAAGTTAGCAAATTAGAAAGGTTAGCTAGTCATGGTTTTTCCCATCTAAAAGTCTTTTACAAGTTTTCCTTCTTTTAGTATTCTTTCTAAAGCAATTCTTATTTTCGAATTCTTTTCATTTTCTTCCATCGTTTCTATTTTCATGTACAAATCCACTACAAATTCTTTTACCTATTTTACCATGTCTTTTTCATTCTTTTGAAACAAAGAAGAACTTTCGTTTTCTTTCTTCAACATCGAACCGTAAAGTTTCCATCGTGAGCTCTCCTTGAGGATCGACCGTATAGCCTATGCTACTACGGTGATTTGGAAGGAATACATCAAGCATTGTGAATACATTTTGGAGTAATTAAGCACCTAAGGTTGACTCTAAACCTTCTCTCTTTTGTTGAATATCTGTGCAATTCTACTCCCCTATTCCTGCCTTATCAATAATCTCCCCTTTTGATGATGACAAAACTCATGGAGTTATATATGCATGGATTAAAGTTAAGCTTCAAAGAAGCTCCCCCTTAACTCATGCATAGTAATAAACGATAAAGATATGCAATGAATGCTAAACGTAAACATGCATAAAACAATGAAATGAATATGCTCTTGATACCAAATTTTAAAATAAACATGTTCTTAAAAATAGTTCTTGATACCAATAAAATTTTTAATAAAAGCTCTTGATATCAACAAAACAAAACTACAAAATATGTTCTTGATACCAATGGTTTTCCACTGATTTGCAAAGGGGAAAACTTACAAAAAAGAAAAGGTCGAGCAGCTAAATAACAAGTATTTTAAAAAGATTACAAGTAGATCTCCTCAGAGATTCTGGAGAAGTGTGCCGATAGGAGTCTGGTCAGCGCGACACCACTTTGTCCCTTTGACGATGCGAGCGATGAGATTCCCTTCTCGCCTGGTTCGGGGAATCGGAGAACAGAAGGTTGGTAGAACCCTCTTGTTACTTCTCAAAACCGCCTTCGCTTAGGAATTCCTTCTCGCCTGGTTCCGGAGATTCCTTGAGAAGAAGGTATTAGGGTATCAACACCCTGATTAGAAAAGCAGTTCTCTAAAGTCTCTGAATTCTCGAAGTAAGAGAATAAGCCTATATTTGGCCGTCCCTCTGTGGCTTGTGGAGGTCTCTGCCTGTGCCCGTGTGTGTGTGTCTTCTGGTCCTCTCTCCTTATGCCCCTGGTGGGCTATTTATAGGGAGAGCAAGGGTATAATTGTCCCTTGAAAATATGAAAACAGATTGAATCAAATCTGTTCAAATCTGAAAAGTAGCCTTGCTGCGAGGCTAGATCAGCTTCTGCGAAGCTAGAAGTAGCAGGTCAGTTGATCCTCATGATCTGTTTTGATCCTTTCCATATAGTTGGAAGATCTCTCTTGATCCTCTTACTCGTTTTAGGAGAGTGAAGAGATTATGGTAATCAACTGCCAAATTTGATCTCAGATTTGATCTTGATTGGATTTAATCTCGATCCTGATTAGATTTGATCTCATCTGGAGATTTAATTGGTCAAAGGTTGACCATAGCAGACCCGCAGCGGAGCTGCCGTGTTGAGCTCACAGCGGAGCTGGAAGGCGCATCTGGCGAAGTCAGAAGAAAGCTCTTCAGCGGAGCTAGTAACATCTGTAGCGAAGCTACTGAACACTCTTCTGCGCGGTTGCATGTAGCTTCGAGTGAAGCTAACTCTCTCTACGGAGTTAACTGAGCATTTCAGGTGAAGCTGTAAGTTAGCTTGCTGATGGAGCTGTGAATGTCTTCAAGGCGAAGTTGGATGTCTTAGCCTCTCAGGCGAGGCTATCCCCTTGGGCTCATGTGATGCTTAGTGCTAGCATCTTAGACCTGCTGAGATCTGTTTAGAGACAATCAGGGCTTACTGTCTGCTTTACTGGATCAGTAGAGTCCAAGTTGCTTCTTTGTCCCTCGGAGATGGGTGAAAACTGGTTATCAGCTTATCTGTCACTTATCTTTTGTAAATGTTAACAAGTACAGAACCGGCGTCAGCTTGTCTATCGCTTGTCTTTTATAAATGTCAACAAGTTTAGACATTGTTCAGACCAATCAGCATATCTTTCACTTGTCTTTTGTTAATGTCAACAAGTTTAGACATTGTTCAGGCCAGTCAGAATCTTGTTTTTTTAAAGTGTCAACAAGACCCCCTTTAAAGTTTTTGAAGGTCTGCAATGGAATAGTTCAGGCTTCGAAATACTTTGAATTGCTTTGATTGATGGTATGTGAAGTACGAACGTCGCCATGGTGGTTGAGTTCAGCTTCGCTTTTAATCCTGCTTTGGGATAGATTCGCCGAAGAATCGTGTAGATCCGCGACTCTGGGTAGCTTCACGTCTTGGTAGCTTTGCGTCTGGGTGGCTCCATGTCTGAGCCTTCCGGAATAAGTTCGCTTTGGAATGTCGTTCCCTTCCCGAGGCCAACTGCTTTCGGCCAGTTACGAGAAGGATTGCTCCTTTTTCGAGGTTATAACAACCTCTTGCATTAATCGAGCGAGATCATTCCTCCTTTGTGCGCTTTCGAGGGAGAATATTCCCTTTCTCAAGGCTTAATAAATGCCTTAAATCCGCTCGCGCTTCCATGCTTGAAGCGGCAGCGCTCAGGCCATGAGGCCTATAAATAGGACACTTGAGGTCCTCTGAAGAGAAGTGGTCTGCTCTTCTCTTCTCTTGGTTATTAGAGAGAGATACTTAGATCTCTGAACTAGTGGGGATGCCCACTCTGATCATTACCCGGCCAAGGACCGATAAGTCTCAGTCATCCAGAGATTTTTCAAATGAACTGATAACTTTTAGGGAGTTTATCTCTCTTAATTTAGCTTTAACAGCTGCCTCAGGGATTAGCTTACCTTATCCTTCATTTTGCAATTGACTGATCTGCAGAGAAGGGTTTCAGCCCAGCTTCCCAGCGAAGCTATTATTTTGACTTGATCAAAGAAAGATCATTGCATGCTTGCTAAGTTCGCCATTTAGGCAAAAAATTGGGACTTAGTCTCTTCAAGGTCGAGCCAGTCTTGCCATATAGGTGGAGTTAAGACTGCGTCCCTCAGGATCAGTCTGGCTTAGCCATATAGGCGAGGCTAGGACTTGGTTTATGCTGAGCTAGCCCATCATCATTGTGCAAGCGAGGCTATCCTCTACTTAACTGAATCTGAAATCCATTCTGCAATTGAATCCGATATAAATTGCTTCACCCCAAAGAATTTGACTTAGCATTTCTTGGCAGCTTTTCCTTTGACTTACTGCTAACTTGTTTCAGTTTGCATTGCAGTGAGCTTTGTTCGCCAGCCTTTCGATCTGATGAAAGAGATCAGAGACGTGTCTCTTGCTCTTCCAGTTGAAACTTTAATCCTAAGCAGGAGGGACAAACTGGGACAGCTGATGTGTGTTCCCTGAAGAGGTTGACAGTCGCTTATCCGAGATGATCCACTTCGAGGCGAGACTGGTAGTCGCTTATCCGAGATGATCCACTTCGGGAAAGAGGACGTCACCTGTAAGGTCTCGGATCCTTCATTGCCAATTTTCATTAAAGAAGATCCAGCCTTCTTGTGGCAACCTGGTCCTTTGCCAATTTTTATCAAAGAACATCTAACTTTTTGGTGGTAACCGGTCTTTTGCCAATTTTTTCATGAAAGAACATCCAGCTTCTTGATGGCAAAATCTGCCATTATGTGAAGGATTACAGCCTTGTGCAGGAGGAAGGCCTTTCGTGTCCAGTTGGTTAAGCTTGGAAGTAGATAGGACCACTTGTATGCCTTTTGAGGAAATGATACTGTTGTATGAAATACAACTTTGACGTAGTAGTATCAATGTACCTTTCCTTTTAAATCAATAAAAGTTCAGTTTCTGCTTATCTGATTTGCTTCTCCTTCCATATGAAGTGGACCGGCGGAGCTAAACTTCATGCGAGGTTAAAGACAATCCTTTCTGAATTAGGAACGAGCTTCCAGCGAAGCTAGCATGAATTATCTGTGAAGCTCAGACTGTGCCTTTAGCGGAGCTAAGGCATGCGTTTTAGCGAAGTTATCAACATGTCGCGCTAAGTCAGCACTTGACTTGTGGCGGAGTTAGCCCTTAGCGGGGCTGAATCAGCGCTTCTTGGGAAGGCGCTTTAGGCGCTGTTTTAAATTAATTTGAAACGACAGCATGTGCTCTTTTCGAGGCGTCGTTTCAGGCGATCATCAGCCTATAAAAGCCCCATCGGGCTGAGAGAGAAGGCATTACTTCTCTTTGAATTTTTCAGAGTATTTGACTCTTCTTCTTCTTTTTTCTTCTTTACTTGAGAATCCAAGAACCTCCACTGTTCTTCAATGGCTCCCAAGAGACGAGCGGGAAAAGAGGTCGCAACCTCTGCAACGGAGGGTCCTTCTCCTCCGGTCATTGAACGACCGATCCCCGGTAGGGATCTTTCCCTTTTGATTAGATATTGCTGTCTCTCCTTTAATGCCAATTTCTGGCTATCTTTAGATGAGCCCAAAATGATCAATTATGATCTGTTAATCTTAGGGAATTCGACTCCCTGAATTTCCCTAGATTTCTTGATCGGGAATCCAAGAACTGAAGAGTCCTTCTTTAAGCTTCTAAGCGAAGCTATCCCTTAGGCGGTTCACATCCTGCTGAATTTCAAGATGCGAAACTATCCTTTGAAATGTGACTGAAAAGGACCTTAATGCCCTTAAAACAATCTTTTGACCATAATATCCTTCTGACGAAGTTAGCCCTTGGGGCTTTGTCGTATTTTGTTGTTTGAGGCTAAGCTTCCAGAGCGAAGCTAACACTTGGATATTTTCCTGCATTCTGCCTTCGTGTGGAATGCGGAGTTACGCTGCAGCTGCGAAGCTAAGCTTTGGGGTGAAGCTATCATTAGGCAAGCTTCGCTCGGAGAGCGAGGCTATGTCTTAACAAAAGTTGCATTTTTATTTTAGCCTTTGTTTGGCTGAGAAACTAATCATAGTTTTTCTTTGTTCTTGTAGTGCACTACACTCCTGCTCCTTTGAATTGTCTCTTCTGCACCGCCAGGGGACTAGATGGCAATGTCAGCTTGCAATTCCAAGGGCAGGCTTCGTTATTCAGCGAGCGGAGCTCTCCTGCTCAAGATACACTTATTTATGGTGGGGATCAACGCACCATGAGGAGCATCTTAACTACTGCTCCCCTTGAAGATTTTGACCGATGAATCTATCAGAAGCGCGGCTTCATGTTCAGAGATGCGGCGCCAGATCATGATCGCCAGCTGCTAGCTGGAGAGGGGCAGTGGATTTTCCAATTAGATGGCGAGAAGTTTCATCTTTCGTCTAACAAGCGGCATTTTCCCTTGTCCTTCTTTCAATGCGTGACGAAGGCTCGGAAGATGCAGTGGCAAGTGAGTCGGACTACTGAATCCGTTCACGTAGGGAAGTTGATGATTCCTTCACTTGGTTACACAAGAGCGAGGCCTCCCCGTTGCATAATGGGTCTCCACCCTGGGAATGTACTCCCAGACATCCCAGTAGGAGAAAATCCTGCGGTGGCGCAGACCTTTGGGAATCAATTCTTCAAGGTTCGTGGCAACTATCCAGCCACTGATTTCAGGGCTCCAGGGTGGATTCACCCTCCCAAGGCATGGTGGAGGAATTTGACTCTATATGTCCTTGCTCATTTCGAAGAGGATCTGGAGAGGCTGAATCTTTACGAGGCTGTCAGGGCGATCTGCTATGGCATTCAGATGAGCGTAGTGAACTTCTACGCCATCTTCAAGTTATACTGCCCGGCTATAGGGACCTTCTTCACCCCTGTTGGTGAATTGGGTATGGCTCTGCACGAGATGTAGGAAGTCTCTGCTTTGCCTTTGGGATCCCTCCCATACGAAGAATATTTCCCATGCGAGGCGGAATTGGCACTTCTGGAGAAGCAGGAGCCCGCCTTGTTTGAGACCTACCGGAAGTTGATGTGCCACTGGTACATTTGCTCCAGTATGCATGGAAGCAGTAAGGGAGCTTCATGCAGCTTAAAGAGCTGGGGAGATTATCTGTTCCCTGATATGGAAAATACTCCTGAGGCGGCTCATTATGGAGTTGCTGATGATGACATCTTTAGCCGGATGCAAAAGCATTCTCAAGGGGATCTAGTTTTGAAAGAAGATGACGACCCCTATGAGAAAGGCGATATTCTTCAGAGTTTCCACCATCAGGCTCGTCGGCCGACATCCCAGAAGGCACTTCTGGCTGGTTTCTTGACTGTCTGGTTGAAGAGATGCGTGGTGTCATCTTCATCGGGCGATGTCATTCATCCGACTGTCTTGTTGCCTGCCATTCGTCTAGTCCATGGTCATTCTCTGCGACTTCTTCCGGCAATGGTGTGCTATATTCAGAGAGGCCTTCATGCATTGACGGTGGCTTTCTGTAGGCCACCAACGACGAAGTGGGGAAAGGGGACTATTTGTTGGAACCTGTTTCGATGAAGACGTTTACGATGCATGACATTTGGAGCTCTAAACAAATGAAGAATCAAGAGTTCTACATGATCAAGATGTGCCAAGGAGAGTTGATAGAGTGTGGTTTGTAACTATGAAGTAGAATGTAAAAGCCTTGACACAAGCACACACTTCATTGGTCCATTAGTCGACTTGTAGTCCATGTATAGTCGACTAATCATCTGTGTAGTCGACTAACCCAAAGCCCAAGTCGACTAATTCTGTGCCCTGAATCAGACCAACTCTCTGTTTGTGTATTAGTCGACTTGACAGTCAACTATAGTCGACTAATACAACTTGTAGTCGACTAATAAGAGTCCCCTAGTCGACTAATCCTTGGTCCAAGTCGACTAGTTGGTAGTTGCAGTCGACTTAAAGTAGTTATTCTGAAACTGTTCTTCCAACGGCCACTGACCTAGTCGACTAATAGCCAAACATAGTCGACTAATAGAAGGAATTTTGCCTAGGTTAGTCGACTAACTCAAAAAGCAAGTCGACTAATAGGCAGTTCTGACTGTTGGACAGTTTCTGACTGTTGGTCTTTTGTGCAACATTTTCCAACATTTCAAACATTTGAAATGCACCTGTAACTACCCTAACTTATCCTAGTCTTCATCTATATAAGGGTAGTTAGTCCAAAGGCCAAATACCAAGAGTTTTTATCAGTTTTTCAAAAGCCAAAAATCTGAAAACCTTAAAACTGTTTTTCCCACTTCAGTTCTTCACCAAAAGACATTTCCATTGTGAAGATTCTCTGAAGTTCTTGTTTCCTATACTGAACCTTGTCCACAGACACATTCAGTACCAAGGCTATAGGAAAAGTATTATAATTCTCAAAGTGATCATTGTACACGGGAGGCTTCTTGGTTGTAGAGGCAGTTGTACAAGGTGAAGGTATTCTCTTGGTGGAAGAGAAGGTGTTCTCTTGGTGGAAGAGAAGGTGTACACATTTGGCGAAGGGGATTTGTCAAGTGGTGTACATGGTGTATTGATTTTGGGTGGCAAAGTCAAGTTAAAGGAAAATCTCAAGAAAGTGGCTTGGGGACTGGATGTAGGTCACGAGGACCGAACCAGGATAAATCTCTTTGTTTGTGTTTGTCTACTTTTCTGAGATTTGATTTCCTTTATTGCAAGTTACTTCTTTGATTAATGATTAATCCTTCTTGTTTAGTTTATGTTGACTTGTGTTTTAGATTGATTGTTGCCAACAGAGATATTTCCGCAATTTGTCATCATCTCTCGATCCTACAATTGGTATCAGAGCCGGCACCAACATCAGAACCAAGTTCAAGGCAACAACCGGCATACACGCTCTGATCCTACAATTGGTATCAGAGCGGGTACAAGTCAACAACAAAGATGGCAACGGAGTTCTCATCATCCCAATTCGAAGAAGGACATTCTACACAACGTCCACCGCTATTTGACGGAACCAACTACAACTATTGGAAGTGTAGAATGAAGATATACTTGCAGTCACTCAACTACGACCTTTGGAACATCGTAGAAGCATCGTACACCAAGCCCACAACCAACTACAACGCTTGGAGTGAAGATCAAAAGAAGAACGCGAACCTTGACGCCAAAGCAATGAATGCTCTATTCTGTGCCCTAACCAAAGAAGAGTTCAACCGTGTTTCAACAGCAACTTCTGCACATCAAATATGGCATGCTCTTCAGGTAACACACGAAGGCACTAGTAAAGTTAAGGAATCTAAAATATCTGTTCTTATCCACAGGTTTGAGTTATTCAAAATGGAGGAGAATGAAACCATATCCGAGATGGTTACAAGATTCACCGACATCACCAATACATTAGCATCCCTTGGAAAGGACTACACCCAAGTTGAAAGAGTTCGAAAGATCCTTCGTGCACTCACACCGGAATGGGAGAAGAAGACAACCGCCATTAAAGAGGCGAATTATCTCTCAACTATGACATTAGAAAACCTAATCGGTAATCTAATGGCATATGAAGTGCAGTTAGAAGAAAGAAAGAAGGACCAAGAGAGACAACACCGCTCAAAGAAGAAAGAACTCGCCTTCCATGCATCCTCCGACACGGACGATTCCAATGACGACGAAGAGGAGATGGCAATGCTCTCAAAGAAATTTAGGAAATTTCTAAAGCAAGGTAAATTCAAATGCTTTAATTGTGATAAACCAGGTTATATGAAGATGGATTGTCCTTTGCTTAAGAAGAATGATAAGTACAAGAGTAAGAAGTTCAGAAAGAAGAAGTACTACGAAGCATCATCAGAATACAGTGATTCATCTTCATCTGATGAAGAAGAATCCACTGAACGTGTCAACCTATGTTACATGGCACTTGAAGATGATGAGGTATCATATTCTGAACTCTCTGATGCATTCCATGAATTATTTCTTGATCTGAAAAATGAAAAACTGAAAAATAAAGTTTTGTCAAAAGAAAATGAGAAACTTTTAAAGGAAAATTCATGTTATGCATTACAATGTTCATCTATAAATTCTTAACAACAAGATGAGTTTGAAAAAGTCATATCATCTTTGAAAATTGAAAATGAGAAGTTTATAAAAGAGAACATTTTTTTGAAAAAGGATACTAAGTCTTTGAATGAAAGGATTTCTATACTGGATAAAGACATGTTAGTTTTCAAAAATAAATATGAAGATCTTTTGCAAAATGTGACTAAGTTTAATAAAGGAAAAGAAAATTTGAATGTTTTATTATCTTTTCAGAAATTGTCACATGATAATCATGGTATTGGATTTGTTGCAAAATCTTCATGTTATAGTAATCCATATAGTTACTTTGTAAAAAGAAAGCCTAAGAAAAATAAGTTTATATGAATTCCTAAAAACTTAAATTTTCATGATAAAAATACATATATTGCATCATATATTCATGATATTTGTGATTCTTGCAACTATGTGTATACTAATAGGTGGAAACCAAATTCTAAATGGATTTGGACTCCTAAAGGTTAAATATGTTCTTTTATGTTTGGTACCATCTAACGTTTATCTTGCAGGTACCATATAAAAATTGATAAAGAACAATTATATATATATACTAATATATTTGTTGCAGGGGGAGAACAAAGTATTTCTCTATTGTTATAACCCATTTCTGCAGGGGGAGGAAAGTTTAACATATTTTCTGCAGGGGGAGGACATGTGCACACACAAAGCGTCATCATCAAAAAGGGGGAGAATGTTGGAACCTGTTTCGATGAAGACGTTTGCGATGCATGACATTTGGAGCTCTAAACAAATGAAGAATCAAGAGTTCTACATGATCAAGATGTGCCAAGGAGAGTTGATAGAGTGTGGTTTGTAACTATGAAGTAGAATGTAAAAGCCTTGACACAAGCACACACTTCATTGGTCCATTAGTCGACTTGTAGTCCATGTATAGTCGACTAATCATCTGTGTAGTCGACTAACCCAAAGCCCAAGTCGACTAATTCTGTGTCCTGAATCAGACCAACTCTCTGTTTGTGTATTAGTCGACTTGACAGTCAACTATAGTCTACTAATACAACTTGTAGTCGACTAATAAGAGTCCCCTAGTCGACTAATCCTTGGTCCAAGTCGACTAGTTGGTAGTTGCAGTCGACTTAAAGTAGTTATTCTGAAACTGTTCTTCCAACGGCCACTGACCTAGTCGACTAACAGCCAAACATAGTCGACTAATAGAAGGAATTTTGCCTAGGTTAGTCGACTAACTCAAAAAGCAAGTCGACTAATAGGCAGTTCTGACTGTTGGATAGTTTCTGACTGTTGGTCTTTTGTGCAACGTTTTCCAACGTTTCAAACATTTGAAATGCACCTGTAACTACCCTAACTTACCCTAGTCTTCATCTATATAAGGGGTAGTTAGTCCAAAGGCCAAATACCAAGAGTTTTTATCAGTTTTCCAAAAGCCAAAAATCTGAAAACCTTAAAACTGTTTTTCCCACTTCAGTTCTTCACCAAAAGACATTTCCATTATGAAGATTCTCTGAAGTTCTTGTTTTCTATACTGAACCTTGTCCACATACACATTCAGTACCAAGGCTATAGGAAAAGTATTGTAATTCTCAAAGTGATCATTGTACACGGGAGGCTTCTTGGTTGTAGAGGCAGTTGTACAAGGTGAAGGTATTCTCTTGGTGGAAGAGAAGGTGTTCTCTTGGTGGAAGAGAAGGTGTATACATTTGGCGAAGGGGATTTGTCAAGTGGTGTACATGGTGTATTGATTTTGGGTGGCAAAGTCAAGTTAAAGGAAAATCTCAAGCGGGTGGCTTGGGGACTGGATGTAGGTCACGAGGACCGAACCAGGATAAATCTCTTTGTTTGTGTTTGTCTACTTTTCTGAGATTTGATTTCCTTTATTGCAAGTTACTTCTTTGATTAACGATTAATCCTTCTTGTTTAGTTTATGTTGACTTGTGTTTTAGATTGATTGTTGCCAACAGAGATATTTCCGCAATTTGTCATCATCTCTCGATCCTACACTATTTTGCCCAGCGACGGACCAAACCCCAGAGTAGATCTGCCGTATACTTATTTGATGGCGTGGTTTGCCCTTCACTGTCCTTCCATGATCGAAGCCGGAGAGGACCCCCCAGAAGGTGTTCGAATTGCGCTTCTCCGTCGGTTCGAGGGACGTTCATGGCTGAAGACTTAGGTGGCTGCGGCCCGTAAGCTACTATGCTGCCGTGACGTCTATAGCCTTTTCTGCTGCTTCCCCTATATTCGGGGTGCGGGCTATGGTGAAGAATTCAAGGACGTGGGAGAAGGGCAGAGGTCATTGAGCCGGGGAATTTTTGAGTGGCTGGTTAGTATTCGGCCCTCTCATTTGTTGTATAGAAGCGGGGACACCTGTTACTTGGAGCCCTATGTTCCAAGTCGATTTGCCCGTCAGTTTGGGTATGACCAACTGTACGTAGGCAATCCAAACAGCAATCTGGCTTTCATGGGGAGCCTCATCGATGGAGCCCGTGCTTGGAGGTTCTTCATTGCAGGCTGTACCGAGGCGCGACTGTGCATGCCACTAAGGACTCCTAACCTTTTGACGACCCTGGGATTCTATCAGTGGTATACGACCTCAAACTCCACCCCCATCAGATTCTCTATTAATTCTTCTGGTGTGAAGTTAATTTCTCAGCGGCTGAAGAGGAAGGTCACTGAGAAAGGCGAGGGTAAAAGGGTTCGTGTCCAGGCCTCGAGGCGTTCATTGCCGTTGATGATAGCGAAGCCTCAGATGCAGGAAGTCCTCGCTTTGAAGCGGATACAGGTGCTGAGACTCCAGCAGCTGCTTCTGGCGTGGTGGGGACGGCCCCCGTAGAACATGCCGATGTTGAAGAAGTGGAGGAAGAAGATCCCGACGTCCACTTTAAACGAAAACAGGAGGGTGGATCTCGTAAGAAGAGGGTAGTGAAGAAGCCTCATCGCTACGCTCCTACAGTTATTGCGGAGGGCGAACCAATTGCAGCGCTTCCTTCTCCTGCCCCATTAGTAACTGAATTGTCAGCTCCTAAACCGACTACTGGCGAAGCCGCTCCGGACCTGGGTAAGATCAGCTTCGTCCCTGTATTATACTTTTTATGTGTTTTGGACAGCTCATTATTTGCTTTGTGATTCGGGCACCGAAGCGGCGAGAAGCCCGAGAGCTGAAGCTGTCAGAGAACAAGGGGAGCATTATGATCCCTTGTTTACTTATAAAGAGGGCGATGAGGCCGGCTATTTCGCCATTTTAGACTCTGGAGATAATGCGGATGATGTTGGTCCTTCAGGCGCTGGGACTTCGAAAGGAAGTTCCAAAGCTTCTAGCTCCTTTGGGTGGACCACGGAGGGTTCGGCAAGCGAAGGCGGGTCGGCCATTCGTATTGACTCCGCCAAAGATTTTTCAATGGAGCCTGTAGAGATTGATGTAACTGCCAAGACGATTGAGGCGACACCATCTTTTGGTACTGTTCCAACCTTTTGACTCCTACTATTTGTTATGCCTTGCCTAAACAAAGTCTTGTTGTAGGTGTTCCGCCTCTGGGTGCATCGACTTCAAGAGAGCCCACCCGTCTTCCTGAGGGAACCAGGAGTGAAGTAAGCGCTTTGACCACGGCAGATGCTGCTGAGTTGGATGCTTTGTATGGTGACCTGCCCTCTTATCAGCCAAAACCAGCCAGAGGAACAGAGATTGAGGGGACGGTAGTCACAGAGGCAACCTCACTTCCAACTATATCAATGAGTGAGATGCCTTCAATTTCGCCAGCGCCATCTATCTTGCCAGGTGCGGAGCTGAGGGTGATTACCAATCCTACGTCCCTAACATTGGTGGTTGAGCCCGTTCTCCTGAATATAGTTACTAGTCAGACCTCGGTTGTGGCTAACGTATTGGTTTCAATGAAGACTCCCCCGAGATCACCGACGACCTCTCATGTTGCTACAGCTAGTGCTTTTGCTATTCCTTCCACAGTAGTATCAATAAATCCAGTGGAACCTTCAGGGGCTGCTCCTCTGCCAGGAGTGATTGAGACGAGAATGAGTTTGTGGCTGAGCTAGTTGATAGCTTTTATAAGGGCTTGAAGCGATCCATTGCTTTGATCTTGAAAGGCTCAACTATCTCATTTTCTACTTTAAAGGTGGTCCTTTCTTGAAGTATTGAGAGTATTCGAGACTTTGGAGGGGATGACCAGGCCGCTGCACTGGAGCTTCTGGTGGACCAACTTGAGAGGGATGTAGACGAATGGCGCCGTCTTAGCCATTCGGACCTGGAGTCTTCAGTTAATGAGCAGCTTGCGCATCTTGTCACTCAGATGCATGAAGCCCATTTTGCAGCTTAGGAAGCCGCTAAGGCCATTTCTTCTGACTTGAAATCCTTGGAGACAAGGAAGGTAGATCTCAGGGACGCCATAGACGCTTCTCGCAGTGCTTTTCTTGACGCTGAAGATAAAATTGGACAGGCCAAGGAGATAATCAGGAAGGCTAATCTTCTTTTATCCAAGGCTGAACCAGTACGTCTTGAGCAACTTAAGGCTCAGAGTGACGAACTCTTGCGGCAAGTGTTAGTTCAGAGGGCAACCTTGGTTGAAGTTGAAGCTTGCTTGGCCCAGACGGCGAGCTTTAACGAGGCTGAGCTGAGGTCGCAGGCGCTTGTCAGGGCTGCTGATGATAGGAAGACAAGGCTGGCCGTTTTGAAGGACAGATCAAATCTTACGAAACACCATCATAGCTTGTAATATGTGCCTTTATGTATCCCTCTTTTGGAATCAATAAAAGTAATTTTGTTTTGACTCCCCTGTCGTATTTCCAACTTGTTTTAGCTCTTGAATTGCCGCTTTCAAGTTGTGCTGTAGCCATTTGAGAAAATAGTCCTTACTGTACTAATAATGAGACTTGGCTATATGCTGGTTCAGAGGTCGCAAGATGTAACCGATTGAGAAGCCACCAAGTTCGAAGTAGTCCTTGTCGGACTGAAAGGTGAGACTTGGCTATCTGCCGGTTCAGAGGTTGCGATGGCATAACCGATTGAGAAGCCACCAAGCTCAAAGTAGTCCTTATCGGACTGAAAAGTGAGACTTGGCTATCTGTCGGTTCACAGGTCGCAATGACATAACCGATTGAGAAGCCACCAATCTCGAAGAAATAGTTCTTGTCGAACTAAAAGATGAGACTTGGCTATCTGCCGGTTCAGAGGTCGCAATGACATAACCGATTGAGAAGCCACCAAGCTCAAAGTAGTCCTTGTCGGACTGAAAGGTGAGACTTGGCTATCTGCCAGTTCAGAGGTCGCAATGACATAACCGATTGAAGCCACCAAGCTCGAAGAAATAGTTCTTGTCGAACTGAAAGATGAGACTTGGCTATCTGCCGGTACAGAGGTCGCAATGACATAACCGATTGAGAAGCCACCAAGCTCAAAGTAGTCCTTGACGGACTGAAAGGTAAGACTTGGCTATCTACCGGTTCAGAGGTCACAATGATATAACCGATTGAGAAGCCACCAAGCTCAAAGTAGTCCTTGTCAGACTGAATGGCTTCACTTGTCTTTTGTAAATGTCAACAAGTATGGAACTGGTCGTCAGCCTGCCTGTCACTTGTCTTTTGTAAATGTAACCAAGTTTAGGCATTGTTTAGACCAGTCAAAATTTTGATGGAATTTGGAAAGAGGTCTCGTTTTCATTGCGAAAAATGAGGAGATCACTGTCATAGGTTTAGTGTTAACGTAACAGCGAATTGAATGCCAGAGGTTATACTGTTAAAACATAGCATAAAAGGGTCTCGTTCTCACGGGGAGAAACGAGGAAATCACTGTCATAGGTTTAATGTTAACGTAAAAGCGAAATGGATGCCAGAGGTTATACTGTTAAACATAGCATGAAAGGGTCTCGTTCTCACGGGGAAAAACGAGAAAATCACTGTCATAGGTTTAATGTTAACGTAACAGCGAAATGGATGTCAGAGGTTATACTGTTAAACATAGCATGAAAGGGTCTCGTTCTCACGGGGAGAAACGAGGAAATCACTATCATAGGTTTAATGTTAACGTAACAGCAAAATGGATTCCAAAGGTTATATTATTAAAAATAGCATAAAAGGGTCTCGTTCTCACGGGGAGAAACAAGAAAATCACTGTCATAGGTTTAGTGTTAACGTAACAGCGAAATGGATGAAGAGATCTTCATATGTGGTCTTACCATTCTATGGATGAGAATTGGTAAGTAATTTTGGAGAGGGAATCAAATGGGAACAGGTCCTTTAGGATTTTTAGCAAATCCTCAGCTGTCAACGGGTTTGATATGCCTTTACTAACTACCGTTTGAGTCAGGCTAGCCATGCTATTCCCCTCAGCATGATGAGTTGTCAAGGACTTATGTTGGGCTTAAAGGCCATCATTTTCCTCTATCCTTAACCGTTAAAGGTGTTGGATCATTTGGTTAGCGCATGTAACCTTGATTCTCCATTGAGACAACCAGTGTGTGCCCAGGTTCCTTTTGGTTTATGGTTGTATGATCTCGTTTGGACGAAGAGAGAGGCTCTCTTTCTGTGTACCTTGGATTTGAAGGTCTTGATCAGGGGTGTAGTGTTAACTTGATCGTGAGAAGGATCCTTAATCAAAGATAATACTTCTTTAAGAATTTGCCATTGATCGGCATCATGAGCAGATCACCGTCTGAAGTGATAAGGCGATATGCTTCGTTTGAATAGACTGTTTCTATTACAAACGGTCCTTCCCATTTAGGCTGAAATTTTCCTTTGGTTTTATGCATCATGATCATCGGTCGTCTGACGGCTAAAACCAAATCTCCATTCTAGAAGACTCTTTGTTTGACCTTCTTATTGAAGGCTTTTGAGATTCGAGCTTGATACAACTCGATGTGCCGTTGAGCTTGTAGCCGCTTCTCATCTAGGGCTTCAAGCTCTTGAAGACGCAACCGATCATTATCCTCTGATGTGATCTTAGTGGTCAGAGCAACTTGTAATGACAGCATCTGGATTTCCAACGGGATGACTGCTTCACACCCGTACACCCGGGAAAAAAGCGTATTGCCTATCGGGGCCCGAACTGTGGTTCGGTAGGCCCAAAGACATTCACCAAGCTTTTCGTCCTAATCTCGCTTATTCGAGGAGATAAACTTTTTGATTAACTTGATAATCGTTTTGTTGAATGCTTCTGCCTAGACATTAGCGGCGGGATTATAAGCAGTTGAAGCCACATTCTGAATTCGATATTTATCGCAGAACCGATAGAACACCTGGCTTGCAAATTGGGGACCGTTATCATGGATGATCCGCCTAGGGACACCGAATCGATGGATGACATGGTGTTTGATGAAATTAACCACGTTGGAAGTTTTGACTTCAACCACTGGTATAGCTTTCGCCCACTTTAATCGGTTATTGCCAGGATAAACTGGTGACCTCTTGTCGAAGAGGGGCTGATTGGCCCTACGACATCAATTCCCCATGCTTCAAATGGCCATGAAGCAACACTTGGGTGGAGTAACTCCGAGAGCTGATGTATGAAGTCTGCATGGATCTGGCATGCTTTACACCTTCGTGCATATTGGATGGCATCGGCTATCATGGTTGGCCAAAAATATCCAAGCCTATGTAATCTGTCTTTGAGTTTCAGACTTGGCTGATGAGCTCTGCATATGCCATCTTGTGCTTCTTTAAGCACTTCCTGCGCCTCTGAATTAGAAAGGCAACGGAGGAGGACACCGTCATATGAACGACGGTAAAGTGTCTTCAGAGTTGGATCGTAATAAAAGCGGAGAGACCGTCGTCTGATAGATGCCGCTTCTCTAGTGTCGTCTGGCAGCAGACCATGTAGAGCATAGTTGATGAGAGGAAAACGCCAATCTCTCAACTCAAGATCTGTTGAGATATTATAGATCTCTCTGGTTCTCAACATATGTTTGGAGCAGACATGGTGTCGGGTCGCCACTGTAAGGTGATACTCGGTGTCGACTGGCAAGGCTAGTGTTGTTGCTAATACAGCAAGAGTGTCCACCTTGATATTCTGAGATCGGGATACGTGCCCGATGTAGAAGCCATCAAAAAAATTAGCCAATTCGATGACCGTATGATAATAAGGCACCAAATCCTCGTAACGGACCTCATATTCCCCTTTAACCTGATTGATAATCAGTTTTGAATCGCCGTAAGCTTCAAGGTAGCGTACCCCCATTCCGTGGGCGAGCTGAAGGCCAATAAGTAGAGCATTATATTCCGCTACATTGTTGGAGTATGATTCCGTCAGAGAAAATGCTATAGGAAGGACATGATTCTGTGGAGAGATAACACTACTCCCACGTCGGCAATGATCCTGCCTTTAGGACCTATTCGTGATGCTCCATCGAAGAACATCTGTCATATATCATCTTCTGAAGTTATATTAGATTCAAAGACTTCATCTAGAATGTCTTCATGATGTTTTGAGTATTCTGGGACTGGATGAGCAGCCAAGAACTGGCAAGGGCCTGGCCTTTAACCGCCTTTTGAGGGATAAAGATCATGTCGTACTGAGATAAAAGAAGTGCCCATTTAGCCAATCTGGAATTCAATGATGCTGGCTTCATCATGAGAAGACGCAAAGGATTCACTCTGGAGATGACATGTATAGTTTGGCGAACCAAATAATATCGTGTCTTCTGAATAGCAAAGACAAGAGCTAAGCACTCTTTCTCAATAGGGTTGTAGTGAGATTCCGCTCCTATCAGAGTCCCGCTGAGATAATAAATGGCCTATTCGTGACCATTGTCGTCCTTTTGAGCAAGGAGGGCACCAAGAGAATGGTCCATAGCTTTCACATAAAGCAAGAATGGTTTCCCTGATGTGGGAGCCACTAAGACTGGCAATTTTGTGAGGTATCTCTTGATGTCCTCGTAAGCTTCCTGACAAGCTTGATCTCATACGAAGGAAGCACCCTTTTTCATGAGTCGGGTGAACGGTTGACATCGGCCTGAGAGATTTACGATGAATCTTCTGATATAAGCCAGTCTACCTTGCAAGCCTCTAAGCTCTTTGAGGTTCCTCGATGGATCCATGCTCTGAATGGCTTTGACCTTATCTGGGTCAAGATGAATTCCTTTTGATGTAACAATAAACCCAAGGAACTTGCCACTCGAAACTCCCAAGAAGGATTTTGTCAGATTCATTTTCAGTTGATGAGCCCGCATTATGTCGAACATCATTCTCAAGTCACGAAGATGGTCATTCTTGTTGCGGCTTTTGACAGCAATGTCGTCGACATACCATTCTACCATTTTTCAGAGATGATCGCAGAAGATTGTACTTATTGCCTGCTGATAGGTTGCTCCGGCGTTCTTCAGTTTGAAGGGCATCACAGTGTAGCAGTATACCCCCAATGGTGTTCGGAATGAGGTATGCTTCTCATCGTTGGGATACATTTTAATCTGATTGTACCCTGAAAAGTCGTCCATAAAAGACATTCTTTCGAATCCACAGGTATTGTCAATCATGACATCGGTGATGGGCAATGGGAATTCATCTTTAGGACAAGCAGTATTGAGATCATGGTAGTCGATGCAGATCCGTATCTTCCCATTCTTCTTGAGGACGGGAACGATATTAGCAACCCAATCTGGATGATGTTCCTCCCATATGAAGTCACATGCAATGAGCTTGTGAACTTTGGCTTCAATAGCCTCCATAATGTTCGGGAGAAACTGACGTTGTTGCTGCTTGACCGGCTTGGCGTCAGGTTTGATATTCAGACGATGCATGGATACTTGTGGATCAAGTCCAGACATGTCTTCGTAGTTCCATGCGAAGACGTCTATATACTCCTTTACGAGTATTATTAATTCTTCTTTTTCCATAAGTGATAAGTTCTCACTTATAAAGATGGGTTTAGGGTGATCTTGACTACCCAAGTTGACTTGCACCATCTTATCTTCAGTAGGTGGTTCGCGCAGTTCGAATCGCTTTTCCCATTAGAGATCTAATTACTGAGCCCATGGTTCGTCATCAGTAGCTTCCGCTGGCTCCATTTGACTGCTTGAAGTCAAATTAACGATGAGCTTCTCGAACATCATCCCCACACTGACATCTGAGTCTCACACGGAGGAAGAGACGGAATGCGATGGTATTGGTTCGTCATCCCTGAACTGGACCGTTGCTGGTGGTGTGGGTGTAACGTATCCCAACCCCCTACGTGTGTTATCATAGTAATTTGCAGGTTTCCCTTTTGGCACAAAGTTACGCAGCAAACTACGCCTTCCTTTTCCGAAATTCAGGCCCTCTCCATGCTTTAAGTTGTACCCCATTTTCTTCATAATATGACATGCTGGCCGCGCGTAATGAAAGAATTGTGGGGTGTCTGAGTCTGAACTTGAATCTGTGGCTGCGGACCCTCGTGGTTGGGCTCTGCCGAATATTATTGGTAACTGACCTTCTTTAGATGGAGGGATCACTAAAACGGCCCCTTCTACAGATTCCTTGGGTGTGCCGGCTGTACTTGGTCTATGTAAAGGCATGCGCAAAGAGCTATCCGTGATGGATTCAAACAACCAATACTCACAGGATAATCAAAAGAAATATTATCATTAATTACCCACTTGCCCCCATCTTCAGAAGGAGCGTTACATTGGAGATTATTAAGACATGCTATAATTGGTTCGCCCATCAAAATGGCTGGCATGCCTGTTTCAGATTTTGATTCTGCCTCATTGCCGCTATCATCATTATCTGGCAATACTTCTTTGGATGTTTCACCGGTCTCTTGATACAGGAGAGCGTCAGTGAAGTAATTTTCCACCCCTTTGAATGGTTGCTTCTCGGCAAAGACAGTTCGTACTGTCACGTCATCTTCAACATATTTGAAGCACTGGTGCAGAGTGGAGGGAACGATCCAGTTGGCGTGGATCCATGGTCGTCCTAGGAGCAAGTTGTATGATGTGTCAGCGTCAATGACATAGCACGTCACTTCTGACTTCAGGCTCCCGATTCGACAACGGAGTCGAATTTTCCAAGTGGATGACTACTCCCGGCATTGAAACCGTATATTGTAGTAGTGGTTGCAGACAACTTATATAATGGTATACCGAGGAAGTAGAGGAGCCTTTTGGGGATAATGCTGAGTGCAGACCCCGGATCAACCTGTACCCTTTCAATGCATATTGAACTGATGTACCCGGTGTAGTACAAAGGTCGATCGTGCTTGTTGTCTTTGAGAAGCATATCTTCCGCTGTGAAGGTAATAGCATGCACTTTTGATTGTACATGATGGCATTCAGGGCATGGAGGCTGAGCGTCATCTTTGGGGATCTCTGGCATATACGTCAGGAATGATTCTGAATCAGCCAGCACATCTCTGAGCGCTTCTCTTGTCTCTTTTGAGAGACGAAGGAGCTCGTGTATTGTAATACGAGCCGGGATATTGGCCAGCTGGGCCAATATGTCAAAACGAAAGGGCATGTCAAGCCCTGGGCCTGAAGACTTCTTCAGGACATCGTCGAACTGGACTTCCTTAGGCTTCTCCTTTCCCTTGGTTGGAACCGAAGCAGGTGTTGGTACTTGTACTGGCGTCGTTTGCTGTTGTGTCTCGTCAGTAGCTTTCTCATACTGTTTAAGTATGATTTTCCAGATCGAGTACCCGTCGGCTGAGGTATATCAGCTTGCGTCGTGCAAGCATGCTTTTCTCCTTCAGAATTGCTGAGAGAAGCTGATGTAAGATTGTCATCGTCTGGTAGGATGGAGATGATATTACAAGATTTGCCCTTCGACTTGGACTTCTTTGAATACCATTGTTCGTCTTGGACAAGGTCTGGTGTACCCGTATAATTTTCCCTATCTCCAGTGTCAAGGGAACAAGACCCCTATTATCTTAAGTTTTAATCGCAGGATACTTGACTTCCAGCCGGGGCGCAGGGACTGGATAAGTCCCGTAAGGAACTGTGACCTTTGGGGTTTTGCTGAACTCGAGGGTCACCATATTTGCAGTGACTTTCTTCTGCTGTGACTTTAGTGTCAGGACCCCAGCGTCGATCAAAGCTTGAATTCTGTCCTTGAGGACAAAGCACTTGTCGGTAGGATGGTGAATCATCCTGTGGTAAAGACAATATTTGGGATTGTTCGTGCGTCCTATCTCATTGGGACGTTGAGCCTCTGGTAGCTTCATTTTATTCCCTTTGTGGAGTAAATGGAATATTGTGACCACCTGATCGTCTTTGAAGGAGTACTGTTTTGGAGGAAACTTAGACTCCTGATTATTGAAGCCGCTCTTCTTCGCCTTCAACTGAACATCGTTGATAATTTAACAGACATAGTCTCTTTCCCTTTGGCTTGAGAAGACTGTGTCATGTCGCCACGTGCTTTATTATTCATACCCCATTTGCCTTTATGGGTGTATGATTCGAACTTTTTAGCCGACTTTTCGGCTATCTCAGCTTGTTCGACTAGTTCTTTCTAGGTATGTGCTTTGACAGCCCCCATGCGAACCTCTACTTGGTCTAAGAAGTTATTCTTGCACGTCTATAAGAGCATGGGTAATGGCATCCCTGCTGGGCACATCAAAGATAAGTTCCTGAACTGCTCAATGTAGTCACGGACAGATTCGCCCTTCTTCTGTACAGTGGAGAGGAGCTTATCCATGGTTACCTCAGTATCGTCCTCATAGAAACGAGAAAGGAATCAGGTTTCTAGATTGATCCAGGAATTGACAGAACCCAGAGGGAGACTTCAGAACCAATCAAATGCTACCCCCTTTAAGGTGCCAATGAACAGCCTAGCCATGATAGCATCATTGTCTATAACATTACCGGTCTGAGTTCGAAAATAGTAAATATGCTGGTTTGGCGAGCTCTTACCATCGTACGTATGTAACGTCGGTGGTTTGAACTTTGGTGGGTATGGTACTGAATCCCACTCTAGCGGGTACGGACGAATTGTCCCTACTTTCTTTAATTCATCCCTCTGGGCTAAGGATGTGATTTGAGCTTGGATGCCCTTAAGGACTTCAGCGTCCAAAGAAGAACCCTCCTTGGACTTCTCTGTCTTCGGCTGTTCATTGCTAAGATGTTCTTCCTCGTCATGATTACTTCCGGTATCATTATTATTCCGATTATTGAGGAGTTGAGCGAGCATCTATTGAATGTTGTTCAGAGCTTCTTGTTGGGTTTTGGGAGTTTGCTCCTGAGCTTCCAAACGTCGACGAAGGTCTTCGTTACCATTGTCAGCCATGTTTACTGATGCTCTGTCTGTTCGCACTGAGCTGACTGTCGCCGATGAGGCATACCCACTATCTTCATCCTCTTCATAAGGCCACTGGACTGATCTTGTCTTTGGTTCTGGCGAGGTTACTGCCATTGAGGAAGATGGATGTTCATTGCTGTAGGGTATCGCAACCTTAGATCTGGTGTTTCGGAAGACACCTTCTTCGTGAAAAACACCTAGAGGGGGGGTGAATAGGTGTAATTGCTAATCTAACAATCCTATTAAAATATGATGGATGAATGATGCAACGATCCCTCAAAACAAGATTAAGAGCCGAATACCCCGTGAGAGGTTCTGAACTCCTTCCTCCGAATTCCCCTTGAATGGTTAGAGGTGCGCAATGCAACCTTGTTGTATGAGAATTGATCGAACAAAGGATGAATAAAATGCAATGATGAAATGCTCACAAGATATATCACAAGTACAAAAACTAGATCTCAAGCAAGTAATTGAAAGCAATAGAGAGCAAGAGAAATTTAAAGCAAAGATGACACAAAGGCAATCGCAAATACAAGATATTTGTTTCAAGGTTCGAGCCACCGCTCTACTCCCCGCCTTTACCTCCGTGAAGGGTTTCCACTATCCACCGAGGACGATTACAACGGTCTACCGAAGACCCGAGCACCGAGCTCCACCAAGTACAATAACCTCTACCGAAGAGGTGTCTCCACAAGAACAAGAAGAGGAATAAGTAACCAAAGTGATCACAACAAGATCACTAAACTCTTTACAATATTTCACTCTTTTACAACTTCCTTATAGAATGAGTAAGGGATTTTTGGCTCTATGAAGTGTAGTGAGAAAAACTTAGTTGTAAAATGATCTTGCTAACAACTACAAAACAAGCTCAAGAAAGAGTTGGAAATGGAGAGCTTAAACACTTTTCTTTTCTTTTGAAAACTATGAAAACTTGAGGATTTTTCTTGGTGTTTTGCAAGAGACTCTTCTCCTCTATTTATAGGGAGAGAAATAGGTTAAAAACAATTTATTTTAAGCTTATTTGCTCTAAAAAGTTCTCCAAAACCTCAGAAAAAGGTCTGCAAAAACAGATCAAAAAACAGATTTCAGAATTACACAAAAGAGGAAAGAGCCGTGGGCTTTTACAGGCCTGGCGGTCGACCGGGCCGGTCGGCCGCCAGCTCTGCTGGCAAAGAACCGTTGGGCTCAGGTCGACCGGTCGGGTCGACCGGTCGGGTCGACCGTCCTCTAGAAGAAAACACAGTTTTCTTCGGGCGGTCGACCGGGCGGTCGACCCAGAAAACCCGAGAGCAACTGCTTTCAGTCGGTCGACCCGGGCAGTCGGCCGACAGACGTGCACAAACGTGCACGTCCTGATACTGGCGCCGGTCGACCGTGCCGGTCGGCCGGTCAAACCTGAAACAGAAAAACAGCAGAATTTTTGAACTTGGAAAATTTTGTAAAAATATTTTGAAGTAATGAAAGCTAAGTAACATGCTGGAAAGGGTATACATACATGATCTAAACATGATATTTATATTTGTAAAACTTAGGGTCATGTATATATATACTAAGGCATGAAACAAAAGTTTTGACCATGAAAACTTGAATACAAAAACGTGTGTGTGTATCCTAGAGCCAATTTTCAAAACTCAAACTTTAACAATCTATTTCTTACATTGGTTCTAAGTACTACAAGTGCTTCAAGAGGGCTTTCCATCATATGATCTTCAAAGCTTGATTCTTGAGCCCAATTTGAGTTGACTTGAGTCCAAAACACTTCCCTTTAGGGAAGAACCCTTCTAGTTGAGTTAGAACCCTGAAACACACTTAAACAATAAACATTATTAGTACAAATAACTAATATCTTTTGTAATCATCAAAACACATTAAACACGGGTGATTGTAACCTTGGGCCAACAATCTCCCCCTTTTTGATGATGACAAAACATATAACTTATTTAAACAAGAATGGAAGAAGAGCTTGGAAAGCTCCCCCTCAAATAATGCTATGTATCAAAAAAAGCTAAATACATAAGGCATTGAAAACACATAGTTTTGTCAAAACTCAAATACATCAAAATATGCCATAAACAAACAAAAACTCTTTTCCTATTTCTCCATGAACAAACAAAACTCTTTTTCTATTTCTCCCTCTTTTTGTCATACATCAAAAAGGGTTAAACAAAGCAATCAAAATATTAAAGAGAAATTTATATTTAAGAATCCATAATGCAAACATTCAACTCACCACAAATAAAGGAAAATCTAGCATAATCTAGAGGTTTAGTAAAAATATCGGCAAGTTGAAAATCGGTAGAAACATAGTCTATATCAATATCACCTTTCTCATAATGATCTCTAAGAAAGTGATACCTAATGTCAATGTGTTTGGTTTACTATGTTGATTTGCATTCTTTGTCATGTGTATTGTACTAGTATTATCACAAAATTTTTTAACATGATCAAAGTGTAAATCATAGTCAAGGAGAGTATGTTTCATCCAAAGAACTTGTGCACAACAAGCTCCGGCCGCAACATACTCCGCCTCGGCGGTTGAAAGGGCTACCGAATTTTGCTTTTTGGAAGACCAAGATACAAGACAATTACCAAGGAATTGACATGTTCCACTTGTGCTCTTCCTATCTGCCCTACAACCCGCATAGTCGGCATCCGAAAAACTCTTAATTTCAAATAATCCGATTTTAGGATACCACAAACCCAATTCAATAGTGCCCTTAAGGTATCTAATTATGCGTTTAACCGCAATTATATGAGACTCTTTAGGATAAGATTGAAAACGTGCACAAAGGCAAACGGAAAATATAATATCCGGCCTACTAGCCGTCAAATACAACAAACTACCAATCATGCTACGATAAAGCTTAATGTCTACACTTTTACCTTGTTCATCTTATCAAGCTTTGTGGTTGTTGCCATGGGAGTTTTGCTAACCTTAGATCCTTCAAGCCCGAACCTTTTGATTAGTTCCTTTGTGTACTTGGCTTGATTGATGAAGATCCCATCCTTCCTTTGCTTGATTTGGAGTCCAAGGAAACAGTTGAGTTCCTCCATCATAGACATTTCAAATTCTTCCTTCATGCATGATTCAAAAGCTTGGCAAAGAGATTCATTAGTAGAACCAAAAATAATGTCATCAACATAAATTTACACAATAAGAATATCATTTGCTACATGTTTTGTAAATAAGGTTGTGTATATTTTACCTTTCTTAAAACCATTTGAAATGAAGAATGAAGAAAGTCTTTCATACCAAGCCCTAGGGTCTTGTTTTAAACCATAAAGAGCTTTATCAAATCTGAAAATAAAATCCGGATGTGTAGGATCAACAAACCCGGGGGGTTGTTCAACATACACCTCCTCTTCAATAAAACCATTTAGAAAAGCACTTTTAACATCCATTTGAAATAATTTGAAATCTTTATATGAGGCAAAAGCTAGTGTCATCCGTATGGCTTCAAGCCGTGCTATGGGTGCAAAGGTTTCTTCAAAATCGATTCCTTGATTTGAGTGTAACCTTGGGCAACTAACCTAGCTTTATTCCTAACAACGTTACCCGATTCATCCAACTTATTCTTAAAGATCCACTTAGTACCAATTGTTGGTCTATCGTGGGGCCTAGGAACAAGGTGCCAAACTTGGTTGCGCTCAAATTGATTGAGTTCCTCTTGCATAGCTAGCAACCAATATGAATCGGCCTCGGCTTCGAGGACGTTCTTGGGTTCAACATGAGAAATAAATGCATAATGTCAACAAAAGTCATGAAGTTTAGAGCGAGTGGTTACCCCTTTTGATACTTCACCTATGACGAGGTCCTTGGGATGATGAGGATTGTATCTCCAATCCTTTGGAAGTTGTTGAGTAGGCTCCACTTCATTTGTGTGAATTTCATTTCCTTGAGCCTCTTCTACTTTAGCTTCACTTCCTTCATCATCCTTTGGCTTGTCTCCCATAGTAGGTGTATCCTCCAAGGTCACTTTCTCCAAGTCTTCATCCAAAGCATCTATTTCTATAACATTCTTAACAAACAAGTTAGATTCTTCAAACTTAACATATATAGATTCCTCAATAGTCAAAGATGATTTATTGAAGATTCTATAAGTCTTACTTGTATTAGAATAACCAATGAAAATTGCCTCATAAGCTTTAGCATCAATTTTCCTAAATTATCTTTTGTATTTAAAACAAAACATTTGCATCTAAAAACCTTGAATTATGAAACATTTGGTTTTCTAGAAAAGTACATTTCAAAAGAAGTCTTTGAAGTATTTTTACATAAGAAAACACGATTTGATATATAGCATGATGTATTTACGGCCTCGGCCCACAAATAATGTGGTAGACCATATTCACTTAGCATTGTCCTAGCCATCTCTTGTAAAGTTCGATTTTTCCGTTCAACTACTCCATTTTGTTGTGGAGTTCTAGGACAAGAAAGTTCATGCTTTATTCCATTTTCTTCACAAAAAGTGGTAAAGGGTAGGTTAATGAACTCACCTCCTCTATCACTTCTTATCCTTAAAATTGAAACATCTTTTTCTTTTTCAACTCTTTTCTTAAAAGTTTGGAAATATGAAAAAGCATGATTTTTGTGTTCAAGAAAGAAAACTCAAGTAAATCGTGAAAAGTCATCAACCAAAACAAATGCAAATCTATTCCCACTTAGACTTTGGGTTTGTGTAGGGCCAAATAGATCCATATGGATTAACTCCAAAGGACGTGATGTCATGATATCCTTAATTGACTTGAAAGAAGACTTAGTTTGTTTCCCAAATTGACATGCGTCACAAACTCGGTCCTTTTCAAAACTCAAATAAGGAATACCTTTCACCATTTCCTTTGTGTTTAACCTAGACATATGGTCAAATGAAATATGGCCTAATTTTCTATGCCACAACCAAGAGTCATCATCGAGGGCTTTTAAACAAGTAATATTACAAGACATATTAGACATATCAATCATATAGACATTACTTTCACGAAAACCGAAAAACACACAAGTATTAGAAATTCTATCAATTACTTTACAAACTACATTATCAAAAACAACATCAAAACCTTTATCACAAAGTTGATTAACACTCAAGAGGTTATGCTTGAGGCCATCAACTAAAACTACATTCTCAATTAAAGGGGATGTGCCGAGTTTTACGTTACCAATACCGATGATTTTACCCTTGGCATCATCTCCGAAGGTGACGGTGCCACCTTCATGGTATCTTGATAGGGTTGCAAAGTTGTTGATGTCCTAAGTCATGTGCCTTGAGCAACCACTATCAAGATACCACAATCCTCTAAGTCGTTGGGCTTTGGAAGGTACCTATATCATTTAACAAAATTGTTGACTTTGGTACCCAAACTTTCTTGGGTCCTTGAAAGTTAGTGTTTCGAACCCAAACATTATGATAAGATGCACTTAGTCTATCATAGCAAAAGTTGGCTAAGTACCCTTTCCGCCCACAATGTGAACATGAAAACACTCTTCCATACATGAATGCATGATGTGTGTGTGAAGTGTGAGCATGTTTTGGGGGTTTGCCACGATGTAAAGGTTGTGTGGTATGAACATGAGCATGAGCATGGTGAACATTTTTCTTAGGGGCTTGTTTCTTAGGAAACATGGCCTCTATCTTCTTCTTATCAAACTCACAATTTTTCAAAACAATTCCTAATGAGTCTATTCTTTCTTTAAGCATGGTAATCTCATTAGAATCAATTTGTGGGGACTTGCCTTTACAAGAAATCTTATACTTGTCAAAATCTTTTTGAGTGGAAACAAGAGTGGAAAGTAATTCATCTTTTTCTTTAGAAATAGTAAAGACTTGATGATTAAGAGATTCATTTTCCTTTTCATTTTTAAATACTTTTTCTTAAGAAAGTCATAGTTATGTGAAAGTTCTACAAATGCTTCTCCTAATTCATCCATGGAAAGTTCATCATTAAGAGAAGTGGAAGGGGTTACCTTGCTTGTGCTTTCATTAGCCATGAAGCACATGTTGGCGGTGTCAATTTCCTCCTCGGATTCGCTCTCGGAATCCCATGTAGCTTTCATTGCCTTCTTCTTGTAGGGCTTCTTGGAGGTGGAAGGCTTTACTTTATCCGGACACTCCGCCACTATGTGTCCCTGCCTTTGACAATTGAAGCAAACAATCTTCCTTTCTTCTTTACCTCCTTGCCATCTCTTTCTTCCTTGGAACTTGGCCTTGTTATACATCCTCCGAACATTCTTCACAAGAAGTGAGAGCTCATCATCGTCTTCTTCTTCATCATCTTCGTCGGAGTGTGATGATTGACTTTTGAAGGCTATGGCTTTCTTCTTGGAGGGAGCCATTTCTTCTCTTGCCTTTCTCTCCATCTCATGGGTTTTGAGGTTCCCAATGAGACCTATAAGCTCCATCTCTTCCTTGTCGTTGAGTTCCTTCAAGGTAGTAGCTTTTACTTCCCAAGAAGGTGGAAGAGCCCGGATGATCTTTCTTACTCTTTGATCGTTGTCAATAGCATCACCTAGAGAAGAAAGTCCATTAGTAATCTTTGTAAATTTTGTAACCATATCATCTATGGTTTCATTTTCTTGCATGCAAAAGTTTTCATATTGGGACCGAAGAAGGTCAATCTTAGCCCTCTTCACTTGTGAGGTCCCCTCATGTGTAACTAGCAAGTGTGTCCAAATTTCATATGCGGACTTGCAATGAATAACTCTAGCTATATCATCATCATTAAGGGCTTGAAGGAGTGCATAATGAGCCCTAGCATTGGCATCAAATTCCTTAGTCTCAATTTCGGACCAAGTAGATTCATCACCGGGGGGTGCACTAAAGGGTTTGGTCACGACCTTTGCAACTCGACTTCCTAGAGATTGCAAGAAAATGGTCATCTTAACCTTCCATATGGGAAAGTTAAGTCCATCAAACTTAGGAGGGGTTTTAATTCCATCGGCCATTTTTACTAGGTGAGAATGAATGAAATGATTAGCAATATTAGGATCTCTCTAAGGTTGTTAAGCAAAAATCCTAGAGTCCAAGCTCTGATACCAATTGAAAAACACCTAGAGGGGGGTGAATAGGTGTAATTGCTAATCTAACAATCCTATTAAAAATATGATGGATGAATGATGCAACGATCTCTCAAAACAAGACTAAGAGCCGAATACCCCGTGAGAGGTTCTGAACTCCTTCCTCCGGATTCTCCTTGAATGGGTTAGAGGTGCGCAATGCAACCTTGTTGTATGAGAATTGATCGAACAAAGGATGAATAAAATGCAATGATGAAATGCTCACAAGATATATCACAAGTACAAAACTAGATCTCAAGCAAGTAATTGAAAGCAATAGAGAGCAAGAGAAATTTAAAGCAAAAATGACACAAAGGCAATTGCAAACACAAGATATTTGTTTCAAGGTTCGAGCCACCGCTCTACTCCCCGCCTTCACCTCCGTGAAGGGTTTCCACTATCCACCGAGGACGATTACAACGGTCTACCGAAGACCCGAGCACCGAGCTCCACCAAGTACAATAACCTCTACCGAAGAGGAGTCTCCACAAGAACAAGAAGAGGAACAAGTAACCAAAGTGATCACAACAAGATCACTAAACTCTTTACAATATCTCACTCTTTTACAACTTCCTTATAGAATGAGTAAGGGATTTTTGGCTCTATGAAGTGTAGTGAGAAAAACTTAGTTGTAGAATGATCTTGCTAACAACTACAAAACAAGCTCAAGAAAGAGTTGGAAATGGAGAGCTTAAACACTTTTCTTTTCTTTTAAAACTATGAAAACTTGAGGATTTTTCTTGGTGTTTTGCAAGAGACTCTTCTCCTCTATTTATAGGGAGAGAAATAGGTTAAAAACAATTTATTTTAAGCTTATTTGCTCTGAAAAAGTTCTCCAAAACCCCAGAAAAAGGTCTGCAAAAACAGATCAAAAAACAGATTTCAGAATTGCACAAAAGAGGAAAGAGCCGTTGGGCTTTTGCAGGCCTTGCGGTCAACCGGGCCGGTCGGCCGCCAGCTCTGCTGGCAAAGAGCCGTTGGGCTCGGGTCGACCGGTCGGGTCGACCGTCCTCTAGAAGAAAACACAGTTTTCTTCGGGCGGTCGACCCAGAAAACCCGAGAGCAACTGCTTTCAGTCGGTCGACCCGGGCGGTCGGCCGACAGACGTGCACAAACGTGCACGTCCTGATACTGGCGCCGGTCGACCGTGCCGGTCAGCCGGTCAAACCTGAAACAGAAAAACAGCAGAATTTTTGAACTTGGAAAATTTTGTAAAAATGTTTTGAAGTAAGGAAAGCTAAGTAACATGCTGGAAAGGGTATACATACATGATCTAAACATGTATTTATATTTGTAAAACTTAGGGTCATGTATATATATACTAAGGCATGAAACAAAAGTTTTGACCATGAAAACTTGAATACAAAAACGTGTGTGTGTATCCTAGAGCCAATTTCCAAAACTCAAACTTTAACAATCTATTTCTTACATTGGTTCTAAGTACTACAAGTGCTTCAAGAGGGCTTTCCATCATATGATCTTCAAAGCTTGATTCTTGAGCCCAATTTGAGTTGACTTGAGTCCAAAACACTTCCCTTTAGGGAAGAACCCTTCTAGTTGAGTTAGAACCCTGAAACACACTTAAACAACAAACATTATTAGTACAAATAACTAATATGTTTTGTAATCATCAAAACACACTAAACACGGGTGATTGTAACCTTCGGCCAACACTTCGTGTACCAGGACTTCGCCCAAGCCGGGGCTGTAATCTGGATCTGAGGAGTTGTAGGGAGTGTTGTGGGATGCTTGTCTGCCCCTGCGCAGCTCTCATCCTCTTCCGGTCATATTAACAGATGAAGAGGGTAAATCTCGTGATATGCTCCTTTTGCGATGTTTCATCGGGGCATGCACCGACGTCGATCAAAAACTGATCGTCGGCCTGGAGGAGTGGCGGGAATGGGTCCTAGCTGGCAATGGACCGAGTGGAGTGTCACCAACTGACATCCCACTTGTTGACAACAGGAGGAAGGAGTTTGGAAAGATTCTGACGTCCGTTTGCTTGTCAAGAATTCCGCAAGTCGGACCCAGTTGGGCCTAAACGATCCAGCGCAGAGGCTCTTTTAGATCGCGCATAGGATGATGTCCTTCTCCTTTTATCACCGCAGAGGGGATTAGCACAGAATAGTGCTTCAGCTCTAGCTTCGCTGCTAAGAACCTTGGGAGTGCCCTTGGATGTTGAAGCTGCATAAGCAACGCTGTCAACATTTAGGGATAATCCGTTAGCTCCGCTATGAGGCGCGAGCTTAGCGCTTGATGAACTGGGGAGCGGAGCACGCTGTGGTGCTTTATCCGCTCTGCTGCTGCGAAGGCGATTAGCCTTAGATAGTGCTTTGGCTCTAAGTTCGCGGCTAAAAGCTTTGGAAACGCCCTTGGGCGCTGAAGCTGCATAAGCAACGCTAGCAGCACTTAGGGACAATCTCTTAGCTCCGCTGCGAAGAGCGAACTTAGTACTTGAAGAACCGGGGAATGAAGCACGCTGTGGTGCTTTGGTTCCAACTTCGCGGCTATGAATATCGCGCGTATACTATGGTACAGTAGCTTCGTTCATGAGAACGAGGCTGGCGCGAGTTGTTGCTCTTGAGTTGGGCGAAGGTATGGTCGCCGTTGTAACTTCGCGGCTAGCAACATTGTTGAAGCAGGTAGGTTTCTTGCCTTTTTCTTCACGAGAGAGACGCACTTGTGGCGTGGCTACGCCTGAGGCTTTACTCAAGGCCTTCAGTTTTGGCCTCCACATCTGCTTTGATAAGGGAGACATAGGTTCGCAAGGAACCTGACTAGCCACACGTGAGGCTGAGGGGTTTTGGCAAAATTCTTCTGGTACCTTGGCCATGGGGACCTTTCTATACTTCCGTGCATGAAGCATTAGACCATCCCCAGAGAGGACTTCTTCAAATTTTCCTTGGTCGAAGTGAACGACTAGGTTCTCAAAAGTAATAGGCTTGCACGCGCGGCTTGCTTCTTTGTTGCGCCAGAGGACCGCAGTAGGCTCGCAGAGAGCCTTACCTGTCTCCACAGAGACTTGCTTTGAAGATTTAGCCAAAGGGGCACTTGCTGCATTGGCTTCCTTGAATTCAGAGATAGACCCAAAGGTCTGTTCGTCACATTGCGACACTTGATTCTCAGCAGTGGAGAAATCTTTCCCCAGCGGAGTCGCCATCTTATTTTCAATTTTATTTGCAAAGGGGAAAACTTACAAAAAAGAAAGGGTCGAGGAGCTAAATTACAAGTATACTAAAAAGATTACAAGTAGATCTCCTCGGAGATTCTGGAGAAGTGTGCCGATAGGAGTTTGGTCAGCGCACGACCACTTTGTCCCTTTGACGATGCGAGCGATGAGATTCCCTTCTCGCCTGGTTCGGGAAATTGGAGAACAGAAGGTGGTAGAACCCTCTTGTTACTTCTCAAAACCGCCTTTGCTTAGGAATTCCTTCTCGCCTGGTTCCGGAGATTCCTTGAGAAGAAGGTATTAGGGTATCAGCACCTTGATTAGCGAAGCAGTTCTCTAAAGTTTCTGAATTCTTGAAAGCAAGAGAATAAGCCTCTGTTTGGCCATCTCTCTCTGTGGCTTGTGGAGGTCTCTGCCTGTGCTTGTGTGTCTGCGTGTCTTCTGGTCCTCTCTCCTTGTGCCCCTGGTGGGCTATTTATAGGGAGAGTAAGGGTATAATTGTCCTTGAAAATATGGGAACAGATTGAATCAAATCTGTTCAAATCTGAAAAGTAACCTTGCTGCGAGGCTAAGATTAGCTTCTGCGAAGCTAGAAGTAGCAGGTCGGTTAATCCTCTTGATCTGTTTTGATCCTTTCCATATAGTTGGAAGATCTCCCTTGATCTTCTTACTCGCTTTAGGAGAGTCAAGAGATTATGGCAATCAACTGCAAAATTTGATCTCAGATTTGATCTTGATTGGATTTAATCTTGATCCAGATTAGATTTGATCTCATCTGGAGATTTAATTAGTCAAAGGTTGACCATAGCAGATCCGCAGCGGAGCTGCCGCGTTGAGCTCACAGCGGAGCTGGAGGCGCATCTGCGAAGTCAGAAGAAAGCTCTTCACGGAGCGGACGAGCTAGATATCCATCTTACGGATCTGTAGCGAAGTATCAAACACTCTTCTGCGCGGTTGCGTGTGGCTTCGAGCGAAGCTAACTCTCTGCGGAGTTAACTGAGCATTTCAGGCGAAGTTGTAAGTTAGCTTCCTGATGGAGCTGTGAATGGCTTCAAGGCGAAGTTGGATGATCTTAGCCTCTCAGGCGAGGCTATCCCCTTGGGCTCACGTGATGCTAAGTGCTAGCATCTTAGACCTGCTGAGGTCCGTTTAGAGACAATCTGGACTTACTGTCTGCTTTACTGGATCAGTAGAGTCCAAGTTGCTTCTTTGTCCCTCGGAGATGGGTGAAAACTGGTCGTCAGCTTATCTGTCACTTGTCTTTTGTAAATGTCAATAAGTACAGAACCGGTCGTCAGCTTATCTATCGCTTGTCTTTTATAAATGTCAACAAGTTTAGACATTGTTCTGACCAATCAGCATATCTTTCACTTGTCTTTTGTAAATGTCAACAAGTTTAGACATTGTTCAGGCCAGTCAGAATCTTGTCTTTTTTAAAGTGTCAACACCAATATCCATGCTCTTGATACTAAATCAACAAAAAACATAAAACAAATGTTTTTAATATAAACATGCATATATACTCAAATACTTCTCTCCCTTTCTGTCAATCATCAACAAAGGGGTTAAAATAAAAAAATGTTCTCCCCTTTTTGTAAGAAACAAAAAAACAAGGGGTACAATCATAAAATAATAAAGATATATATGCTATATACATTCATGAAGAGGAGAGATGTGAAGTTAACTCCCCGTACATATATGCATTTATATGAAAAGAGATGACTAAACTCTAACCATATAAAACATAATATGCAATGTATAAAAGAAGATGTGAAGCTTCTATTACACATGTGTACTACATATCAAAGAAAGGTCAATTACTTTAATATGACATACACTAAACATGAATATATATATATAGAAGATGTTAAGCTTCCCTTGTATATAAGCAATACAAATCAAAATATTATGATACCCAATTGAAAATATATCAATTTAGCATGAAGTATACATAGAAACATCATGATACCAATTGAAAATAATAAAACATATTGAATATAACTAACAGAAATTTTGATATCAATTGAAGATATAAATATATAAAGGCAATCTTGATACCAAATGAAAAAAATTAGTACCATTGAAAATACAATACCAATTGAAAGTACTTTATTTTTGAAACCAATTTGAAAATCATAAACCAATCTTTTTGATTAAACGCTAAACACATTTTGCAATAAGGATACCAAATATAGAATAATATCAATTTAATATTTTTTATACCATTATTGAAAATGAAACATATATCAATGGAAATAATTTTCATTAGGAGCGTATGATACCAAACAAAATCAAAATCATTTTTAATGATTTTTCAACATAAAGTGTGGGAGTAAAATACCAATAGTAAACAAAACCAATTGAATGGTAAAATATGAATTTTCTCCCTCTTTATGAAATTCCAATTAAAACGGTGCATAAGCTTGTATAGGATATCAATTTAAAATAATTGTCATTAAGGTTAAAATCAAGCTTAGCATAACATGGTTTGTGCTTTATGATATAAAGATATAATAAGCACAATCAACACATATATATGTATGAAAATGTAAATATCAATTGAAATTGATACTATTTGAAGTTGAAGCATACATATATATATAACAAATATGAGTATACAAAATAAATGTCAATAGTGATACCAATTGAAAAGATACAATGATACCAATAGAAACTATAATGAGGATCAAGTGTATAAATCATACTTCCTACCATCCCATTTCATGCACATATTTAAATAGATTTTCAATATTGAGCTCGAAATGGGTAGGGGTTTTCAAAAATAGATTTGAAAATATAATATGTTTAAAAACTCTACCATATGAAGAATACCGCAACTAGTTTAATGATAAACTTGTAAACTAGTACGAAATCCTTCAAGTAAGGAATAAAACAAGAATATATTCCATAAAACATGAAAATCACTAAACCAATGTCACTCAAAATCTATATAGCACATATAATAATCATGAAAACAAAATCATGAGAAAACATCAAGTAATATGAGTGTACAAGTTTTGTGAAACATGTCTGGAAATAGGCAATTAGGCTTAATATGAAATTCCTTAAAATATGAAAGTCATCAAAACTAGAATCCTTCATGGATATGTATGTTTTGTACAAACTAAAGTATACATACATCCAAACATAACGAGTCCACAAAAGCATATGCATGAAGGCAAGTGGCTCAAGGATGTATATGTATAGCTAATGGTTTAGACAAAATGACTATACATGAAGTTTAAACATAAACATGAAAAATATGTCAAAAATATGGAATACAAGTCAAAATGTATGAATTATCAAAACTAGGCTATACTAGTACATCTAATGGGTACAAATGAGCATTCAAGCAGAAACATATAATAATCTATTTGTAGCTCACTAGTTGTACAAATATATACTCAAGTTTTAATGAAAACTAATATCTAAACATGTAATCAAAACATGAAGCATAAAAATCAAAGCAAAACTTATATAATCATTATGGTAAATGCACATGTGTTAGAAGTAGGACATACACACTAGTTAAACTAGAGTGAGAACACTAAATATAAGTCCATATAAACATGGGTGTCTCAAATGCTAATTATGTATATCACTAATCTAAAAATCATGGCTTTTAACATAATAATCATAAAAACATAACATGCTAAAAATTAATCATATGAAAGCAGTAAACATAACAAGGAGTAAGAGATCGTTACCAAAACCAAAAAGGGCACATCTCCATGTCTCCAAACCAAGGTGGTCCTCCCCATCAAACATCCCTTGAAAGTGATTCATCCAAATTGTCATCTTTAAGTTCGGAACGCATCCATCTCAAGGCACAATCACTCTCACGTCATGTGAGAGCCCACACCTACATCAAATAAAATAAGAGTGGTCTTTGGTACCCACACTCTTTTGGGTCCATGGGGGTTAGCACCTTTCCTAACCTAAATAAATTTATTGCTAAATTTGAATCATGTATCTTATCATAGCAAAATTTAGCAAGGTGGCCCTTACGTCACAATGTGTACAAGTGTACACATGAGCATACAATGTGTTATGTTATGAACGTGAGGAGCTTGTGTATGCCCTGGTTTGTGTGCATGCATAGGAGGAGCTTGTTTCTTTTGAAACATAGATTTCAAACGTGAATGGTTCATGGCACAATGGCTCAAAGTGGAGCCCAAACATTCAACACTTTTTTTCAAAATATTTATATCATTTTAAAACTAGAAGACAAAGTGGAGCATGAAATAGGTGATGAAGCTACACTAGCATGGCAAACATGTGAAACAATATTGTTTTGCAAAGAAATGTTTTTCTTAGAAACCAAACTAAATCCTTTGAAATAAAAATAATTTTTATTTTTCAAAGAATCATTTTCTTTTACAACAAATTCAAGTTTTGAAGATAAGATTTTATTTTTCTTCAAAACATTTTCACACTCATTTTTATTTCTCAAAATCTTGTTTTTATTTAGGGCAAGATCAAGTTGAGATTTAAGTGAGTCACGTTCACTTGAAATCTCATCCTTCTCTTGTAAAACAACATCAAGCTTAGAAGACAAGTTTTTTTTTTTCTTCTTTTAAAACAAAGCTTTTCCTTTTCAAAAGATTATATTTTTCTAACAATTTTTCACATACAATGGAAAGTTCTTCGTTTAATGCATCGGCATCAATATGATCATTACTTGAAGAACTAGCACTATCATCTAGTTGAGATTCCGAATATACCTCAAGGGAGTCATTCCCTTGGACCATGTAGCAATGTTGCTCGGATTCTCCACGAGATTCATCCTCCACAATGGTTGACGTTTGAAGCTTGGAGGAGGTCAATGTGTTTCACACTGCAAAAGCGGAATCACAATGAGAAACATAGAAAGATATTCTTTATTAAGCGTGCTTCTAAGTTCCTCAATGGCTTGTGTATTGGCCTCTATATGCTTGCTATTACCAAGATAGGATTTCTTAGTAGCGACAAGAAAAACATGCAAACCTAT